>CM042851.1:53493311-53548311 GCA_023653725.1 Bungarus multicinctus | reverse complement strand
AATGCTACACAAAACTAAAATAGTAGGAGCACAGGACACAGAATAATAGAACAGAATAAATCTGTTACTCGGTTTATTTAAGGTGTTTCCAGGAGGTATCTTTGGTTTCTGAAGCTGATAATGTCTGATTATCCCTATTTAATTGCCTGAGTTTTGCAATTAGATATTTTTCGCCTTATACCCTGTTTTACCTCCCTCTTTTTCTACTGTCGTTGTCATATTAATAGAAGGCCTAGGCATTCTCATTTAACACTGCCTGACAAAGATAAATCCTCCAGCTAATCCATAATGCATTTATGGATTCAATCCATTTGAATTCATTTCTCTATTGTTCGCTGAAGGAAATTAACAAATAAATCTTCGGCTTCCCCTTTACCATTTAAAGCACCTTTTGTGGTGGGAATTGCCTGAAATATGAGCCCTTTTGTCTTACTTAATATCTCTGCCTACTTCTGAATATATAACCAAATATATTGTAATATGTTGTTAATCAGTGCAGTCGTAGTCCATAAGCGTTCTGCCTTGTCTGCCTCTGAGTATATGGAAACAATTAATTTTACATCTGATTTCACTTCCAGAGGGTTTCCTTGCTTTATGCTTTTCCCAGCAACTGAGTTTGTATCAGGGTATGTGACTCACTCAAAACTCAAAAAGAAATGTGTTTAGAAGTGTGATTATTGAACTAATCTTGGCTCACCACTATGACTGTGTTAAAACCCCAAAAGAAGGAGGTGGAGAAGGAGGAAGAGGAGGAGGAGGAGGAGGAAGAAGAAGAAGAGAAAGAGGAGAAAGAAGAAGAAGAGGAGAATGAGAGGAAGATATGGAAAAAGGAAGAGGAGGAGGAAGAAGAGGAGGAGGTGGAGAAGGAGGAGGAGAGGAGGAAGAGGAAAAGGAGGAAAAGGAGGAAGAAAAAGAGGAGGAGGTAGCGGAAGAGGAGAATGAGGAGCAGGGAAAGAGGAGGAAGAGGAGGAGGAAAAGGAGGAAGAAAAAGAGGAGGAGGAGAATGAGGAGAGAAAGATGTGGAAAAGTAAGAGGAGGAAGAAGACGAGGAAGAAGAGAGGAGGAGGAGGAGGAAAAGGAGGAAGAAAAAGAAGAAGAGGTAGTGGAGGAGGATAACGAGGAGCAGAGGTAGATGAGGTAGAGGGGAATGACCAGGAGAATGAGCAGGAGAGGAAGATGTGGGAAAAGCAGAGAAGGAAGAGGAAGAAGAGGAGGAGGGGGAAGAGGAGGTGGAGGAGGAGAAGTAGAGGCAGAGGAAGAGGAAAAGGAGGAAATAAAATGGGGACTGGCTGCAGGAAAGAAGGACTCCGTTTATTTGGATGCCAGAAATATTGGTCACAGCAGCAAATGTTTTTCTGGGGTGGCTGACCCCTTGGCTTAGGAATAGATGGGTTTTCATAGGATTCTGAGATGCTCCAGGGGGATTGTGCACTACAGTGAGCCTTGTGTCTTTTGCTATTTCAGAATTAAAATAGAATAGTGCTGGAAGAGACCTTGGAGGTCTTCTTGTCCAGGCCCCTGCTCAAGCAGGAGAACCTATACCATTTCAAATCAGTGAAGATCATGCCCTATCCTTCTTAATCCCCTCATCTGGAGTTGAAGGTGTTTTGTTTATGAATAGATTGGCCCAGTCTTTTTTAATGGGCCCAAAATCTGCATTTCTGGAGACCAGTCACTTCTGCAGTGAGGGTGCTTTACTATGAAGGAAGACGGGTTGCTTTCTGCCTTTAAGAACGTGTTTTTGCATTGTTCTCCTTTGGGGAAACATAACAGACTGCCTCTCTTCATATTAAGACTAAAGAATATTTTAATCTGGAAAGGGTGCAGCCCTTCCTACATCATCCAGAAGATCAAAGCAGGAAGATGGTGGCCACAGCATTGCAATTCAAGTGCCACCCTTTCTGTAGACGTCTTGCTTACATGCAGGGGTGCAATTCATCCGGTGTAACAACTGACCTTCTTCAGCAATCCCTGTGTGTTAAACAGCTGACGTGTGGCAATCCACTGTGCCATACAAATCAGCTGAGCTTGAAAAATAGGATATAAAGTACAGCCTAGATTGGGTGGGCCCAACAGC
Organism: Bungarus multicinctus; assembly: GCA_023653725.1. Classification (NCBI taxonomy): domain Eukaryota; kingdom Metazoa; phylum Chordata; class Lepidosauria; order Squamata; family Elapidae; genus Bungarus; species Bungarus multicinctus. The sequence continues at coordinate 53,546,234 of CM042851.1, read as the reverse complement.
TGATCATGGGAGCAAATTGAACCGGTTCTCTCCCAGCTGATCCTTGGAGCTACTGGTTCACCCAAAGCAGGCCGAACTGGTTGAATTCCAACCCTGCTTACATATACAATGTGGTAAGGCTTTGATCTCATGCCATGACCACCATTTTGTTCATCTGGACTTTCATCCCTGAATCACCTCAGCTCTTCCTCCTCCATCCAGTCATCTCCTTTCCCCCTTCTGCATTTTTTATCCCTCCGATGTCATTTGTTGATGACTCTCAACCGAAGGAATCCCAGCTTGCCAAGAATGGAACAGTTACTCATCGTGATGCCGACTTTTAATTCCAGACCAAAGATGCTCTCTGTATGAAGTCTAGAAGCCTCTTCTAGGGCACAAGAACAATATTGTTTCATCTTCTGCTTTATATTAGTTTTCGCTAACAGACTTTGCTTGAATTGAGATCTTGGTTTGCTTCGGGGCAGGTCTAAGAAGACAAAGTTGATTTAGGCAGTTTCTTAAATTGTTCGTTTTTTGATTTCTGATTTTCTTTGTCTTTTATCTTTAACTTATCCATTTCCACACAGTGTAATATTTTTTTGTAATTCTGTTTTCATCTGTAGGAATTTCCTCATTTTTTCCAATATTGTGCAAATACAATTCTTGCTGCTGTCAACAGCAATGTAATATGAAACATACAATCCCTTTGTCACAATTAGCATTTTGTTCACCGTGTTGTCATGACTTTTGGATTACAGGAAGCATTAAACCTGACATCAATCAATGTTCCTGCCAAACATATTTTTTTTTCCCCAGCATCCAAGGATGCTCTCAGGAAGGTTATCCCTCAAAATTTGTTATCTTCCGATGGTCTTTATTTGAAGTGATGGATGTTCATCACAAACACGACGGAAAGAATTACTCCAAAATCCCAAGTTGAATCAGATTAAACCCTCTGGGTTAGTAGCTGTTAACGTAGACCTCAGCTGAATAAAAAGCAGTGAGAGGGTGTTCCATCCCTGTCTGTTTAACGCAGCTTATTTATAACCTGGCTTGTCAAATGTCAGCCTGAACACGGATCATTTTTTTCTATTTTCTTTCTGACAATTTAATTTAGAGCACTATTACGGGACATGCAAAGCCGTATTGATTTTGCTGTTGGGGTTTACATCAGCCAGTTTTGCTAACAAGAACAGGCCAGGATCCAGAGAGATACGATTAAAGTTCAGATGCATCGCACTAATTTTTTTTAAATGCCCTCCCTCTTGCTGTCAAGAACAAATCTGGACAGGTTCTCGACTTACGACCACAACGGAGCACCCCATTTCTGTTGCTAAGCAAGGACAAGTGGTTAAATGAGATCCTTCAAAAAAAAAAAAAAACATTTTATGAGCTCTCTTTCCACAGTTGTTAAGTGAATCACTGCAATTCTTACGTCTGTCAACTAAAAAATACTTCTTTGGTCTTTTTAGTTGCCAGCAGAAAGGGATTGGGGGAAAGCAGTGCATTCCTTAAATGCTTCAGATAATCGCCTTAGCAGCCGAAGTTGTTGGCATGCAAGATTATTACTGGAGAGCATGATTGATGACTCTTGGCTATGGATGTGTCTCATTGGTGAATATACTGTACATCCAGGGTGGTGGCAGGAAGACCAGGGTCAAGGGTGAAATGAATGATGTGTCTTAGAGTCGGCCGCACCCATGAAACGCCGACATGTTCACTCCTAATAAATCATTTTTTTTACTCTGAGAGATGTGGCTAGAGACTTATGATTTGAACGGGGGTGCATGTTGAAGCCTTGACAGCATCAGTATCAGGGTTGTTCAATGAATCTGGGTTTCCCATCGACTTGGCTTATCGGTTGCAAAAGGGGATCGCGTGCCACCATCATAAGTACATGCCAGTTGCCAAGCCTCTGAATTTTGATCATCAATTTTGTTCAAATGGCTACGGCAATTTGCAAATATTACTTAGACCGGGGTAGTAGTGACGATAGAGTTTGTGGAATGCAAAGGAAGAGGGAGAGAAACTCAACCAAAGTGGTTCATTCTACCTTGTTTAAAATAAAGATTTAGCTAGAGAAAAGAAGGACCAGGGGGGACATGATAGCAGTATTCCAATATTTGAGGGGCTGCCCCAAAGAAGAGGGGGTCAAGCTATTCTCCAAAGCACCAGAAGGCAGGACAAGAAGCAATGGATGGAAATTAATCAAGGAGAAAAGCAACCTGGAATTAAGGAGAAACTTCCTAACAGTGAGGATAATTGATCAGTGGAACAGAATTTGCCTTCAGAAGTTGTGGGTGCTTCATCACTGGAGGTTTTTAAGAAGAGACTGGGCAGCCACTTGTCTGAAATGGCATGGGTCTCCTTGTCTAAGCAGGGGGCTGGTCTAGAAGATCTCAAGATCCTCTCCAACTCTGTCACTCTATTCCTGTGATGGCGAACCTATGAGCTGCAGACAAACTTACCTCACTGCGCATGCACGTGCCTCATAGTTGATTTTCAGCCAATTTGAGGCCTTTTTCGGCCTCCCAGGGGCTTTGAGAAAGGCTTCTGCAGGCTTTTCAGGCCGAAAACTAGCCCCGTTTCGTCACTTCCTGTTTTTCCAGAAATACCACAAGTGATGAAACGGGCCTAGTTTTCGGCCTGCAAAGCCTGCAGAAGCCTTCCTCAAAGCCCCTGGGAGGCCAAAAAAGGCCTCAAACCTGCCGAAAATCAGCTGTGAGGCGCACACATGCACAGTGAGGTAAGTTTGCCTGCAGCTCGCATGCTGGCACGAATGGCTCTGCGTGTCACCTGTGGGATGCGTGCCATTGGTTCACCATCACCGGTATAGGGTCTCCTTGTCTAAGCATGGGGTTGGTCTAGAAGACCTCCAAGGTCCCTTCCAACTCTGCTATTCTATTCTAACATAGAATTAAGGAGAAACCTCCTAACAGTGAGGACAATTAATCAGTGGAACAGAAGTTGCCGTCCATGGAGGTTTATAAAAAGTTATGGGAGCCTCGTCACTGGAGGTTTTTAAGAAGGAGAACCTTCTCTCCAGAGATTGGACAGCCACTTGCCTGGAATGGTATGGGGTCTCCTGCTTGAGTAGTAGGGGGCTAGACTAGAAGACCTCAAAGGTTCCTTCCAACTCGATTCTGATTCTGATCAAGGGTGGGGAATCACCACAAATCCTTGGAAACCCACCATGCCTCTAAGCCATGCTCTTTTGATGACAATCCCCAAATAAGGAAGCTGCAAAAAAAATGTAGGGGGCGTGCATAAGCGCACCAATGTGCCTACCATCCCTGTGTATTCATAACTTACGTTTTTACTTATACCTATTATCTTGTAAGCAATTGACAAATAAATGAATGAATGAATGAATGAATGAATGAATGAATGAATGAATGAATGAATGAATGAAATAAACCACAAGCCACCTCAAACATGCGTTATCCAGGAACAGTGGGGGACGATAGTAATCTTCAATGTATGGGAACCTGAAAGAGGTAGCCACCAAATGGCTGCTGAAGTTGTCATTACAGTGATTTTGCAGCCTGAAAGCTGGTTCCTTCTAAGGAAAACAAAGCCAACCCTGAGAGAAACAAGCGAATGGTCCGTTTTCTTTGGATTTACAACAGCCCTGGGTGTTTCAACACAGAGCCCATGTTCTCAGCTTCCCACCAAAATATTGACTCAGAGACTTGTCAAAGGTCACCGAGAAGACAAAGTTCCACCAAACTTCGGTGATTAAGGCAGAGGGAATGCCTCCCACAGTAGACTTGGTGCTTCCCCAGAATATTACATTCAAGCTACAAAAGATTAGCCCTCAGCTATGTAGGCAAGGGAGAAAGGAAGAAGTTCCTTGAGGAGAACAAAAGGACTTTAAGGATGGAGGTTCTTCTAGAGCAGCGTTTCTCAAACTTCAGGAAGTTTTAAGATCTGTGGACTGAGATTCCCAGAATTCTCCAGACAGGGAGAATTCTCTCAGCTTTCTTTCTGGGAGTTAAAAGTCCACACGTTTTAAAGTTGCCAAGGTTGAGAAACAACATGGTTCTAGAAAAAAGGTTTACATAAGGAGGTGATGTAACTTAATAAGAGAGTTGGGAGGGACCTTGTAGGTCTTCTAGTCCAACTCCCTGCTCAAACAGGAGATCCTGTTGCAATCCTACACCACTTCAGACAAATTGTTATCCAACATCTTCCTAAAAATGTCCAGTGATGGAGCAGTCACAACTTTTGGATGCAAGTTATTCCACTGGTTGATTGTTCTAACAGTCAAGAAATGTGTCCTTAGTTTTAAGTTGGTTTTTCCCTTGATTGCTTTCCATCCGTTGCTTCTTGTTCTATCTAGAGGTTCTATCACCTACTACTGCTCCATAGGGACATTCAGGTTTAATGAGTAGAAGACATCTTCCTACAAATTGCCCTGCAGATTTCTTTCATTCCCAGCAGCCATGAAAACCCTTGAGTTTGTTATAATAATTTGATTATTGAATTATAAATTATTGGACTTATTATTGAATTCACGCCCAGTTTTTCTACCAAAGCACATATGAAGCTTTGATTGCCTTTCCCAGGACAAGCGAACGTTTTACCGAGGTGTCATGGCGATTTTAATACCACGGAGAAACACAAACAACATCTGTCTACAGAACGGTCATGGTTGAGTTTCTGTGCAAAGCTGCCTTCCCATAACTTAGCACGCTAACGCTTTCAAACCAGTTCTCCCTCCAAACCAGTTCTCATGTAAACTGCACGATCAGGCACAAAAATGTGACTCGATCAAGCTTCCTGGAGAAATGGAAGCCCAGATCTAATAATAAAACAATGTACTGTACTTAAAGCTTTCAAGAGACAACATTGGGATCCAGTTCCACAAACCTCAGCCTTGTTTTTTGCAGTTCTTCAGACTAAAACACACGACAAATAGTTGCAGAATTTGGGTCTGGCTAGTCTAGAGAAAAGAAGGACTAAGGGGGACATGATAGCAGTGTTCCAATATTTGAGGGTTATTAATTGAGTGACTCAAAAGGTTCACTTAACAAGTGGCAAGAAAGGTCGTAAAAAGGTGGCAAGAAAGGTCGTAAAAAGGGTGGCAAAAAGCGCTTAACAGTGGTCTCGCTTAGCAAGAGAAATGGACTAGCTGTATCCAGAGGTGGGTATCAAAAATTTTAGCAAAGGGTTCTCTGCCCGGTTGCTAGGTGGGCGTGGCCTAGCCGGCCTTTGGCACCGCAGTGCAGGGGGGCATTTTCGCCCTCCTGGGGCTCTGGAGGCTCTCTGGAAGCCAGAAACAGGCCCATTTCTGGCCTTCCTGAACTCCCAGGAGGCCTGCTTTTCATCCTCCACGAGCCTCTGCACGTGTTCTGACCCAAACCTTGTTCCAAAGAAACAAATACAAAATGGAGGTAACAGCAAAACCTTTTAAGGATTCTTTACAAATTCTGTTCCTTCCCGGTTAAAAGGCTGTTTCAAACTAATGGTCTCTGATAAGAAGGAGCCTTGCCAAGGTGGTGCAAGGCTGCCAAGAACAACAGATAAAGTTACTAAGGAAAGATTTTAAACACAAAGAGTCTCTAAACACCAACAAAGATATTCTGAACGTCCACAAGGCTTGAGTGCAAAAACGACTTTGCTTCCTGCAAAGAACTCCAGTTTCTCAGCTGGCTTTTATCTCCTCAAGGAGGGGTCATCACCTTGCAGCCTTACTCCCGTTGCCCATGCTGCTGCAGCTGCTCTCTCCTTTGCACACACACTGGCCACAGGCTCCTCGGGGGCCTCTTCATCACTGCTGCCAGCCCCCACCATTTCTGAAGGCAGCCCTCCACTCCCTGATGGTCCTGGACCCCTCCCTGCCTCACACGCAGGCCCCTCATCTGAGTCCTCGCTCTCTGAGACCTCAGCCGTCCGCAGCTGCTGCCGGAAGTGCCCTGCACTTCCCTGCATCCAAAACAGACCACATGGGGACTCCTGAGAGGGGAGGATGGGCAGGGCCAGCCAGGAGAGGGATTTGAGGGTTCTCTGAACTGCACAGAATCTTAGCTGGAGGCTATCCTGAACCCCTGCCTGTATCCCCAGATCCTCATAAAATTAAGCTGCTCAATGTGCAAAGCACCTATGTGGGTTTAAAATCCAGTCTGTTCTCTACGATGAAAGGGCAAAATACAGATTATGCATTCAGAGGCGATGCTAGACTTGCAAGATATCCCCTCCATGATCATTACAAATTCCACGGATGAATCTCTTTGGGTGCACACCAGATGTCAAGTCCTTCTGACCAACACTCAATAAATCTCCGCTCCCATCTCCTCTGAGTTTACCTCTCGTCTCGTACTACAGAGCTCAAACAAGGAAGCCACCACTGTACATAAATTTCCACATGATGTTTTTATGCAAGGTTTTTTAGGGGATACAGTAAAGGAACCTTGCAAGTGTCCACAAAGTGTTGTGGTTTGCTGGCAGCAGGTGCGGACGGCTGAGATCTCAGAGAGCGAGGACTCAAACGAGGGGCCTGCGTGTGATGCAGGGATGGGGCCAGGACCATCAGGGAGTCGAATGCTGCCTTTGGAGATTGTGGAGGCTGGCAGCAGTGATGAAGAGGCCCCCGAGGAGCCTGTGCCCAGTGCGAGCATATGCAGGGCTGCTCGAAGGAAAGAACAGCTGCAGCAGCACGAGTGACTCGGGAGTAAGGCTGCAAGGTAATGGCCCCTCCCTTCAGAAATAAAATCCAGCTGAGAAACTGCAGTTCTTTGCAGGAAGCAAAGAGGTTTTCGCACTCAAGCCTTGTGGAAGTTTGGATTATCTTGGTTCCTCTTTGGACACTCTTTGTGTTTGAAATCTTTCTTAGTAACTTCATCTGTTGTTCTTGGCAGCCTTGCACCACCTTGGCCAGGCTCGCTCTTATCAGAGACCATTAGTTTGAAACAGCCTTTTAACTGGGAAGGAACAGAATTCGTAAAGAATCCTTAAAAGGTTTTGCTGTTACCTCCGTTTCATGTTTGTTTACTTGGAATAAGGTTTGGGTCAGAACACAAGGATCCTCGGTTTCATTTAAGAGTTAAGAAAGAGTGTCTCTTGGAACTGGCTGGTTGCAGAAGTCGGTCCATTGCAACCAGCTGTCAGGATTCCGGCAGTGACCCCCAATTAAATCATGAGTCTCGAGCCAAACTTCCAAAACTTCAAAAGGATTTATTGGGAGTTAAAAGGTCCGGCACTGCCTGGGTGTAGCCGACTCTGAGACACATAATTCATTGTCATCCTTGTGTGTCCAATCACACTTGACCAATAAAGAATTCTATTCTATTCTACTCTACTCTACTCTACTCTACTCTACTCTACTCTACTCTACTCTACTCTACTCTACTCTACTCTACTCTACTCTACTCTACTCTATTCCTTTTTCCATTCCCTATTCTTTTCTTATTCTATTCTTTTCTTATTCTATTCTTTTCTTATTCTATTCTTTTCTGATTCTATTCTATTCCTTGTTCCATTCCCTATTCTATTCTATTCTATTCTATTCAATTCTAGGTAAAATGTCCCATTTTCCCCAACGCCAAACTGTGATTCATCCTGGCTTGCCGGCCGAGAGAGTTTTCCATGGCTTCTTTGATTCATGTTTAATTACAGGAGTGCAGCTGTGCTCTTCTGCCCTCTGCCTTGGAGGGAGATGTTCTTCCTCGCTTCGACCTTCGGCTGGATTTCGAATCTTTGATGAAGGAAGCATAATATCTCACTTGCTGCTTTGTGATGAGCCCTAGAAAATGGGTTCGAAAAGGAGGTCAAGAATCAGAACTCACAACGACCTCAGCTTTGGATGGGGGGAGTGAGGGATGCTGGGTGGAAAACCAAACGGTTATGTTGGTAGCTAGTTGCTACTTTGCCCCCCCCCCCAAAAAAAAAAAAAAAACTAAAAAGTGTCCAGGATTACTGAACCATGGGTGGGCTGCCATCAACAGTAGACAGCATGAGTTGGCCAGGCCATAAAAGCTGATGGAGTGGAGAATGTTCCCTGCCATGCCTAGACTGCAAAGTTGGAAAATAACCACCTTAATTGCAAGAAGAGCTCCAGAATGGTCTGCCAGCAGCTGTTGTCCCCGCGGTGATGTGACACGGTTTTCAATAATTGTAGGGGCGAAAGATGAGAGAGACCTACTTTGTCCTTGCCTTAATTATGAGACAAATCTCTCTCCCTCCCTCCCTCTTTCTCTCTCTGATATAAATATCTAGTTATCTAGCCATAAATTCATTATCACCTCTCTATCATTCTCTCTCTCTGTCATTCTCTCTCTCTGTCTCTCTCTGATTGAAATAGATATCTAACTATCTAGCTATAGTCCCTTTATCATCTCTCCATCATTCTCTCCCTGTGTGTCTGTCTGTCTGTCTCTTTCTCTCTCTCTGAGATAGATATAGATATCTAGATATAATCCCTTTATCATCTCTGTCTGTCTCTGTCTCTCTCTCTCAGGTAGATATCTAGTTATCTAGCTATAATCTCTCTCCGTCTCCCTCCCTTCGTCCCTCCCTCCCTCCCTCCCTCTCTCCCTCCCTCTCTCTCTCTCTCTTTCTCTCTCTCTCTCTCTCTCTCAGGTAGATATCTAGTTATCTAGCTATAATCCTTTTATCATCTCCCTATCATTCTCTCTGTGTCTCTCTTTGTGTCTCTCTCAAATAGATATAGATATCTTCTAGCTACCTTGCTATAATCCCTTTATCACCTCCCTATCATTCTCTCTCCCTCCCTCCCTCCCTCTCTCTCTCAGATAGATATAGATATCTTCTAGTTATCTAGCTATAATCCCTTTATCACCTCTCTATCATTCTCTCTATCATTCCCTCTCTCTCTCTCTCTCTCTCCCCCCGATTCCTTTTAGATCGGCCTCTTTATAATTTACACACACACACACACAAAACACTCTGCCTCTGGATATAATCCAATGTTGTTTAGAATAACAACTTTCTGCTTTCCAAAATTATTGTGGGGGAAATCTGATTTCTCCTGAAGGAGAAAACCAACCTGGAACCAATGGAGCCGTTTCTTAAAGCGGCTGAAGGGGTGAAATCGGGCTGGTTTAGAGCAGATATTTATTCCATATTCTACATTTGCAAGAAAGCCCCAATTGAAGTCTGCCTGTAATTTCATCCATCAAAGTTCACCAAACCGTAAATGTATGATCGTTTCCCAGAAGGGGAAAAAATGGTCTCCAGTTTTACCCCTATGGTAATTGTTTCTGTTTTGTCCACGTATTTCATTACTCATGGAACAAGTAAACTAACACTTAAGTTTTTCCAGAGTTTTGCAGTCGAGCCAAGCACTGTAATTCAGAAATGGAACTGATGGATGTAAGAGCCCAGGTTTCTTCAGGTATGGCTAAGTGAGACTTCGGTTTGAAAATCCTACTAAGCCGTTACAGATTCAGTTAAAATCTGTGTTCAATTCACCTTGAGGCCTGGTGACTTTCTAAGCATTTCCTTGTAGTTTGCAAGGCCACAATACTGTATATGCCGTTTGCTACTCCCTTCTCTCCGGGTGTATTTTTTCCAACTACATTAGCTAAAGTCTTGGGAATTACTATTACAAGGAGGAGGAGGAGGAGAAGGAGGAGGAGGAGAAGGAGGAGGAAGTGGAAGGAGAAAGAAGGAAGAAGGAGGGAGGAAGAGGAGGAGGAGAGGAAGAAGAAGAAGAAGAAGAAGAAGAAGAAGAAGAAGAAGAAGAAGAAGAAGAAGAAGAAGAGAAGAGAAGAAGAAGAAGAAGAAGAAGAAGAAGAAGAAAAGAAGAAGAAGAAGAAGGAGAAAGAAGGAAGAGGGAGGAGGAGGAGGAAGTGGAAGGAGAAAGAAGGAAGAAGGAAGAAGGAGGGAGGAAGAAGGAGGGAGGAAGAGGAGGAAAAGGAGAAGGAGAAGAAGAAGAAGAAGAAGAGGAGGAGGAGGAGGAGGAGGAGGAGGAGAGGAAGAAGATCATTATCATCAACAACAATAACAACAGCAACAACCTTTGGGACAACCATGACCTGGATGATGGAGACTTTCCATGGACATTTCCGTCATAAGCCATGCAGTGTTGCTGTTTCAAGGCCACAACATTTTAACACAACTTGGAAAGACTCTCATCCAAAAAAGGCCACCTGTCTGTCAGGGACAACGCTGAGCCAAACAGGGGGTGGGGAATGATTTTAGGGGTGTGAGTTGAGCATTTAAAAACAAATACATTTAGAAAAGGACAGCAAGTCAAAATGGGGGACATCAGTGGGACTGGAAGGAAAACAAACCAAGGGAAATTTTAACAAATTCAATAGATGAAGAGATAAATTCCCGGCCAGGGAAGCAGGTTCTCATTTGAATTCTGGCTTGCAGGTTCAGACGTTTGGCTCACCCCAAAGACAGGAATTGTCCATCTGCGCATTCTGAGTCTAAGTCAAAATCCTCCCACAACATCATTCCAATATTTATTTGGGGGGGATTTTTTTTCCCCTGCCACGCCCAAGCCAAGCCACACCAAGCTACGCCCACAGAACTGGTAGTAAAAAAAAAAAAAAATTGAAACCCCACCACTGAATTTTATACCTAAGTTTGATTTTTCTCTTTTTGGAGGCCGCCGGGATAGCAAAAGATTCATTCCAAAGCATTTTATTTTTCAGCTGTCTCAGGGCCTGTTTGGAGCACGGTGGTGGATAGACACTGAAGATAAATTGACGGGGCATAAATAGCATCAGAGCGCACGAAGGCGCATGGCGCATTGGATGTTCGTCCGGCCCTGCTGAGTGAAACAAAGCTTTTGGCTGAAGGCTGCGTGAACCCTGCCTGTTGAAACCAGCGTGAGTTCCGGCTGTGAGAAAGATGTGCTTTCACGGCCCATAAAACTGACCTCATCGTGGTCCCCAGATTTTGTCATCCCCGTGGTTACTCCAAATTTCTCTGCATCGCCGATGCCGGAGTCGGTCTCGCCTTACACTCACCCAGCACATTTTGGCGCTGAAGGCTGGACATGTATCGGTGGCACAAGGCTTCTCGCTGCCCCCGGCTGTCGTAGATGCTCACGATGCTGTCAAAATAGCGTTTTTGTCCTGCGTTCAAACCCTGCCAAGGCAAGGACCGGCCCTAGTTAGGAATGGCAGACGGGAAATTCGGAATTGATTCCCCCCGTCTCCCTGCCAGCTTCCTCCTCCTCTGCGCAATACAGGCCACGCCTCGAACTTATGACTAAGTACAACCCTAATGGATTTGGTGCAAATGGCACTAAAGTAAAAGTGACTCTCTGAGCTTGCTTGTTTTCTTGCAGATGTTTCATTTCATTCAGTGCTAGGGATGATGTGCCGTAGCACTGATGATGTTACTTAGTTGGGTGATGAAACGTCTGCAAGAATACCACTAAGCTCAGAGAGCACCAAGGACCCAAAGTCATTGTCCTCCTCCTCCTCCTCCTCCTCCTCCTCCTGTTCCTTCTCCTCATCCTCTTCCTCCTCCTCCTCCTCTTCCTCCCTGCAAATCCTACTCCCTCCTAGCACTGATGATGTTACCTAGTTGGGTGATGAAACGTCTGCAAGAACACCATAAGCTCAGAGAGCACCAAGGACCCCAAAGTCGTTGTCCTCTTCCTCCTCCTTCTCTTCCTCCTCCTCCTCCTCCTCCTCCCTGCAAACCCCACTCCCTCCTAGCATTGATGATGTTACCTAGTTGGGTGATGAAACGTCTGCAAGAAAACAAGTGAGCTCAGAGAGCACCAAGCACCCCATAACTCACTTTTGGGTTGAGAGAATAAAAATCAAACCATGCCCTATCTTTTTTAAGTGAATGCAGCAGCTCATAAATATCACATATAGTCAGTGTGGTCTTTCTTTCTTTCTTTTCTTCTTTCCTTCCTTCCTTCCCATCTTTCCTTTCCTTCCCTTTCCTTTCCTTCCTTCCTTTCCTTCTTCCTTCCTTCCTTCCTTCCTTCCTTCTTTTCTATTGTTATTTCTACTTCATTTCTATTTCTTTCTATGATTTCTATTTCTATGCACACATTTCTTTTTAGCTAATCCCTCCACGTGACTGACTGGATGGAGTTGGTTTCGCTCCAGGCCTGAGTCCTATCCAATATTCCCACAACACCCTAACCCGTCTACGCCCTGAGCAAACTGTGAAAACAGTCGGTTGAAGGGATCGTCTGCCAATTGAGGTTGGAACTTTCTTCAAGAGTGTGCTTGTTTCAACTCTAGGAACCAAGGCGCATGGCACGACCTCTTCCGAGTGCTGAGAAATCGACTGCCTAAGGGCCATAAGGGTGGAGGGCTTGACTTCAGGCTCTCGTCAATTGAAAAGTAGCCGATACCTTCATCAAGAACGAGTCCCATTCACGTGAAGGAACGTGTACACGTTGCAATTTAGGATAGTGGTGTTGGCTAGGATTTCTTTTTTCATGTTCTCCCATCTCCACTGTTTCCAAATTAAGAGCAGGAAAGGAGCTGTTGATGGAAAAACAATCCCCCCAAAATATAAATTGGGCTCCTGGCTTTATTTTTAAAAACCAGCTGTGTTATTGCATTCTCTCTCTCTCTCTTTTCTCTCTCTCTCTTCCCCTCCCTCCCTCTCCCGCCCCTCTCCCTCCCCTAATCTCTAATCTCCAATTTCCAATCTATCTCCATCTCCAACCTCTAATCTCCAATCTATCTCTATTTCCAGCCTTTAATCTCCAGTCCTGCCTCTAATCTCTAATCTCCAATCTATCCATCTCCAGCCTCTAATCTTCAATCTATCTCCATCTCCAGCCTCTAATCTCCAATCTCCAATCTATCTCCATCTCCAGCCTCTAATCTCCACTCTATCTCCATCTCCAGCCTCTAATCTTCAATCTATCTCCATCTCCAGCCTCTAATCTCTAATCTCCAATCTATCTCCATCTCCAGCCTCTAATCTCTAATCTCCAATCTATCCATCTCCAGCCTCTAATCTCCAATCTCCAATCTATCTCCATCTCCAGCCTCTAATCTCCAATCTCCAATCTATCTCCATCTCCAGCCTCTAATCTCCATCCCCATTCTCTAATTTCTAATCTCCATCTTTATCTTTATGTCTGATCTCTATCTCTGTCTCTAATCTCTATCTCTGATCTCTTATCTCTGTGCAGAAGTGGGATTTTATGTAGGGTGCAAGTTGATGTCTTCCTGGAGTATAAATCCACCTTTGTGGACAGCTTTGCTCTATTGTAATTCTAATGGTTTCCATCCATTGCTTCTTTTTCTGTCTTCAGGTGCTTTGGTCAACCTATTCCCCAAAGCCCTTGAAGATAAGACAAGAAAAGAATGGATGGACGGAAACTAATCAAGGAGAGAAGTAACACAGAAATGAGGAGGAGTTTTCTGGCAGTTAGAACAATTCATCAGTGGAACAGCAGAGGTTCTGGGTGGTCCATCACGGGAGGTTTGTGACCAGAGGTTGGAAAACCATTGGTCTGAAATGGAATAGGGTTTCCTGCCTGATTTGAGGGTTGGAGTTAGAAGATCTCCAAACTCCCTTCCAATTCTGTTAATCATCAACAAGGTATTTCTTTTTAATTCAAAGTCTTGAATTAGAAGCACCCTAAGGTCTCAAGAATTTTTTTTCTGATGGACTTTTGGAAACGGGATGACAAGCTAGAAGGTCCAAGGTTGTGAGGCTTGTCTCCATCCCAATCCTTGCTCCTTCTCGTACAGTAGATGTTTAACATGGACATGACGTGGCTGTCTACATCTCAAATGGAAGCCAAACTATCATCGTCACTCAATTTAGCTTCGTGCAGTTTAAAAGGATTTGCATCTTTGCAGGTGGATTTTAAAAAATCTGCTTTTGGATGCCTGCCTTTAGATTTTAGAGAAGCAAACAAGACAGAGCAGCATAACTTGCTTTGGTAGAAAAATACTCTTGGTGTGGTCTTTGTCATGATTATTGAATATACCACGGAAGGTTTGAAAACTACCCATTAGAAGGATGGCTCTCTTTATGACCTTAAAAGTACATAAAAGGCTTAGAAGTTTGGTCCAAGTTCTGCAAAAGCACCACTGTGATTGGGCCTCCAGAGGTTGTGGGGAGGGGGCTTCATCAGTGGAGATTTTTAAGAAGGGACCAGACAATCATTTGTCTGAAATGGTGCAGGGTTTCCTGCTCAAGTGGTGGGGGGGTTGGACTAGAAGACCTCCAAGGTCCCTTCCAACTCTGTTATTCTGAGAACAGGGCTACCTAAATTCTGATTTGCCCTCAAGGTTCGAAAACTTGAATGAAATGGAATGGAATGGAATGGAATGGAATGGAAGGGAAGGGAAGGGAAGGGAAGGGAAGGGAAGGGAAGGAAGGGAAGGGAAGAGAAGAGAAGAGAAGAGAAGAGAAGAGAAGAGAAGAGAAGAGAAGAGAAGAGAAGAGAAGAGAAGAGAAGAGAAGAGAAGAGAAGAGAAGAGAGGAGAGGAGAAGAGAAGAGAAGAGAATATAGGATAAATAAGAATAGAATAGAGAATGGAATGGAATGGAATAGAATAGAATAGAACAGAACAGAATAATGAAGAATGAATAGAATAATGAATAGAATAGAATAATGAAGAATAGAATAGAATAATGAAGAATGAATAGAATAATGAATAGAATAGAATAATGAAGAATAGAATGGAATGAAATGGAATGGAATAGAGTAGAGTAGAGTAGAGTAGAGTAGAGTAGAGTAGAGTAGAGTAGAGTAGAGTAGAGTAGAGTAGAGTAGAGTAGAGTAGAGTAGAGTAGAATAAAATAGAACAGAACGGAACAGAACAATGAAGAATGAATAGAATAGAATAATGAAGAATAGAATAGAATAAAATAGAATAGAATAGAATAGAATAGAATATTGGAATGAAGAATAGAGTGGAGTGGAGTGGAGTGGAGTGGAATGGAATGGAATGGAATGGAATGGAATAGAATAGAATAGAATAGAATAGAATAGAATAGAATAGAATAGAATAGAATAGAATAGAATAGAATAGAATAGAATAGAATAATGAAGAATAGAATGGAATGGAATAGAGTAGAGTAGAGTAGAGTAGAGTAGAGTAGAGTAGAGTAGAGTAGAATAAAATAGAACAGAACGGAACAGAACAATGAAGAATGAATAGAATAGAATAATGAAGAATAGAATAGAATAGAATAGAATAGAATAGAATAGAATAGAATAGAATAGAATAGAATAGAATAGAATAGAATATTGGAATGAAGAATAGAGTGGAGTGGAGTGGAGTGGAATGGAATGGAATGGAATAGAATAGAATAGAATAATGAAGAATGAATAGAATAATGAACAGAATAGAATAATGAAGAATAGAATGGAATGGAATAGAGTAGAGTAGAGTAGAGTAGAGTAGAATAAAATAGAACAGAACGGAACAGAACAATGAAGAATGAATAGAATAGAATAATGAAGAATAGAATAGAATAGAATAGAATAGAATAGAATAGAATAGAATAGAATAGAATAGAATATTGGAATGAAGAATAGAGTACAGTAGAGTGGAGTGGAGTGGAATGGAATGGAATGGAATAGAATAGAATAGAATAGAATAGAATAGAATAGAATAGAATAGAATAGAATAGAATAGAATAGAATAATGAATAGAATAGAATAATGAAGAATAGAATAGAACAGAACAGAACAGAATAATGAAGAATGAATAGTATAATGAATAGAATAGAATAATGAAGAATAGAATAGAATAGAATAATGAAGAATGAATAGAATAATGAATAGAATAGAATAATGAAGAATAGAATAGAGTAGAGTAGAGTAGAGTAGAGTAGAGTAGAGTAGAGTAGAGTAGAGTAGAATAGAATAAAATAGAACAGAACAGAACAGAACAATGAAGAATGAAGAATGAATAGAATAATGAATAGAATAGAATAATGAAGAATAGAATAGAATAGAATAGAATAGAATAAGAAAGTTGGAAGGGACCTTGGAGGTCTTCTAGTCCAACCCCTGTTCAGGCAGGAAACCCTATACCATTTCAGACAAATGGTTGCCCAATCTCTTCTTAAAATCTTCCAGTGTTGAAGCATTTACAACTTCTGAAAGCAAGTTGTTCCACTGGTTAATTGCTCTAACTGCCAGGAAATTTCTTCTTAGTTCTAGGTTGCTTCTCTCCTTGATCAGTTAGATAACCTTGGGTTAATTCCCATCACTGTTTAATCTCTCTTACAGGCTGGTTGTGAGAATAAAACAAATACTCCAGAAGGAAACTTGGAAAATAAGAATAAATTATAGTTATATTCCGTAGATTGAAGCACCTAATACTATATATACTATATATATTTTGCACCAATTACATGTATTCTTGTTTGGAGCCAAAGCAAACATAACTGCTTTGTCTCTGCAATTCAAACACTTTGCCCTCTGACAGTTGAGGCTAAAATACACCTGAGCTGAAGCGTGCAGAAAAGGGGGCATTGACTTGCAAATACAGTATCTAGTCAATTTCTTCCACCCAGATTCAATATGAAATCCAATCCATTCATTTTTGACTTACCCCCTGCTTTTGCAAAAAAGGCCTTCTTCTTTACCAGACAGGTATTAATATTAGATCCACTGTCTTGCAAGAACCTTCATGATATTGTCTGACTTGTTGACTAATAACCTAGCAACATGCACACACATGCACAAAACACAAGTGTTGAGAGAGAGAGAGAGATCTGAATTTGGCTGAATTTGGCTTAATGCCTGAAGCAACTCTTGACTAGCTGTCAACCTGGAGACTGGTTTTTTGTTCCCACTGGCACAAATCTGACCATTAAAACCTTTGCTTTTCTCCTAGCAACTGCCTTAAATGTGGGGTTGCATGGCAGATGTGAAAAAAAATCTCTATTTATCAAAAGAGGAATGGATGGCCATTGTTTAAGTTCTCAGTTTAATATGTCGCATATTGGAAAAGTTTGGGATTTTTTTAATTTTTTTAAATTTTTCATTCATTCTCTTTAGTTCTTTTTCTTGGAAGACTCTGGAGTCAAACTGAAGTAACTGGGTAATCAGGCAAACTTTAGTTAGTCTGGGCACAACTGGGTCTATTTAAGGTTAAATAGAACCTCCTTCAGGTTAGCTAACTAGGTCAATGAATCCCTTTCGGATGCTTCTACAAAACTTTCCTCCTGTTGAGAATATTGGGAGAATTGGGGTACCAAATGATGAGTAGTAATGGGCAAACAGTGTGCTACATTGCTGAAATGATTTGTAGACATCATGCTAGAGCTAATTGACCATTTTTTCCATTGCAACAAATAAAAGAGAGAGAGAGAATTATAGAGATGATAAAGGAATTATAGCTAGAGGAGATAGCTAGATATCTATCTATATCTATATCTATCTACCTCTATATCTATCTATCTATATCTATCTATATATCTCTATATCTATCTATATCGTCTATCTATCTATCGCTATATCTACCTATCTCTATATCTATCTATCTGTATCATCTATCTCTATCTATCTCTATCATCTATCTGTCTGTCTATCTATCTATATCTATCTATCTGTATCATCTATCTGTATCATCTATCTATCTCTATCTATCTCTATCATCTATCTATCTATCTCTATCATCTATCTGTCTATCTATTTATCTATATCTATCTGTATCATCTATCTATCTCTATCTATCTATCTCTATCATCTATCTATCTCTATCATCTATCTGTCTATCTATCTATCTATATCTATCTATCTCTATCTATCTATCTCTATCATCTATCTATCTATCTATCTGTATCATCTATCTGTCTATCTATCTATCTATCTATCTATCTATCTATCTATCTATCTGTATCATCTATCTGTCTATCTATCTATCTATCTATCTATCTATCTATCTATCTATCTATCTATCTATCTCTATCTGTCTCTATTACCTATATATTATATATCTATCTCTATCTTCTATCTGTCTATCTCTATCTATCTATCTATCTATCTATCTATCTATCTATCTATCTATCTATCTCTATCATCTATCTATATCTATCTGTCTCTATTACCTATATATCTATCTATATCATCTATCTATCTATCTATCTATCTATCTATCTATCTATCTATCTGTATCTATCTAACTAACTATCTCTATTACCTATATATCTATCTCTATCATCTATCTGTCTATCTATCTCTATCATCTATCTATCTATCTATCTATCTATCTATCTATCTATCTATCTATCTATCTATCTATCTATCTATCTCTATCATTGTCTGTCTATCTATCTATCCCATCTATCTATCATCTCTTTATCATCTATTATCTGTATGTGTCAATCTATCATCCTATTCATCTATCCATCATTTAACTCCATCATCTATTTATCATCTACCTATCCGTCATCTCTTTATCATCTGTCATCTGTTTGTCAGTCTAACTATTATCCTATCCTATCCATCCATCCATTTGTCTGCTGGTCTCTCTCAATAGGCAGATGATATAGAGATGAAAGAGAGATGAGAGGGGGAGGATGATAGATTGGCAGACCCAGATGGTAGTTGATAAGGGTTGAGAGAGAGACATAAAAAAGGGATGATATTGAGGGAAGATCAGGGGTGGGATTCTGCCAGTTTGCACCTATTCGCTAGAACCGGTTGTTAACATTCTAAGCAGTTCGGAGAACCGGTTGTTAGAAGAAATTCCTGGCCTAATCCTGTAAGGAAGGCAGGAAGGAAACATTCTGGTGTTGCTTACAGAAACTGCCTCTCCGTTAATCCTTATTACATTCTTGGCAGGGCTGGACTTCCTGTCTCAGGAACTTCTCTGGAGTTTTTTCCCCCTCCTTTGCTGGTACTTTGCTTGTGTGGAGTGACCATTCCAAGTTACAATGGCACTGAAAAAAGTGACTTACGACCATTTTTCACACTTATGACTGTTGCAGCATCCCCACAGTCACGAGAGGCCAAGCGAGGAGATGATGCCTCGATGTGAGTGATATTGAGTTGGCCACGCCCAGCCAATAACATGACCACCAAGCCATGTCCACCCAGTCACATGACCACTAAGCCACGCCCACCAACTAAGCCACACCCACAGAACTGGTTGTTAAAAAATTTGAATCCCACCCCTGAGGAAGATGCTAGATAGATAGCTTCCATCTAATAGATACCATTTGGAACCCTGTGAATTGGGGTTGTTTGTTTCATGTTTGACTCAAACCATCCTTTTTCTGGCTACACAGCAACGGTTCCATCTCATGACTGAGAAACAAAAGAAAACATTAAACAGTTTTGAATGACAGACATCCCTCTGGTTTGGTTTAAAATGCAGACCAAACGTTACTCCTTTGATTACAGAGATCAAATGGCATATTTTACTTGAAAATATCCTCTCCAGCTGCTACCAGAACTGGGTTACCCAAATTCAGATCAGCGCTAGAGGACAGCAAAGAGCTAGGGCTGCCTGTGAATTTTTGGTCAGCTTAAATCTCTGCAGAAGAATCTGATTGCCCTGTATAATTATGATCAAATTTGAGAAATAACAAGGCCAGATCTCTGAATCCTAAAATATGAGGACAAGTTCCTCTCTATAGGAATTCAGAGGATTGGCCTTGCTATTTCTCAAATATCTGTTTGTCTGTTCATCCTACTGGATAATTCTAGAATGAAGTCTGATTTGATGAGTGGAGAGAAGCCAGCTGAAAAAGGAGACAGAACTGGAGGCTAAACCATATAAAGAATGGTTGCTGGAATAGGGTATGTCTAGTTTCTTTCTTCTCCAAACCCCAAAAACTTGAACCTTAGACTGTCTACTATTGACCTCACCCCTTTCCTAAGAGGTCTGTAGGGGACGTGCATAAGCGCACCAACGTGCCTACCGTCCCTGTCCTATTGTTTCTTTTATTCTTCTTATATGTACCCATTTCATATATCCATAACTATGTATATATTTATACCTATTAACTTGTAAGCGATTGACAAATCAAATAAATTCTAAATTCTAGTTTAATGAAAAGAAAGACTAAGAGTGATACCACAGTAGCATTCCAATATTTGAGGGGTTGACACAAAGAAAAGGAGGTCAATTTATTTTCCCAAGCACTAGAAGGCAGGACAAAAAGCAACGGATGGAAACTAATCAAGGAAAGATTCAACCTGGAACTCAGGAGGAATTTCCTGACAGTGAGAACAATTAACCAGTGGAACTGCTTGCCACCAGAAGTTGTGAATGCTCCAATTCTGGAGACTTTTAAGAAAAGTTTAGACAAACATTTGTCTGAAGTGGTATAGAGTTTCCTGCCTGGGCAGGGGGTTGGTCTAGAAGACCTCCAAGGTCCCTTCCAACTCATTCTGTTATTCTATTGTTCTGTTAAGTCAAAAAGATCCAGGCAGGGATGTGGAGAAGAACAAAAATATCGAAGAATTCCACCTAAGGGAGAAGGCTGGGCAAAGACTCAATGTGCTGTCTTCCCTTGAGGTCACAAATCAAAGCAGCTAAAGAAGATGTTGGGAGTAATTTTTTTATCTCGTTTCCAATTTGATTTCTCTCCTCTATCTCTTCTGCTCCAGCATGGACTAGGAGAGAATGTTGACATTCTCTAAAGGGTTTGAAGAAAGGAGGGCAAAGAATATTGCTTTTAAAAATAGCACAACTTCCATAGATGGCTTAAAGGGAAGGAAGTTAACTCTTGGCAGGATTTAATTGCCAAGAACAATAGGTGCCAGGAATCGTGCCGAAACCGATAACAACCTTGGACTAGAAGACCTCCATGGTGCGTTCCAACTCTATTATTCTGTTATTATTGTCCTGTCTTCCAAGAATAAAAAATCTTCTTTAGATTATGGCAATGCTCTGAAGCTGCTGACTGCCTTCTTGGTTAGTTGATTTTCAACTCTTCCGTCTGTATTGGCCCCCTTGGTTATGATATCTACGAAGGTATCCTATGTCTCCCATAAGGTAAAGGTTCCCCTCGCACATCCGTGGTAGTTGTTTCCATCCCTAGGGGGCGCTGCTCATCTCCGTTACAAAGCCAAAGAAGAGCCAGCGCTGTCCGAAGACGTCTCCGTGGTCATGTGACCGGCATGACTAAATGCCTTCGAAGGCACACGGAGGAACGCTGCTCCCTTCCCACCGAAGGGGTCCCTATTTTTCTACTTGCATTTTTTAACGTGCTTTCGAACTGCTAGGTTGGCAGAAGCTGGGACAAGTAACGGGAGCTCAGTCCGTTACGCGGCGCTTAGGGATTCGAACCTCCAAACTGCCGACCTTTCTGATCGACACGCTCAGCGTCTTAGCCACTGAGCCACCGTGTCCCTTACATATTTATTTATTTATTTATTTTAATTTATATACCGCCCCCCTCTCCCAAAATGGGACTCGGGGCGGTGAACAGCCATAATAAAACATACAATTAGAAAAGTTAAAATAAATTTAAAAAGTATTAAATAACTGGCTGAAGCCGATAAAACCCCATAAAAATTTTAAAATTGAGTTAAAAGTTTAAAACCCTTCTCCTAACGTTTCCCATATTGATTCCCATATTCCTTCACAATTCATTGACTTCATTGGTATCTTTGGGTTGAGTTTTGCAGTCTTCTTGTTCAGACTTTGATGCTGAGACTTTTTTTTGGAAAAAATGGGAAGAAGAGCAACGAAGATGATTAAAGGCCTGGAGATTAAAACACACAAAGAACAGTTGCAGGATTTGGCTATGGCTAGTCTAGCAAAAAGAAATACATTATTTGAGGGGCTGCCATTAAGAGGAGGGGAACAACCTATTCTCCAAAGCACCTTGAAGGCAGGACAAGAAGCAAAGGATGGAAACTCATCCAGGAGAGAAGCAACTTGGAATTAAGGAGAAACTTCCTAACAGTGAGGACAATTAACCAGTGGAACAGCTTGCCACCAAAAATCGTGGGTGCTCCATCACTGGAAATTTTTAAGAAAAGAGTGGACAGTGACTTGTCTGAAATGATATAGGGTCTCCTGCTTGGGTGGGGGTTGGACTAGAAGACCTCCAAGATCCCTTTCAGCTTTATTTTGATTGATTGACTTACAAAATTTTCTTTTTGTAAAAGCGCCATTCTTTTACAATGGCCAGCTGTAGAGTTGATACAGGTACTTTCTTAAGTCAACCTCATGATGGTTGAACCTTCTGGCCCATTGATCTTCTTGCCTCATTGCCTACACACACCCACAATAACACACTCACATAGCTTTAAGGGCTTTTTGAACTTGGGTTTTCCCTGCTAAAGTGAGATCTCTTCCTCTAGATTTGGAGATACTTCTTTTGGGATGAATCCTTTGGTCATAAGAGTGCAACCTTCCAATTATTTTACAATGCTTCCTACTTCTGAGAATTAATGGAGCAAAGGTCTATCTGATTATAGAATAAGAAGTAAAATAAAAACCTTCATCATCCATCATACATATTTGGTGCCAATCCAAATTCATCCCCTCAAAGGTATGTTTAATAAGTGCAAATACATCCTAAGGTTGTGTAGTGGTGCCCAAGAATATTTAATGACTCAAATATTAGAATTGGGTTTAACAAAAGGCCACACAAAATCAAAGATTGGGTGTCTTAAACTGAGCGTGAACAGAATCTTAAACATCCTGAAAGGGTTGTTAGTCTTGGGAAGCAAGAGTAAATCTCAACGTGATCCCTTTCTCTCTCTCTCTCTCTCTCTTTTCAACCTTTTATTCATGAGAAAAAAATCTACTAAAATGTACTAAATCAGACTTCAACTTGCATTCGTTGTCATACATAAATACGGAGTCATATTCATTTAAGAAAATACTTAGTAGGGAAAAAAAAACCAACCAGGTTCCAAAGCCAGCCCTTCCCTCTTAAGTTACTACTTTTCTCTATATAAGAATTTTTTTAATGAAAATGTCTGTTCTCACATAAGGTTCTGTTCACATTACAGATTAACAGAGTTGGAAGGGACCTTGTAGGTCATCTAGTTCAACCCTCACCCACCCACCCAAGCAGAAACCCCTACACTATTTCTGACAGACAGCAATCCAATCTCTTCTTGAAAGCTTCCAGTGATGAAGCTCCCACAACTTCTGGAAGCAAGTCCTTCCACTGATTGGAATAACAGAATAACAGAGTTGAAAGGGGACTTGTAGGGCATCTAGTCCAACCCCCCACCCAAGCAGGAGACCCTATACCATTTCTGAGAGATGGCAGTCCAATCTCTTCTTGAAAGCCTCCAGTGATGAAGTTCCCACAACTTCCAAAGGCAACTTCTGTTCCATGGGTTGATAGTTCTCTCTGTCAGGAAATTCCTCCTTATTTCCAGGTTGAATCTCTCTTTGATCAGTTTCCATCCATTATGCCTTGCCTGGCCTTCTCGCATGATACAGTCCTGTGATAATTTCCTGTAATTCTGGTTGCGGAAAATAAAATAAGTTAGAAACAAAATCTCTGCTTTTACCGAATGGCAGTTTGTGCTATTAAGAAGCAATAGCAAATCAGAATCATCATCTTCATTTAAGGACCCCATAATCCCTTGCGGGGTGGAGTCTGGAAAACTGAATGGAGCTAGCAGAGTGTTTTATTGGCCGGATGCCCTTCCTGTCGCCAAGGCTGAGTTTTGTTCAGCAGACAATTTCCCAGTGTGCCCAGAGAGAGGAAATATCTGCCTCTACCTAGGATCGAACTCACAGCCTTCTGATTGTGAGGCTAGAGCTCCACTTCTAGGCCACTGCACCACTCCAGCAAATGAGAATCATCAATAGATATAAATAAAGATAGACATTAACAGTCTCACTGATGATAATGATGCTTTCCGCCATATCAATGCCATAGTCCCATGATGGCAAACCTATGTTACATGTACCACAGATGGCACACAGAGCCATTTGTGCAGGCAAGCGAGCCCCAGGCAAACTTACCTCATTGCGCATGAGCGTGCCTCCCAACTGATTTTCGGGCATTTTTCAGCTTGCCAGAGGCTTGAGGGAAGCCTCTGCAGGCTTTGCAGGCCAAAAAATAGGCCCATTTCATCACTTCCTGTATTTCCGGAAATAACGGAAGTGACAAAACGGGCCCATTTTTCGGCCTACAAAGCCTGCAGAGACTTCCCTCAAGACTCTGGCAGGCTGAAAAAGGCCTCAAATGGGCCAAAAATCAGCTGTGAGGGGCAGTGCAGGTAAGGGGGCAGTGGGAGGGGAATCATGTGCACATGTGCAGAGCATGGAGGGGCACACCCATTGCCTTCTGGAAGCGCAAGCAATTTTTGGCACAGGAGCCCAAAAAGATTAGCCACCACTTCTGTAGTCTTTCATGCATTAAGACACTTTTTACAATGGCAGGAATTATTCAGTAATCCGATAAATTGTTGAGACTTTAGAAACAGTGTGGAGAAGAGCAAGAAAGATGATTAGGAGAATGGAGGCTAAAACACAGCAAGGATTGGGTATTGTCTAGTTTAATGAGAAGAAGGACTAGGGGAGACATGATAGCAGCCTTCCAATATCTCAGGGGCTTCCCCAAAGAAGAGAGAGTCCAGCTATTCTCCAAAGCCCCTGAAGACAGGACAAGAAGCAATGGGTGGAAACTAATCAAGGAGAGAAGCAGCCTAGAACTAAGGAAAAACAGGAAATGAGAACAGTCAACCAGTGGAACAGCTTGCCACCAAAAGTTGCTCCATCACTGGAGGTTTTCAAGGACAGAT
Organism: Bungarus multicinctus; assembly: GCA_023653725.1. Lineage (NCBI taxonomy): Eukaryota > Metazoa > Chordata > Lepidosauria > Squamata > Elapidae > Bungarus > Bungarus multicinctus. The sequence continues at coordinate 53,521,645 of CM042851.1, read as the reverse complement.
TGGACAACCCATTTGTCTGAAACAGTATTAGGTCTCCTGCTTGAGCAGGGATTGGACTACAAGACCTCCAAGGACCCTTCCAACTCTGTTATTCTGTTAAAATGTCAGTCCCTTCATAAACACGAGAGTATTGTCTTTCCTCCTGATGTAGGTTTAGACTTTAGAATAACTGGACCAAATTTTTGTCCACTTCGTGAAAGGAAGACCAATAGACCAGAATCTTGATTTTATTCTGCCATTCCTGTCTCTCTTGTCAACCCAATGAACGTTGTTCTTTCATGGCGCCAACTGAGATGGCTATGTCTCATCCTGCTTTGTCTATTGGTAGGTGTCGACGGCAAAAGAAACCTCAGGTGTGTGCTTCTAAAACGTTTAGGGATCACTGGCAAAATCAATAAGGGAGCCAAATACAGGTATCTGCCTTTCTTTACTTAAGGAGTAGAAAGTACATAAGCATTGGATCATTTTTCATTGGCCTCCTTCCCTGCAGGAGTTACAATAGCTCTCTCACTGCCTGCCAACAGCCAAAAAACTAGGAAGGAGAAGGAAAGATCTACGAAACAGGTACTGCTATGGAACAGGTGTTTCTTAAGAGGGGTGCTTTGTTTAACTGGATGCATTTGTCATGGCTTTTAATTCTTCCTTGCTACTTTTTTAAAAGTTTCTTCTCCATATCATTATCACCACAAATCTTCATATAGAAGTCTAGGTAGATGCACAGGGACAGTATAAATTGCCTCCAGAAGTTGTGAGTACTCCAACACTGGAAGGTTTTAAGAAGACCTCCAAGATCCCTTCCAACTCTGTTATTCTATTCTATTCTATTCTATTCTATTCTATTCTATTCTATTCTATTCTATTCTATTCTACTCTACTCTACTCTACTCTACTCTACTCTACTCTACTCTACTCTATTCTTCATTCCAATATTCTACTCTACTTTACTCTACTCTACTTTATTCTTCATTCCAATATTCTATTCTACTCTACCCTACTCTACTCTATTATTCTATTCTTTATTCCAATGTCTATTCTATTCTGTTCTACTCTACTCTATTCTTTACTCTGTTCTGTTTTATTCTATTCTATTCTACTCTATTCTTCATTCCAATATTCTATTCTACTCTACTCTACTCTCCTCTATCATTCTATTCTTTATTCCAATGTCTATTCTATTCTACTCTATTCTTTACTCTGTTCAGTATCTGCTCTGTTCTGTTCTGTTCTATTCTACTCTATTCAATTATATTCTATTATTCTATTCTATTCTATTCCCTATATCATTCCAGACAACTGGCTGCTCAATTCCTTGATAAAAAACTTCCAGTATTGGTGCCCCCACAACTTCTGAAGTCCAGCTGTTGCCCTGAAAACAGGAACCCTGCCTTAAATCATCTCTTTTCAGGCATCTGAAGAAGGCCATCATATCAACCCTGACTTCAGAAGAGTGAACATGTCAACAGTCTAACTTAGATTATTGCAGAATGTTTTTTTTTCTCCCTCCAGGGTGATCTGTGAAGAGCCAGTGACTGATTGACAGGCATAAGTTCAGCCAGATACTTTGCGCTCATTTCCAGACAGCTGCACAAATTGTTAATTATCTCCTTGATGGCCCAATTCGAAGTCCTGGGTTAGACCTTTGAAAAAAAAACTCTTAAATGACGTGGGAGGTAGATGTTTTTTTCCCTGGGTGAGCCTTGGAGGCACACGCAGGAGTTGCCACAAGCACATGCACATGCATTTAATAATTACCATTTATAATTGTGCAATCCCAGAACGAATGGCAAGATGTTAAGGGAAGACTGGTAGGTCCAGAACTGTTTATGTATGCTATGTGTGTGCCGTCTTTCTGGTGCAGATGTCCCCGCCACCCCAAAAAAAAAAGTTTGGAGAAACTTTGCTTTCTAGTTATCGGTCAAAGTAACCAGGTCAATGCTATCAGTAGATAAGTGATAACTGCACAGCAACAACACTAGCAATAGCCCTTAGACATATACCACTTCACAGTACTTTACAGCCCTCTCTAAGAGGCTGATAGAGTCAGCCTATTGCCCCCAACAATCTGGGTCCTCATTTGACCAACCTTGGAAGGACAGAAGGCTGAATCAACCTTGAGATGGTCAGGATTGAACTGCTAGTAGGTGGCAGAGTCAGCTTGCAATGCTGCATTCTAACCACTGGGAGGGAAGGGAAGAAAGGGAGGGAGGGAGGAAGATGGATGGATGGATATGTGGATGCATGGAAATTGTTAGATAGATGATTGAGAGAGAGACAGAGAGACAGAGAGAGGAGGAAGGAAGGAAGGAAGGAAGGAAGGAAGGAAGGAAGGAAGGAGGGAAGGAAGGAGGAAGGAAGGAAGGAAGGAAGGAAGGAAGGAAGGAAGGAAGGAAGGAAGGAAGGAAGGAAGGAAGGAAGGAAGGAAGATGGATGGATATATGGATGCATGGAAATAGATGATAGATAGATGATAGATAGATGGATGGATAGATAGATAGATAAATAGATAGATATAGAGAGATAGGTAGATACATGGGAGGGAGGGAGGGAGGGAGGGAGGAAGGAAGGGAGGGAGGGAGGGAGGGAGGAAGGAAGGAAGGAAGGAAGGAAGGAAGGAAGGAAGGAAGGAAGGAAGGAAGGAAGGAAGGAAGGAAGGAAGGAAGGAAGGAAGATGGGTGGATTTGTGGATGCATGGAAATAGATAGGTGATAGATAAATAGATAGATAGATAGATAGATAGATAGATAGATAGATAGATAGATAGATAGATAGATAGATAGATAGGAGGGAGGGAGGGAGAGAGGGAGGGAGGAAGGATTAGAAATAGCCCTTATATACTGGTTCACAGTGCTTTTACAGACCTCTCTAAGCAGTTTACAGAGTCAGTATCTTTTCCCCAACAATCTGGGTCCTCATTTTACTGACCTTGGAAGGACGGAAGGCTGAGTCAACCTTGAGATGGTCAGGATTTAACTGCTGGCAGATGGCAGAGTTAGCCTGTAATGCTGCATTCTAACCACTGGGAAGGAAGGGAGGGAGGGAGGGAGGGAGGGAGGAAGGAAGGAAGGAAGGAAGGAAGGAAGGAAGGAAGGAAGGAAGGAAGGAAGGAAGGAAGGAAGGAAGGAAGGAAGGAAGGAAGGAATAGCACTTAGACTTTCTATACTGCTTCACAGTGCTTTGCATCCCTCTCTAAGCGGTTTACAGAATCTGCCTCTTGCCCCCCACAATCTGGGTTCTCATTTTACCAACCTTGGAAGGATGGAAAGCTGGGTCAACCTTGAGATTTTTTCCAATTTTCCATAATCTGTAATTTCCTGTTAATCTGCAAAAAATGAGTGTGTTTGGCTTCCTAAGAGCAGGTGAGCATATATAAATTCAGTTTTAAATTCCATCATATGTTCTCACTTTGTGTTAGGTGAACTTTGTCCCACAACATGGAAATGAAGTTGCAGATTCTTCTGTCATTCTTGCTGACAACGCTGCTTCTCCCACTTTCTGAAGGTCAGAGTTGCGGGTTTTTTGATCCTTATGGAATCTCACCCACTGAGCCAGACGGTTGCATTGCAACCTCCATAATCCCCAGCTGGCGTGGCTGATATTATGCAGGGTTTATGGAAATTTACGTGCAATAATAAACCCAGAGCAAGAAGAACATATGGCGGTTGTGGTTATAGTATGTCTTGTTTGGGAAAAGATAAATTAATAGCATGATTAACAATATCAGACTTCTGCAATATTTTTAACATTAAAGGAAAATGCAACATGTGTGCCTTCCAATTTTTTTTTAATCACAATTACCCTTTGCTAGGAAATGAGAGAAAACTGCCATAGAATTACACACACAGAGAGAAAGAGACTGTTGTATTAATCTTTCCATTTCTTGCAGTCCCACAGAAATGCAGAGAAGTCATGCACGTTATTTGATTATTGAATGGATAGGATAGAATGAGAAGATATGAAGAGAATAGAAGTTGATAACATGAGAGGAGAGGGGATTAAAATAGGATAGCATAGAATAACATAGGATGAGAAGATGAGAAGAAAAGATGATAAGAAGAGAGAGAGGAGAGGAAAGAAGAGAAGAAGGAAAAAGAGAAGAGAGAAGAGAAGATTAGGATAGGATAGGATGAGAAGATGAGAAGAGAAGATGATATGAGAAAAGAGGAGAGGAGAAGAGAATGATAGGATAGGATGAGAATATAAGAAGAGAAGATGATGAGAAGAGAGAGGAGAGGAGAGAAGATTAAGATAGAATAGGATGAGAATATGCGAAGATAAGAAAAAAGGAGAGACGATGATAAGAGGAGAGGAGGAGAGGAGGAGAGGAGGAGAAGATAGATGAGAAGATTAGGATAGGAAAGGATAGGATAGGATGAGAAGATGAGAAGAGAAGATGATAGGATGAGAGAGGAGAGAAGAAGAGATTAGGATAGGATAGGATGAGAAGATGAAAAGAGAAGATTAGGATAGGATAGGATGAGAAGATGAGAAGAGAAGATGATAGGATGAGAAAAGAGGAGAGGAGAGGAGAGAAGATTAGGATAGGATAGCATAGGATAGGATGAGAAGATGAGAAGAGAAGAGAAAATGATAGGATGAGGAGAGGAGAGAAGGAGAAGATTAGGATAGGATAGGATGAGAAGATAAGATAAGAAAAGCTTTATTATCAATTTTTACTGTGAGCACAGTGGCACATATTAAAAATGAAATTCTCTCAAAAGAAAGTATATATCTACCCATACACATACATAACACACACACACACAAACACACACACATTAATCACTGTCCATTTTGAATACGTAGCGGAAAGAGGAAACTTGAGTTCACCAAAGTTGATGCTTCATGGAACAAAACTGTGAAATGATTCTCAGTGTCCTGCATCACGTATCACAAAGTCCCCTCCCAGAAACCTGGTTACCAATCCCATTTTAAAGAAATATCTGGTTTTACTCTATTTTGTGTGTATGTGGGGGAATCATTTTCAAAGAAAAGTCAGTAAACCATAGATGGAGAGAAATCTGGACCAGGGAACAGGGGTTCTACTTCCTTGGGTCCTTGGATCTCAAGAATATCAATCTATCTGTGTAAAGACATGCCCCAATTGTCCCAGCATGCAGTAGCTGCCACATCAGGGTGGCCTCATGTGGAGCAACGTTGGGTCTCATAAGACTTTTGATGAGTTCCTCCAGGAAATTTCAGTGATGTAGAAGAGAACTGGGGCAGGGATGGGATTCAAAAGTCCCAGCAATCGATTCGCTGCCCGGTGGCTGAATGGGCGTGGCCATGGTGGGCGTGGCCTACCAGAACTTCCTGTTTCCAGCTTCTGGTGGGCCAGTTGGTTGAAATACTGGTTTGGTGAACCAGATGAAAACTTAACATCCGGTTCTCGTGAACCGGTGCAAACCGGAAGAATCCCATCTCTGGAATGGGGAATCCCCATTGTAGCTAGCTGGAAATCTCTTGGAGACCTCTGAAGATGAGCCTGAATTGGAAGCAGCCTCCTCTCTTAATGTAATTGTCCTTTTCTACGTGAGGTTGGAAGTCTATTTAAAAAGTCCCCAAGGTGTTTTCCTTGAACACCTTTCGCTTCTTGTCCCAGAAGAGCTTCTTCTTTTCTTTTCTTTTTTCTAAATTTTTATTAATTTTTAATAAACATTTACATGACATACATTTAAAACAGACAAATCAACGCACGCACACACACATACACACATACACACACACACACACATATATATATATATAAATTTTACAGCATATATTGAGCAATGGTTTCTCTTTTCTTTATCATTATCATTGACGTGATCTACCTTGTTAAAGTAGCCCTTCGTTCTTTTGATATTACATTTTCTCTTCATCTTTTTTAATTAAACGCACGTCTACTATCATTTCAATAGTTTATCCAAATATCAGACATATACCTTTTTCTTAAGCACTCATACCAAATATTCCATATTTCATAGTATTCACTATTTTGTTTATTTTTCAGCAACTTAGTTAAGCTATCCATCTCAGCACGTTCATATATTTTTTTAATCACCATAACATCTGAGGGGGTGAGGGATGTCTTCCAGTTTTGTGCATACGTTATTCTAGCCGCAGTTATAATATGTAAAATTAAATATTGATATTTTTTTCTCCATGTTCGTATCTATCATGCTTCATAGAAAGATTTTGGGTTCAAATTTTAATTTTTGTTTTGTTATAGCTAAAATCCAATTTCTAATGTTTTTCCAAGCTTCTTCAGTTGTTCTTCTTCAGGAGTGTGGAAGCTTCTTGGATGAGAAGCGAAACATTTTCAAGAAAAAAAAAACCAAGAAAACTCAGTTGCAGGGGTGGGGTTTGCTACCCAGTTGCTGGGTGGGCGTGGCCTACCAGAACTTCTTCCCAAGGGTCCGGAGGTTTCCCTCAGGCTTCTGGGGGGGCAAAAATGGCCTCTCCCGGGCTATGGAGGTCCTCCAGAAGCTGGAAACAGGCCTGTTTTCCCCCTCCCAGAGCCTTCACATGGACGCTGCACTTCCCTGCATTGAAAATGGGCTGCATGGAGACTCCTGGGAGGGGTGGGGAGGAGCAGGAGGGGCCACCTGGTCGGTTCAAATACCAGTTCAGCAGGGGTGGGATCCAACAGGGTTAACTATCAGTTCGGTGATTTATGAGGTTCAGTGATTTACGATGTGCTTCCTTGCACGCTGCGCGCGCACGCCTGTAAATCGTCATCAGCATGCTGCGTGCAGAGAAGCAGCCTTTCAAAAAGCCCTTTTTTCCTGCTTTTTTAACTGCAGCTGTGCCTCGCACGGCAGCTGAAGTTGAAAATATCAGGAAATAAAGATTAGATAAGAACCCAGGTGGGTGGGTGGGCCAAAACAGCAGCAGACATAGAACCGGTTCTATATCTGCTACTCTTCAGAGCTACCGGTTCTACAGAGGTAGACAGAACCGGTAGAAACCCATCCCTGCAGTTCAGTGAAGCAGATGCAAATTTAACATCTGGTTCACCTGAATCGGTCTGAATCCCGCCCCCTACCCAGATGTTCTTTGGAAAAAAAAGCACCTTGGAGACAACCATGATGTCGGGGCTCCAACAAATCCACTCTCATTCAAATCAAAAGTCTCTAGCTGCATCTCAGAAAAAGTAAATTGGTTTATTAGAAATTGCTATGTTGGTGCATGGCTGGGTGCAGCTGATACTAAATCACATCATACATTTCCCCCCTGACCCTAGATGTGACTTCTCCAATGGGGGACATCCATCTCCAAGAGTCATCCATCATGCTCTCCAATAACCTTCTTATGCTCTGACAACTTTGGGCTGCTGAGTTGATATCTAGGCATTTCAAGAATGTCTTGTTTTCCCCTACTCCCTTTTGCTGGCAGCTAAAAAAACCAAAGGAGTATCTTTTTAGTTGACACATGAGCTGGAGGATGGAGCATCTCCAGAGACAATTCTATCAGTAGTTTTGTGGGTGTCCGATTTGGGCTCTTTCCACCCTTCGAAGGAACTGGCTGGGGCTGCTTCTCCTTTTATTATCGACTTGGTTGTCTCTTAAAAGGTACCAGAGTTCATCAGATCCAGCCCCATGCTCACGGGTCCTTTTTCCTAAATATTGGCGTTCAAAACCATCGTCCTGTGGCGAAGCAGGAGGATCTCCGGATTCCTAACTCTGACCTGAAAAACCAAAACCATTTTTGCCAAGGAGGCTGTCGGGACGGCTGGATGAGTTACACCAACCACTGCTACACGTACGTCCAGGAGCAACGACCATGGTCAGAAGCTGAGGTATTGACATCTATCCAAAAGTCCTTTTTCAGAGGTGGCTTTTCTTACCCGAGTATCTTGTCTCCTTCACAGAACTTCAAGGGAGATTTATAGGACAAACCTCCTTCGGTTGAAACCAGAGGTTTCTGGGGGTTCACGGGGGTTCAGGAGAACCCCTAGCTAAAATTCCGGCAAAAAGTCTTTTTCTCACACATAGCAAGCTAACAAGTATGTCCAGCCAGAAGGTGATTAATTGTCTGTCACATCTATTCATCTCCGCCCCCTGCCTTTTATCCCCAGAACCAGGTTGGGGCTTCGCTAGCAGCGATGGCTCTTCCATCTCAAGGACCGGCCTATGGATTTCCACTGCTCTCCTCTCCTCTGCCTTCTGCACATCCAGGCACTGGACCCAGCTGTTCCTCCTCTTCCTCATCAGCCACCTCCAGACCTGAGGGCTGTTGACTCGCCATCTGAGGGCTGACGGATGGCCCAGCCTCCATCTCTGCCTTTCTCTCTCTCTCTGCCAGCTCCATTTCCCTCTTTCCCCTCAGAGTTCCCGTCCCGAGGACCGGCCCATAGATTTCCACTGCTCTCCTCTCCTCTCCCTTCTGAGCATCCATGCATTAGGCACTGTTTCTCTCTTCCTCATCAGCCACCTTCAGACCTGGGGGCTGTAGATTCTCCATCTGAGGGCTGATGGATGGCCCAGGCTCTGTCTCTCTCTCTCTCTCTCTCTCTCTGACAGCTCCATTCCCTCTTCCCCCTCGGAGCTCTCAGGTTGCTTTCATGCTGACCCTGACTCCCACACAGCCTCCTCCTCCTCCTCTGATTCGGCTACTGGAGGGAGCAGGCGGCTGACAGGACACATAAATTCTAGATCTAGAAAACCTAGAACTACGCCGCCTTAGGTCCGATCTAAGTATAGTATATAAAATCATACATTGCAATGTCCTTCTTGTCAATGAATACTTCAGCTTCAACCATAACAACACAAGAGCACACAATAGATACAAACTCAAGGTTAATCGCACCAAACTTGATTGCAGGAAATACGACTTCAGCAACAGAGTGGTCAATGTCTGAAATACTCTACCTGACTCTGTGGTTTCTTCGCCAAACCCCAAAAACTTTAACCTTAGACTGTCTACTATTGACCTCACCCCTTTCCTAAGAGGTCTGTAAGGGGCGTACATAAGTGCACCAATGTGCCTACCGTCCCTGTCCTAATGTTTCTTTTTTTTATTTTTTTATTTTTCTTATATGTATCCATGTATTCATAACTATGTTTTTACTTATACCTATTATCTTGTAAGCAATTGACAAAAATAAATAGATAGATAGATAGATAGATAGATAGATAGATAGATAGATAGATAGATAGATAGATAGATAGATAGATAGATAGATAGATAAATAAATAAATAAATAAATAAATAAATAAATAAATAAATAAATAAATAAATAAATAAATAAATGCATGCTAAGTTTTTCTTTTGGTCCATCATCCCAAATAAGGCTTCACATTTGAAGCCACCTGAGTATCAAGCCCAAAGTTGACAAAGTTGACATTTTATTTAGCCTTATTATATATTCCTTTTCTTTCTTTCTCTTTGCTGGTTATGGGGGGGAAGGGTTTCAGGCTTGCCACATTCCTAGGATGGAAGGAGTGAAGCTAGAGAGAGTTGTTTAGGCTAAGTGGTTCTCCTTCCCGTGGGAATGAAAGCTGACCCTGCTGAGACCTGGAGGTGGAGATTGATGACATCAGGCAACATTGATTGACTTCTATTGGAGAATGTCACTTTTAGAGGTTGTTTCTAACTTCCAATATCATGTGGTGTAATTCTGGGTTGTGTCAAATCCGGAATTAGAACAGACTTTGCCAATTTGATGCTGTTCTAAATAAAAGAAATTATTATGGAAGATGGACTTTGCTTTTTTCTTTTTGAATGGATTTCATCACTTGGAAATCTGTCACTTGAGTTGGATGTGACACCAAGCATGAAATCCATCTGGAGAGATCTCTGTGAGGCCTCCTGTCCTTTTTCATCCAGCCAAGTCTTGGTAATGCGTACCAGGTTTGCTTTCGTATCTGTGATCAAATTGGAAACGAGGTTCTTCTGGTTTCCTCTTTTCTTATTACCAGAAATAGCAGTTTAAAGAGGCAGGAAAGCTTTGTGTAAGTTAAAGGGCATCCATCTGTGAATACACTTTGCTTCTGGTTTATCTTGTTTCAGCCTGGATGAGCAGGATATTCACATCAGGGTTATACGGACCATTTTTTAAATTAAAAAAAACCCAAAATTATTATTCATTGCTCTTTTTCAGTCTACTGTGAACTCGCCCTCGGTGGCTAGTTTCCAGATAAAGTGGCTTAGACACAAAGTCTGTTATAATTGGATTTTTATTTTATTTTGCAGCCATGATGAAGGCAGAACGAGATGGGGTGGGGTGCAACTTATTACTTTGTCTTCTGTAAAGCAAAACAGGCAGCAAAGTTGGAAATTTTGGAGATGAGAAGGAGCTTTGACGGACTCGAATCTTACATCAAACGCACGCCTCTGTGGAGTAACGGCACAAGTATCGTTACAACGTGGAGTTTCCACGGAGGAAACATTGCCACCAGCAACACGGAGAGCTTTGTTTTTCTCTGTGTGTAAAAATTCAGGGTTTTGACTGACTGGAGAAGAAGCATTGACTGGGCTTTCTAGCACCATTTGACATGTCGGACATATTGGTTCATGGAATGTTTTATTTTTGGTATCCTTCATTTTATTCTTCTATTGTTTTGCTTGACTTTTTTTCCTTCCTTCTCCCTTCCTTCCTTCTTTCTTTCTTTCTTCTTTCCTTCTTCCCTCCTTCCCTCCCTTATTTTCTTTCCTTCCTTCCTTCTTCTTTTCCTTACTCACTAAGTCACTCACTCTGTCCGTCCCTCCATCTCTTCCTTCCTTTGTTCCTTCCTTCCTTCTCTTTCATTTATCCTCCCACCCTCCTTGCCTTCATTCCTTCGTTCTGTTTTATTTTCCCTCCCTCCCTCCCTTCTTTCTCTCCCCTTTCCCCCTTCCTTCCCTCGCTGTCTCCTTGCGCTCTCTCTCTCTTTCTCTTTCTTTCCTTCTACTTCCCTCCTTATTTTCTGCTTCCCTTTCCCCATTCCCTTTCTTCTCTCTATTTCTCCTTCCCTTTCTTTGTTCCCTTTCTCTCCCTCCTTCTTTCCGAGCTCCCTCCCTCCCTCTTTCCTCTTCCTTCACTCCAATCATACCCACCCTCCCGTTCTGAACCACACCTTCGTTTCACTCTTCACTTCACTCTTCACTGTTGGATGTACAGTATATTGTGTGTATATTCGTAGATATTGCACTCTCAAATTGCAAATGGAGACGTGGGTACTCTATTTTTTTTCATCTTTATTTTGAAGTGTTTTGGTTTTATTGTATTGCAAACAGTTGCTGGGGTGCATCCACGGTTGCGTTGTACTTGTACAATGACAATAAAGTTCTTCTTCTTCTTCTTCTTCTTCTTCTTCTTCTTCTTCTTCTTCTTCTTCTTCTTCTTCTTCTTCTTCTTCTTCTTCTTCTTCTTCTTCTTCTTCTTCTCTTCTTCTTCTTCTTCTTCTTCTTCTTCTTCTTCTTTCTCTCTTCTCCTTCTCCTTCTCCTCCTTCCTTTTCTTCTTCTTCTTCTTCTTCTTCTTCTTCTTCTTCTTCTTCTTCTTCTTCTTCTTCTTCTTCTTCTTCTTCTTCTTCTTCTTTTCTTCTTCTTCTTCTTCTTCTTCGTCTTCGTCTCCTTCTCCTTCTCCTTCTCCTTCTCCTTCTCCTTCTTCTTCACCCTGGTTACCTCGCTGTCTCTGCTCATTTCTCTCCAGAGGACTTGCCAAAGCTTAGTCCCAGGTGGACACCTGACCAGCATCTCAAGTGCTGAACACAATGACTTTCTGGTGAAGCTGGCCATTTCCCTAGCACACAACCCGGCTGTCTTCTGGATAGGAGGAAACCACCGAAAGGTATGTCCAATCCGAGGGTGGGCTTCAAAAATTTTAGCAAAGGGTTTTCTCTACCCGGTTGCTGAGTGGGTGTGGCCATGGTGGGCGTGGCCTAGTCAGCCTCTTGCACCACAGAGGGGAGGCATTTTTGCCCTCCCTGGACTACGGAGGCTTTCCTCCAACCTCCAGGAGGGCAAAAATAGCCTCTCTGGGCTCTTTGGAGGCCATAAACAGGCCCATTTCCAGCCTTCCAAAACTTCTGGGAGGCCCGTTTTTCACCCTCCCTGAATCTCCAGCTGTGCCCTGCCCTTCCCTGCATCCAAAACAGGCCACATGGGGATTCCTGGGAAGGGAGGGGAGGGGTGGGCGGGACCAGACAGGAGTGGGATTTGGGGATTCTCTGAACTGCACAGAATTTTAGCTAGGAGTCTCCCAAACCCCCGCAGACCCCCAGCAGCCCACCCCTGGTCCAATCCTAAAAACATCTGGCCACCCTGAGCTCCACTTCCTGATAGTAACAATCAGTCAATCAACCAATCAAGACTTTTTATTCCTGCTTTAAGTGGGTGTGTGTCTGTGTGTCTGTGTGTCTGTGTGTGTGTGTTTAATGGCCCTATAATCCCGGGGTAGAGTCTGGTCAACTGAGTGGAGCTAGTGGAGTGTTTACTATCCAGATGCCCTTCCTGTCGCCACAGAGAGTAAGGGATCAAGCTATAGGAATAATGGATGGAAACTAACCAAGGAGAGAAGCAACCCAGAACTGAGGAGAAATTTCCTAACAGTGAGGACAATTAACCAGGGGAACAACTTCCCTCCAGAAGTTGTGAATGCTCCAACTCTGGAGGTTTTCAAGAAGAGATTTGACAACCATTTGTCTGAAATGGCATAGGGTCTCTTGTCTGAGTAGGGGGTTGGACTAGAAGACCTCCAAAGTCACTTCCCATTCTGTCATTCTGTTATTCTGCTATGGAATTGAATTTCGGATGGGGGTCTACCCGAAGGGGTTGGCACGTCCTTGCTCCACCCATTAGGACGCAAGAACACAGTGCCGGGATTTGTATGTTGATATCACCTCATATGCGAATGTCACCATAGCATCTTCCTCCAGGCACGAGTTATTCATCACAGATCTTGGACTTCAAAAGTCAGCTATGTTTTATAGATGGCATCTACTACCTGCTAGATTAGCTAAAATTAAAATTTAAAAATATGTCTAGCAAATGTTGGAAAGGTAACTTGCGGTGGACTTACGTCAAAGCAAGAACAAAAAAAAAAATTGGGCAAATTTTGGCTTGAAAAGATGATAGGATTTTAAATCTGAATTGTTTTTATTAGGTGTAACATCAGAAAGATGTGAAGAAAAGCTTAATTATTACATGTCTTAACAGCAGCGAGGATTATCTTCGGACAATATTGGGAAAAAATATTTACCGCGAGACGAAGAGATAGTCAGGAAGATACTGGATTGTGCAGAAATGGATAGAGGGACATTGAAAATTAAACAGAAAGGAGGTGTAGAATATTATCAAACATGGAATTTATTTTACCGATGGTTGGAAAAAAAGGGGTGGAGATTTAGAATGTAAATTTGTATCGTTAAGCAAATTAAACACCCAGACAACACGATGTTTATTAAGCACTAAGAAATGTATTGAATAGAAAATCATTTTTTTTTTAGAAAGGTCAGTTCTTCACCTATGTTCAGGAGGAGAAAAAAAACCCGCTCATCATATTTGCTGTCATGAATCATTAAAAGAAAAAGATTTCAGACAAGGAGCTTTAAGCTCCTTGAAAGATTCATTTGAGCTCGGGAGAACTGGAGTAAACCCAGCTGAGAACAGACTCCTTCCGATTCAATTTCTTTGCAGACTTTCTCTTCCCTCTGATAAATTACCCAGCCCGCTCCTGTTCTTCTCATCCAATGGATACCTGACCCCGGGCACAGGTAGTCCTCGACTTACAACAGTTCATTTAGGGCATTGAGAGTTTTGCAGTGATAATTCAGCGCCAGAAAAATAAACAGAGATGGCTGATGCTTCATTTGACATCTTTATAAACATAATAAGATTTTACAAACCGGTTGTAGAGTTCTCCAACATGGAGCAAACTCAGACAGAAACATGTTGCAAGTTCAGAGCAGAGCTTTCAACAAGAAAGCAAGTTAGTTTCATCTTCAATTAGACAGACTCAGAGCTTAACATAGCTGCAGAGTTGCAGAGCTTAATATAGAGCCACACCTAGACTACTTCTAGTTTCACTTTCCAAACTATTGGCTGATTTAGTTACTATGCCTATTCATTGGCTGACCTTGTTACCAAACTCCATTCTAGAACATACTGACATAGTGACCATTCGAAACGCCACGGAAAAAGCATGAATTACAACCATAGCAGCATCTCCAGGGTCATGCAATCCAAATTCAGGCCCTTGGCAACTGACTCATATTTATGACGGTTGCAGTTGTCTCTCAGGGTCCCCTTTGGAGACCTTCTGATGAGCAAAGTCCCTGGGGAAGCCAGATCTGCTTAACAACTGGGCGACTAACTTAATGACTGCAGTGATTCACGTAACCATGGTGGCAAGGAAGGCCACAAAATAGAGCAAAACTCGGCAAATTATCTCACTCAGCAACAGAAATTTTGGGCTTAGTTCTGGTCGTTGGTCCAGGACTTACCTTCATTAGGTCCAACTCAATCCCTTTGCTAGTCAGTCTCGATCCTGGTTATTACGAATATCCTGGGAACTGATTAAAGGTAAAGATAAAGGTTCCCCTTGCACATCTGTGCTAGTCGTTTCTGGCTCTAGGGAGCAGTGCCTTTACATGTTCTACCTCTTTGATGGATCCATTTTTGTGTCTGAAGACGTCTCCATGGTCATGTGGCCGGCATGACTAAATGCCGTAAGGAGCACTGTGATGACCCAAAGGAGCGTGGCACAAAGGCAACACAGTCAGATAAGCAACAAGAGTCCCTTTAGTATCTCCAACTTTGCCGCCAATGTCCAGGTTACCTTTAGGCAGGAGAAAAACTCTCCCAGGAAGAGCCTTTGACTGTAGAAAATTCAGTCCAAAACAAGGTACACACAAACTGTAACTTAAACTCCAAACAAATCAAACTGAAGTAATTAGTTTGGCAGGGATTTCAGACTTGAAAGCATGGCAGAACTCACACAGTTGGGAAGACACCATGAACATAGATAAGCCACGACAATACAAGATGAATTCATGTTTGCTCCCAACAACTTACTGTGTGCAGCTTCCTCTTTTATACACTGTGTTCCCAGCTGCAGCTAATGAAAGGAATCAGGGCCCTTTCCTCCCCTATAAGCCATGCAACCCATGTTGCTCTCTTCTCCATTTCTCCCTGCGTGCCCTGGGATGAAGAGGGAGGTGGGCCTGGGTCTTCCTCTGAACTCCCTCTCCTTTGTTCTCCCTTGTTCTCCCTGTTCCCTGCTCTGCCCAGCTGAATTTTGCCCTTCCACAAGTCAGATTCCGACAGGGGCATGACATGCACGGAACGCTATTCCTACCAAAGCGGTCCCAATTTTTCTACTTGCATTTTTTACATGCTTTTAAGCTGCTAGGTTGGCAGAAGCTGGGACAAGTAATGGGTGCTCACTCCATGACACGGCTAGGGATTCGAACTGCCGAACCGCCGACCTTTCTGATCAACAAGCTCAGTGTCTTAACCACTGAGCCATCACATCCCTCCCATTGGAACTGATTCCATTATGGATAAGTAGGTAACCATGATTTCATTTAATTCTTGTTTAATGTTTCTCCAGGGTGCCTCTCTCCAATGGACCGATGGCTCCAGGATGAATTTCATTCAGCGTCCTGTCAGTTCTCTCCTAAATGTTGTGGGTGGAACAATTCAACAGATCCTACGACTGAAAATTCATGTCTGCTTGCAAATCAGTTTATCAGGTATCCTCGGAGGAGGGCTGCTACCGATTCACCCCAGTTTGGGCGAACCGGTAGCTAATTTTATCATGTTTTTATGGCCGGTTCGGCAAACCGGCAAATCCCACACTTGGCTGGCCCCACCCATCCTGGCTTGCCCCTCCCAGCCCATTTTGGATCCCAGATAAGTACAGGGCCCATGCAGAGCCTCGGGGAGGGCACAAAATGGGCCTCCCAGAGGCTCCGGAGGCTCTCTGGAAGCCGAAAATGGGCCACTATAGCCTGGAGAGGTAGTTTTCGCTCTCCCGGAGGCTCGAGGAAATCCTCCAGAGCCCAGGAAAGGTGAAAACACACACCCTTCCATGGTGCAGGAGGCCGACTAAGCCATGCCCACCATGGCCACACCCACCCAGCAACCAGACAGAGAACCCATTGCTAACATTTTTGAAGTCCACCCCTGGGTATTCTCCACGCAAATACTTGGGACCCGTAACTGTAGAATCTTTTGATCTTTTCACAAGCTGTAGTGGGTTTAAGTTACGGTGGGGAGGGGTGTTTTTGTTTTACTTTGCAAGGCTTGGTACTACTCCAAGCACCTGACTATAGACTTGAGATAGAGATCGCCCTCACAACAGTTCGTTTAGTGACCATTCAAAGTTAGGACGGCATTGAAAAAAGTCACTTACAGCCATTTGTTGCACTTACGACTGTTACAGCATCCCTGTGATCACGTGATCAAAACTTCATATGCTTGGCAGCCGGCAAATTAGAATGAAATGGAATGGAATGGAATGGAATAGAATAGAATAGACTATTGGAATGAAGAATAGAATATAGAGAGGAGAGGAGAGGAGAGGAGAGGAGAGGAGAGGAGAGGAGAGGAGAGGAGAGGAGAGGAGAGGAGAGGAGAGGAGAGGAGAGGAGAGGAGAGGAGAATAGCACAGCATAGCATAGAATATTGGAAAAGAGTAGAGTAGAGTAGAATATTGTAATGAAGAATAGTGTAGAGTAGAGTAGAGTAGAGTAGAGTAGAGTAGAGTAGAGTAGAGTAGAATACAGTAGAATAGAACATTGGACTGAAAAATAGAATACAGTAGAGTAGAGTATATAGAGTAGAGTAGAGTAGAGTAGAGTAGAGTAGAGTAGAGTAGCGTAGCGTAGAGTAGAGTACAATAGAATATTGTAATGAAGAATAGAATAGAGTAGGGTAGGGTAGAGTAGGGTAGGGTAGGGTAGGGTAGGGTAGAGTAAAGTAGAGTAGGGTAGAGTAAAATAGAGTAGAGTAGAGTAGAGTAGAGTAGAATATTGGACTGAAAAATAGAATACAGTAGAGTAGAGTATATAGAGTAGTGTAGAATAGAATAGAATAGAATAGAATAGAATAGAATAGAATAGAATAGAATAGAATAGAATAGAATAGAATAGAATAGAATAGAATAGAATAGAATAACCTTGGAGGTCTTCTGGTCCAACTCCCGGCTCAAGCAGGAAAATCTCTACTATCTCAGACAAAGGGCCGTCCAATCTCTTCTTAAAAACCTCCAATGATGGAGGCAAGTCGTTCCAGTTCTAGTTTTTTAATTTAGTCTTTTATTGACATTTCCATGTTTTTCACTTCCAGGCCATGGCCGATGGGATGGCTCCGACTGCCAAAGGAGGCTGCCTTTCATCTGCAGCTACAAACCAAATTTGTTGCCTCCATAATTTGCACCAGAAAACAATCCTTACTTCCTAACATCCACCCAACTGGGTCCAAGTCCTGAAATGCAGATAATTCACAAGTAATTTTTTTTTTTTTTTTGCCTTTTGAGAACATAGAACACAGAGTACGCTGCTCCAAATTCCAATGCAAAAGAATCATTTATCAGCTTGCCTTATGATTGACACCAGTCCTTATTTTATAGGGCCATAACTACGTAGTTTAACGAAATCTGGCTTGATTTGAGTCTTTAATGAGATCTATGGGCTTCTTAGACCTTCCACGAAAGCTTTCATTTAAAAGTAATTACGAATCACTCATTAAACATCACTTGCTTCTGCATTTAATGGCCTAGTCATACTTTTAAGAGGGAGGCGGGGAAACATAACTGCCTTACAAATGTCAGATAAACCCAGGAAGAGGTAATTGAATGGTGTTATTTGAAGGCTGTAAAAGGGAAGGAAATCGAAGGAAAGGAAAGGAAAGGAAAGGAAAGGAAAGGAAGGAGAGGAGAGGAGAGGAGAGGAGAGGAGAGGAGAGGAGAGGAAAGGAAAGGAAAGGAAAGGAAAGGAAAGGAAAGGAAAGGAAAGGAAAGGAAAGGAAAGGAAAGGAAAGGAAAGGAAAGGAAAGGAAAAGAAAGAAAGAAAGAAAAGAAAAGAAAAGAAAAGAAAAGAAAAGAAAAGAAAAGAAAAGAAAAGAAAAGAAAAGATATGGTTGCAATTTAATCGTGGGTTTGGGACAGACAAGCTAAAAAAGAAATAAAATCGAAGAAAAAGGTTTAGGGTCTATCACTGTATATATACACAAAGGACACAAAAGTTTGTCAAATGAAGGCGAACATGTTATTAGACTATACATGTTAAGTTATATGTCATAATGAATAGAATAGATTTTTTTTGTTGGCCAAGTGTGATTGGATACAAAAGGAATTTGTCTTTGGTGCAAATGCTCTCATAATCATAGAATAGAATAGAAAATAGAATAGAATAGAATAGAATAGAATAGAATAGAATAGAATAGAATAGAATAGAATAGAATAGAATAGAATAGAATAGAATAGAATAGAACAGAATTCTTTATTGACAAAGTGTGATTGGACACACAAGGAATTTGTCTTGGTGCAAATGCTCTCAGTGTACATAAAAAAAAAAAGATACATTTGTCAGAGTCAAGAATCATCAGGTACAACACTTAATGATAGTCATAGGGTACAATAAGAATAGAATAGAATATAATTCTTTATTGGCCAAGTGTGACTGGACACACAAGGAATTTGTCTTGAGTGCATAAGCTCTCATTGTATATAAAAGAAAATATACATTTGTCAAGAGTCAAGAATCATCAGGTACAACACTTAATGATACTCATCAGGTACAATAAGCTATCAAATCCTACTAGGAAACAGTCAAATAGGATATTGGAATATAGAATGGAATGGAGTAGAAGAGAAGAGGAGAGGAGAGAAGTGAAGAGAAGAGAAGAGAAGAGAAGAGAAGAGGAAGAGAAGAGAAGAGAAGAGAAGAGAAGAGAAGAGAAGAGAAGAGAAGAGAAGAGAAGAGAAGAGAAGAGAATTCTTTCTTGTCCAAGTGTGATTGGACACACAAGGAATTTGTCTTGGTTCAAATGCTCTCAGTGTACATAAAAGAAAAGATCCATTCGTCAAGAGTCAAGAATCATCAGGTCCAACACTTAATGATAGTCATAGGGTACAAGAAGCAATCTAATCATAATAGAAACAGTCAATATACATTGTGAGGATACAAGAGACAAAATTACAGTCATACAGTCACAAGTGGAAGGAGATGGATGATAAGGAGCGATGAGAAGATTAATGCATTGCATAAGTAGACAGTTTCCCTTTTTGTTTGTGAATTACAGGGAGTCATTTATGACAGTCCATTTAGTAACTGAAGTTAGAAACAACACTGAAAAAGTGACTTATGACCGTTTTTCACACTTATGACCATTGCAGCATTCCCCATGGTCATGTGATCAAAATTCAGAGGCTTGACAGCTGGTTCATATTTATGATGGTTGCAGTGTCCCTGGCAGAGGGAGGGAGGGAGGGAGGGAGGGAGGAAGGAAGGAAAGGAAGGAAAGAAAGAAAGAAAGAAGAAAGAAGAAAGAAAGAAAGAAAGAAAGAAGAAAGAAGAAAGAAAGAAAGAAAGAAAGAAAGAAAGAAAGAAAGAAAGAAAGAAAGAAAGAAAGAAAGGAAAGGAAAGCAGTGAGGAAGGAAGGAAAGAATGAAAGCAGTGAGGAAGGAAGGAAAGAGGAAAAGAAAGAGAAGGAAAGAGGGAAAGAAGGAAAGCAGTGAAGAAGGGAGCAGAGGGGAAGGAAAAGAAAGATAAAAGTAAGAAGGAAAGGAAAGAAAGAAAGAAGGAAGGAAGGAAGGAAGGAAGGAAGGAAGGAAGGAAGGAAGGAGGGAGGGAGGGAGGGAGGGAGGGAGGGAGGGAGGGAGGGAAGGAGGAAGGGGAAAAAATAAAAAAGAATGAAAGAAAAAAGAAAGAAATGCAAGGAAAACTATCATTACAGTCTAATAAACAATAAAATGGAAACCAGAGCTAAAGAAATAGCCCTTCAAAATGAGCATTTCAGACATGCCAGGTGACCGAGTTCCCCACTTCCACTAGTTGTACAGGGAGTCTTTGATTTATGACAATGGAGCCCAAAATTCCTATTGCTCACAGAGTCATTTGTTAAGTGCCCCATTTTATGACTTTTCTTGCCATGTTTGTTCAATGAATCCCTGCAGTTGTTAAATTAGTAAACTGCTTGTCAGAAGCGGGTCAATGACCCCGGGACACTGCAACCATCATAAATACGAGTCAATCAGTGGCCAATGGTCTGAATTCTGACCATGGGAATCCTGCAACAGTTGTAAGTGTGAAAAACAGTCATGAGTCGGGGAGGGGTTTCCAGTGCTGTTGTATCTTCAAGTGGTCACTAAATGAACTGTTGTAAGTCAAGGACCACCTGTACTGAAAACTCCTAAGGCGTAGGACAATGAACAAGAGGAGAAGTTTGAAGAAATCTTAACCCCTGACCTCTTCGATGATCTTTATCCTACACAAAGGCGGAAGTGACAACACGGCTGCAAAACCTCCCGTTCTGGAAGCTGCCTTTTGACGGCTTTGGAATAAGGTGGAAAAGTCTATTGTAAGACAGATACCACTTAGGAGCAGGGATGGGCTGCTGGGGGTTCGCAGGGGTTCGGGCCATCCTCTAGCTAAGACTCTGCAGGGTTGGGTGAATCCCCAAATCCCACTCTTGGATGGCCCCACCCTGCTCTGCCCAACTCTGCCCTGCTCCGCCCAACCCAGCCCGACTCTGTCCAACCTACCCCGCTCTGCCTGACCCCGCCCTGCTCTGCCGAACCCCGTCCCACTCTGCCCAACCCGGCCCCACTCCACCTGACCCTGCCCCACTCCGCCTGACCCCGCCCCACTCCGCCTGACCCTGCCCCACTCCGCCTGACCCCGCCCCGCTCCGCTCCACCTGACCCCGCCCTGCTCCACCCAACCCTGTCCCACTCCCTTCCATCCTGCCCTGCTCTGCCCAACCCCATTTGAATCTGCCCAACCCCGCTCCACTCCACTCAACCCTGCTCCACTTCACTCGACCCTGCCCCGCTCCACCTGACCCCACCCCACTCCGCTGAACTCTGCCCTATTCCGCCTGATCCTGCCCTGATCCACCCAACCCTGCCCCATTCTGCCCAACCCCACTCCCTTCAAACCTGCCTTGGTCTGCCCAACCCCATTCGAATCTGCCCAACCCCGCCCCACTTCACTCAACCCTGCTCCACTCCGCCCAACCCTGTCCTGATCTGCCCAACCCAACTCTACTCTATCCAACCTGTCCCACTCCGCCCAACCCTGCCCTGCTCCACCTGACCCCACCCCACTTCGCCCACCCCTGCCCTAATCTGCCCAACCCAGCCCCACTCCCTTAAACCCTGCTCTGATCTGCCCATCCTGTCGTCCCGCTTCCATGACCCCACCCCACTCCCACAACCCCCGTCCCACCTTGCCCCGGTCCCACTCCACCCGGTCCACTCCACCTGACCCTGCCCAATCTATCAGACCATCCCATTCTGCCCACCTGCCCCGCTCCACCTGACCCCACCCCACTCTGCCAAACCCCGTCCCACCTCTGCCCAACCGGTCCCACTCCACCTGACCCTGCCCCAATCGTCAGACCCATTCCATTCTGCCCAACCCTGCCCCGCTCCACCTGACCCCACCCCACTCTGCCAAACCCCGTCCCACTCTGCCCAACCCGGTCCCACTCCACCTGACCCTGCCCCAATCTGTCAGACCCATTCCATTCTGCCCAACCCTGCCCCGCTCCACCTGACCCCGCCCCACTCTGCCAAACCCTGCCCCAGTCCACCCAATCCTGCCCCACCTCACTCCACCCCACCCCACCCAGCCCCAACTTATAGATCCACCCACACCTTGCCTCTCCTCCTTTGCCCACTTGCATCTGGCTCCCTCCCTCCCTTGCCAGCCTTGGTTAGCCCGGTCCTGTGCAGCCCAGCTCCGGTTCCCTCACTACTCTCTGGCCTCCTCGCTCCCTAGGTAAGTTGTCATGAACCTGACGGGGGGGGGGGAGCAGCCAGACTCCAACAGCTTTTGGTCTTCACGGGTGTTCTGCATGCACCTACCATGCGAGGCCCAAGGCTTGGGGGGTGTAGGGTCTCCGACAGCTGCTTTTCGGACTTGCTGCGTTTGGCCAGAGGCTCGGAGTGGGGTGGAGAACAAACACGACAGGAGCGTACCTTGCCTCACTTACAGACGGCAGCAGAGAGAAGTTCCTCTCTTGCTGGGCACGGGCGGTTGCTCTGGTCCTCGTGCTGCACATGCTTGCCTTGGTCGCTCAGAGGGACACGTGACGCAGCTGAGAGACTGGCCCAGTCCAGCCACTCATTTCCACCGCTTCTGTTGCCGCCTCCACAGGCTGCACAAGATTTATTTATTTATTTATTTTATTTTATATACCGCCCCCTCTCCCAAATTGGGACTCGGGCCGGTGCACTGCCCAACTAAAACAATACAATATCAAATATAAAATTAAAAAATAGATTAAAAATGAATTAAATTTATGACTTGAGAGATTAAGACTATAATAAAATAATAAAAACAGGGTCAAAATTAAAAGAGGCTGCGAGAGCTCTCACAACGTCTTGTGCAGCCCAATCCAAGGTGGTTTTCAGCTGGTTCGGACCGGTTCTGGAGAACCAGTCACAGAAATTTTGAGTAGTTCGCACAACCGGCAAATCCCACTTCTGACTGGCCCCGCCAACCCCATCTATTCTCTGCCTCCTGCAGCTGATCGGCTGGGTCTTCTTTTGTTGCCCTGCACAGGAGAACAGAGCTGCAAAGCAGGTTAGTGGGGTGGGAAGGGGAATTTTGCAGTAACCTTCCCCTGCCATGCCCACCAAGCCATTCCCACCAAGCCACATCCACAGAACCGGTAGTAAAAAAAATTGAATACCACCCCTGAGCCCAATATGTCTTTTTAGGGCAAAGAAGCAAGCGACGTCAAGTTGGCCACACCCACCCAATCACATGACCACCTAGCCACACCCAACCAGTCACATGTCCACCCGGCCACACCCAGCCAGCCAGTCATTAGGGCAGAGAACCCTTTGCTAAAAAATTGGAAGTCCAGCCCATACTCAACACTATCACACTCCTGGATGTAAAAGACTATTGGCATCCTCACGAGGCCATGACAGAAGACAAGAGGACATCCTATGGTGAGGATTGATTGATCCAAAAGGTCCAAAGAAGGATATCTTCGCACTCAATGCTCTTTTTAAAAAATGGGACCTATTGAACTATTATTATATCTTTAAAGACTTTGCATTTCTTCAGGCCCAGAAATGAATACTGTTATGCTAAATCGGTGCCTAAAATGTATATGAAGAAAGGCTCCAAAGCCAGTGAGATACAAAGAACTTGAATTTATTACCAAATAGTGAGATAAAGGTAAAGGTTCCCCTCGCACCCACATACTGGTTGTTTTTAGCTCATCTCTGTTTCAAAGCCAAAGAGCCAGCGCTGTCCGAAGACGTCTCCGTGGTCACGTGGCCGGCATGACTAAACGCCTTCGAAGGCACACAAAACGCTATTACCTTCCCGCTAAAGTGCTCCCTATTTTTCTACTTGCATTTTTTACATGCTGTCGAACTGCTAGGTTGGCAGAAGCTGGGACAAGTGACAGGAGCTCACTCCATGACGCGGCGCTTAGGGATTCGAACCGCTGAACTGCCGACCTTTCTGATCAACGAGCTCAGCATCTTAGTTGCTGAGCCACCACAGTGTCCCCACCAAATGGTAAAAGGACCTCAATGCCTTAAGACGACCTAGGCAAAAAGTCACAGCCACAAGATCATGCCTGGATTAAACTCAGCCGCAGAGAGAGGTTTGGGAACTGCCAGTGCTTAGCAACTGGCATTTTTTTTATGTTGTTTCATCAAAATTGAAATGTCAAGCCACATCACCATTTTTTTTGTAAGTTTAAAACACTTTAATAGATGATAGACTAAAGGCGAGGAGAGAGGAAAACTGTCTCTTGAATCTTCTGTAAGCACTGTATTTTCCTTTCTGACAAATATAATTTCTAATTATTTCTGAGTTATTCAAATTCTGTTGCCTCAGCAACAGCTTTTTTGGAGAGCAGATGCTTGGGAGATGTGCTAATTTATTCCGATTTTCTCAAATTTTGTTTAGCGCCGAGCCGAATGTTGATGTTCCTCCTTTTGTTGAAGGAAGTGTCATTAACTGCTGATGCTTCCGTGATTTTAAACATTCTTTTAAGCTAAGCGGTCCATTGATGTATTTGGAGCACCTTGGCCAATCTCGGTTGCTCTCAAAACTAAGCAAGAATAGAGTTGAGTTGGATTGAAAAGAGACTTGATCTCATGTTATTATTTATTGTGAGTTCTGGCTTTGTTGTGGCAAGTTCAAAATAGCTCCGAACTAGGCTAAGCATGGAAAATGCCAAGGGACAGGTAGCAAAAATATTTTTCCAGAAGGAAGAAAGAGGAAGGAAGGAAGGAAGGAAGGAAGGAAAGAAGGAAGGAAGGACGGAAGGAAGGAAGGAAAAGGAAGGATGAAGGAAGGAAAGAAGAAAGGAAAGGAAGAAAGAAAGAGAAGGAGGGGAGGGGAAGAGGAGAAGGAGGGAGTGAACGGGAAGGAGAGGATAAATCATGAAAGGGATAAAGCAATAGAGTAGTAAAATAGAATAGAGGAAGGGAGGAGGAGATTCAGAAGAGGGAGAAGTAATAAAGGGAGAAAAATAAGAGACAAATAGAAAGGAACGACAATAAAGACGACATAAAGAAAAAAAAGAAAGAAAGAAGAGAAGAAATGAAAGAAAGAAAGAACAGAAAGAAAGGACAACGAAAGGAAAGAACGATTAAGACAGAAAGAAAGGAAAGAAGAAAGAAAGAAAGAAAGAAAGACAAAGCAAGACAAAAAGAAATAGAAAGAAAGAAAGAGGAGGAAAACTGTGGGGTCCTTGATGTTCTCTAAGCTTGGTTGTTTGCTTGCAGACGTTTCATTACCCAACTAAGTAACATATTCAGTGCTAGAAGGGAGTGGGCTTTGCAGAGAGGAGGAGGAGGAGGAGGAGGAGGAAACATTTATAAATATTCATAATCTTTTATAAAATATTTCCAGCAACATGAAAGATGGCCCTTTTGTAAATACGATATCCCTGCTTTTATTGCAAAAAATATTACTGCATTCTGTATGGTAGCATTGATGTGTGTGTGAATACACACACACACACACACACACACACACAAAACACCATTGTGTAAAAAAAAACTGATTTAAATGAAAGAAAGAGGTATGTTTCATAATCATTTTTGGAATGATTCCCCAATTAGGAACTATTCAAATTGAATTTAGTTTGAGAAAGCTGCTTTAGTTAAATTTCATTTTCTAATCTTGATCCTTGGAGATGGTACAAGAAAACAATGAAAATGAGGTTAGCAAACTTTAATCCTATCAAAGCAATTCCGTAGCACGATGGCAGAGACGGGCAGAAAACCTGTATAGATTGTGCCCGGTCTCTGGAAATAGATTCCTCCCCCCCTAACATTCTTAGAAGATACAATGGTAAAATTGGAATGGAATACTTAGGAGTGAGGCCGTCTCTCTCCTCTGATGTCTGCAATTTTTTTAAAAAAATAAAATCAATTTAAATTTGGAAGCCCTTAGGCTTGGCTGTCCTTCCTTCGAAAAACTCACAATAAGATAATATCATCTTCCTGATGTAGAAGAAAATCATTTCTATTCAGATCCTAGATCGTGAAATAGGACTTTTTCCTCCACTACTACAGGTAGTCCTAAATGATTTGTTTAGGGACGTTCAAAGTTAGGACCATTTTTCACACTTATGACCGTTACAGCATCCCCATGAGTCTGATCCAAATCCAGACTCTTAGCAACTGACTCATCTTTATGACGGTTGCAATGTCCCGATCAGTGGTGGTGTTCAATTTTTTTTTACTACCGGTTCTGTGGGTGTGGCTTGATGGGTGTGGCAGGGAAAGGATACTGCAAAATCTCCAGTCAGAGGTGGGATTTGCTGGTTCTCTGAACTATTCAAAATTTCCGCTACCGGTTCTCCAGAACTGGTCAGAACCTGCTGAAGATCCACCTGTGTTGTGTGATCCCCTTTTGCGACCTTCTGACAAGCGGAGTGTCAACTCGTAAAGCATTCCTATGCCTGTTTCCAAGTTGCCATAAGAAGGAGGGAGGGGAAAACCTGAAGGAGCAGAACGGTAATTAAAACCAGAAACACATTCCATGCTTATCTTATAAAGATTGTAACCTAGGCTACTGAATCTTTTGCCCCCCAAAATCCTTTCTTGGAGAATCTGATTTATGACATACCCAGCGAGGTGGGGGGGGGGAACAGGGTTGTAGGTGATAGTAAATTAGGTGTGTCAGAGTTGGCTTCATACAGGTTAGTGTCGGACAGGTTGCTCAATATCTTCTTTGTAATATAGTGGCCAAAACTGGATGTAGCCCCTCAAATCCTAGAAGATTGCTATCATGTCCCCCCATCCCAGGCCTTCTTTTCTCTAGATTAACCATACCTAGTTCCTCTGCATTCAAAAAAAGACAATCCTTTACAGATTAAGAAATTAACAGAGTTGGAAGGGACCTTGTAGGTCATCTAGTCCAACCTCCACTCAAGCAGGAAACCCTACACCATTTCTGACAGATGGCAGTCCAGTCTCTTCTTGAAAGCCTCCAGGGATGAAGCTCCCACAACTTCCGAAGGCAACTTCTGTTCCATGACAACCTCTTTCCTGAGATCGAACTTAGATGACACTCCACCAATCCTTAAATTCCTCCCAACAGCTCTAGATTTAATAAATAAAACTAAAAAGTGTGCTTCATGGATATGAGAAGAAGTATCTCCAAGAAAAATATTCTCTTCTGCATTCCAGTTAAGCCCCAAAACTAAATTAACTTCCGTGATCAAATGAACTGATTCAAGGAGAGGAGGGGAAAAAAGTAATTAAACCTCATTTGTTTTGTTTTGTTTTTGACAGGGCATAAAAATTATCTAGTTACAAATACATAATAGATGTACCAGCATGAACTCAATTCCCACTTCAGCAGAGAGAGAAAAACACACACACATCAATGTACAAAAACTGAGTTAGTTTGCAATATTCTAAGTGTGATAACCAGGGTGGAATACAAAATAAACACAGTCACAAAAAACAGATGAAGCCCCTTTTATTCCTTCACTTTGCTTCCAAACTCCAAATATCCTTGACTGGAGACAGAAAACTCCCCCACAAACAGTTATGAAAAGGAAGAAATGCCATTTAAATTATAAAGAGTAAAGAACAACACAAACCAGGCAAGATAAGGGCTGGAGGATGTCCACAGATATCAGAACACACACTGGGAAGGACGCCAAACTCAGAGGAACCATAAACTAGAGATATTTCCACGCTTTGTTTCCAGCGTTTGCCCGTATGCAAGTCCGTCCTCTTATTCAGTTGTCATAGCTGCAGCCCATGAAGAGGATCAAGGCCCTCTCCTCCCAAGTAGATCACATCTCTCCCTTATCCTCTCCTCCCTGCGTGCCCTAGGATGGAGAGGGGATGGGCCTGGGTCTTCCTCTGATGCTGAGCTGGCCCCTGTCCTTCCCCAGCCTCCTCCACAACCTCTGGAGCCACACTTCCACTCCCTGTCAGCTGTTCCTCCTCTCCCTCAGAGTCAGTCTCCACCAGGAGCATGATACTAAGAGAGGCTGAGAGCCGAGGATGCAGGGCTAATGAATTCTTGAGGAAAATTGGAAATCACTTATCTGAGGTTGTAATTGTTTAAAGAGCGTGGCTGGCATAAACACACAATAGTTGTTTCATTGGTTTTAATTATTATTTTTATTAATTGCATTCCCGCCCTGCAAGATTGGCTTCAGGGCAGAGAAGAACTAACCCCAGCATTTTTCCTACTGGTTACCAGTTTTATTTCTAAAAGTAGGGAGATCCCCCCCACCCCATCACCCCTTCCCTCGCCTCGCATATTATTGACTTGCTTGCGAGCGCCAGGAAGGAATGACACGAAATCAGATCTTTAAAGTCTATGAGGGGGGGGGGGGGGGGGGGGGGGGGGGGACTGTTCAGTCATCTGTCAAGATCATGGTTGTGCCTAGACTTTGTTTTCCGTGAGGAAAATTTCACTTCTCATCCAAGAAGTTCTGCAGTTCTTTGGTTCTTCCTATTCCTGAGCTCCTCTCTATTCTTCGTCCTGTCTTCGCTTCTTTCTTCTTCTTTTCTCTTTTCCTCCTCCTCCTCTCTTAGTCTTCCTCTTCTGTCTGCCTCTCCTCTACTCATCCTAATCCTCTTCTTCTTCTTCTTCTTTCTCTTCTTCCTCCCTCATCCTCTTTATTCCTCTTCTTCTTCCTCCTATCCTCTTATCCTCTTCTTTATTCGGTCTTCTTCTTCTTCAGACTCCTCCTT
>CM042851.1:53134278-53493298 GCA_023653725.1 Bungarus multicinctus | reverse complement strand
TAGGCCGCTCTCTCTCTCCTCTGATGTCTGCAGATTGTATTTTAACAAAAAATAAAGTCATTTAATTTGAGCCCTTAGCTTGGCTGTCCTGCCTTCGAAAACCCACAATAAGATATATCATCTTCCTGATGTAAAGAAACTCATTTCTATTCAGATCCTAGATCGTGAATGATGACTTTTTCCTCCCTACAACAGGAGTCGCATGATTTGTTTTAGGGACGGTTCAAGTTAGGACGTTGTCAACGTATGCCCGTGACGCGTCCCCATGAGTCTACCAAATCCAGCTCTACAACTGACTCATCTTATGACGGTTGCATTTCCCCTCAGTGGTGGTGGTTCACTTTGTTTTTTACACCGGTGTTTCTGGTTTGGACTGCATGGTGTGGCGGGAAGGATACTGCAAGAATCTCCATCAGAGGTGGTTTGCTGTTTCTCGGAACTATTCAAAATTTCCGCTACGGGTTCTTCCAGAACTGTCAGAACCTATGAACCACCTGTGGTTGTGTGATCCCCTTTGGCGACCTTCTGACAAGCGGAGTGTCACTCGGAAAGCATTCTAGCCTTTTTCCAGAGTTGCCATAAGAAATGAGATGGGGGAAAACTGACGGAGCCGAACGGTCTTAAAACCCGAAACACATTCCATGCTTATCTGATAAAGATTGTACCCTAGGCACTGAATCTTTTGCCCCCCAAAATCCTTTCTTGAGAACTATTATTACATACCCGCGAGGTGGTGGGGGAACAGGTTGTAAAGGATTAGTAATTATGTGGTCAGAGTTGGCTTCATACAGGTTATTGTCGACAGTTTGCTCAGCTTATCTTATTTGAATAAGTGCCAACACTGATTGTAGCCCCTCAAATCCGAGAAGAGGGGCTATCAGTCCCCCCTGCCCGGCCTTCTTTCTCGAAGTACGCATACCATCCTCTGCATTCAAAAAAACATCCTTACAGAGTAAGCATTAAGAACAGAGTTTGAAGGGACCTGGTAGGTCATCTAGTCCACCTCCACTCCAGCAGAAACCCTACACCATTTCTGCATGATGGCAGTCCGTCTCTTCTTGAAAGCCTCCAGCATGAAGCTCCACAACTTCCGAGGCAACTTCTGTTCCATACAACCGCTTTCCTGAAATCGAACGGAGATGACACGCCACCAAGCCTTAAATTTCCTCCACAGCTTCTAGATTAATAAATCAAAACTACCAAGTGGTCTTCATGGAATGGGAAGAAGTATCTCCAAGAAAATATCTCGTCTGCCTTCCAGTTAAGCCCCAAACCTATTCAACTTCCGGGATCAATGAAATGAGATTCATGGAGGAGGGGAAAAAGAGATATTTAACCCTCATTATTTGATTGGTTTTGTTTATTGACAGGGCATAAAAATATCTAGTTACAAATACATATAGATGTACCAGCATGAACTCAATTCCCACTTCAGCAGAGAGAGAAAAACACACACACATCAATGTACAAAAAACTGAGTTAGTTTTGCAATTTCTAAGTGTGATAACCAGGGGTGGAATACAAAATAACACAGTCACAAAAAACAGATGAAGCCCCTTTAATTCCTTCACTTGCTTCCAAACTCCAATATCCTTGACTGGAGAAAGAAAACTCCCCCACAAAACAGTTTGAAAAGGAAGAAAATGCCAGTTACATTATAAAGAGTAAAGAACAACACAAACCAGCAAGATAAGGGCTGGAGGATGTCCACAGATATCAGAACACACACTGGGAAGGACGCCAAACTCAGAGGAACCATAAACTAGGAGTATTTCCACGCTTTGTTTCCAGAGTTTGCCCGTATGCAAGTCCGTCCTCTTATTCGTTGTCATAGCTGCAGCCCATGAAGAGGATCAAGGCCCTCTCCTCCCAAGTAGATCACATCTCTCCCTTATCCTCTCCTCCCTGCGTGCCCTAGGATGGAGAGGGGATGGGCCTGGGTCTTCCTCTGACTGCTGAGCTGGCCCCTGTCCTTCCCCAGCCTCCTCCACAACCTCTGGAGCCACACTTCCACTCCCTGTCAGCTGTTCCTCCTCTCCCTCAGAGTCAGTCTCCACCAGGGGCATGATATTAAGAGAGGCTGAGAGCCAAGGATGCAGGGCTAATGAATTCTTGAGGAAAATTGGAAATCACTTATCTGAGGTTGTAATTGTTTAAAGAGCCTGGCTGGCATAAACACACAATAGTTGTTTCATTGGTTTTAATTATTATTTTTATTAATTGCATTCCCGCCCTGCAAGACTGGCTTCAGGGCAGAGAAGAACTAACCCCAGCATTTTTCCTACTGGTTACCAGTTTTATTTCTAAAAGTAGGGAGATAATCTTTGCATAGTATATATTGACTTGCTTGCGAGAGCAAGGAAGGATATGCCACGACTAACTCATATCTTGTTAAATGTCTATGGAGGCTGTCAGTCATCCAGATCATGGTTGTGCCTAGACTTTTGTTTTTCCTTGAGAATATTTCACTTCTCATCCAAGAAGCTTCTTCAGTTCTTTGGTTCTTCCTCTTCCTGCTCCTCCTGTTCTTCTTCCTTTTCTTCTTCTTCCTTTCTTCTTCTTCTTCCTCTTCTTCCTCCTCCTCCTCCTCCTCCTCCTCCTCTTCTTCTTCTTCTTTCTTTCTTTCGTCTCTTCTCTTCGTCCTCCTCCCTCTTCTTCTTTCTTCTTTCTTCTTCCTCTTCCTCCTTCTCCTGTTGTTGAAATAGTATAGGATTTCCTGTTTGAGCAGGGGGTTGGACTAGAAAACCTCCATTCTGTACTATTCTGTTTTGTTCTGTTCTATTCTATTTTTCCTCAAGCTTCTTGGCTGAGAAGTGAAACATCTTCAAGGAAAAACAAAGACCAATTGCCTTTTGACAAAGCACCTTAGGGTCATATCTTGCTATTGGATATTAAATGTCAGTAATTCTCACTTTCTACATCAATGAGAACAATTCATTAATGGAACAGTTTCCCTCCAGAAGTCTCCAGGCCTGGAGATTTTTATGAAGAGATTGGAGACCCATTTCTCTGAAATGGTATGGGCTCTTCTGTTTGAGCAGGGGAGGTTAGACTAGAAGACCTCCAAGGTCTCTTCCAACTCTGTTATTCTGTTATTCCTCTGGGGGGAAAAGCTTGCTGAACCAATCCAGTTCCCTCCTGTAAAAGAGGAACGAAGTGAATTGACTTGATTATTTTGCTTTGCTTCCTGAGAAGTCCTCCAACAGTTCCAAGGACCAGATGTGCAGGTGTGATGACCGAGGGTGGAATACAAAAGCAACAAAGTCATCAAAACAGGTGAAGTCTGTTTAATTCCTTCAACTTGGCTTCATAGCTCCAATTATCATTAGCTGGAGAAAAAAACTCCCCCACAAACAGTTGCGAAGAGGACGAAATGCCGTTCAAACTCAAAATACATATAAATTCTAAATCGAAAAAAAAAAAAAAAACCACACTGAAGAATTAATGAGACAAGGCAGAATAAGGGCTTGAGATATTGAAATACACATACTGGGAAGGACACCAGAATTCAGATAAGCAATTTCACACTTTACTTCCAGCACTGGGCCATGCGCAGTTTGTCCTTTTAAACAATCCTCACAGCTGCAGCCCTTGAAGGGGATCAGGGCCCTTTCCTCCCCCATAGACCACATCATTCACATTTCTCCCTTATTCTCTCCTCCCTGCATGCCCTAGGATGAAGAGGGGATGGGCCTGGGTCTTCCTTTGACTGCCCAGCCGGCCTCTGCACTTCCCCAGCCTCCTCTACAACCTCCGGAGCCACACTCCCACTCCCTGTTGGCTGTTCCTCCTCTCCCTCGGAGTCAGACTCCAACAAGGGCATGACAGCAGGCTTCATCAGATGCTCAGGAGTCCCTCGCAGGAATCAGCTACTAGAAGCAACAAGAGTCTTCTCCATACGCACAGCCGATGGATAGAAGCTTCTTCCCATCCAGCATTGCTCAAGAGGTCATTGAAAGAAAAACCATGCATGGCACTTCTGTGGTCAGAATCCTAATCCAGCCAAATCCAAATAATGGCCTACTAGTTAGCAAAAACGCTGAAGTTCTTGAGAACTTTGTGGGTCAAGCTTGCTAGTAAGCAAACTTAGATAAACACGATGGAGCTCAAGCGTATCCCAAAAGAGTCTGCTCCATTTTTTCCATCCTGAAGACAAGCATCAGTTCACTCTCCCATTCATTTCTTTCAGACTTCAAACCACCGTTACGGAGATGATTTGGACCTTGAGAA
The DNA here is from genome assembly GCA_023653725.1 of Bungarus multicinctus. Taxonomy (NCBI): domain Eukaryota; kingdom Metazoa; phylum Chordata; class Lepidosauria; order Squamata; family Elapidae; genus Bungarus; species Bungarus multicinctus. Next base: position 53,489,068 of record CM042851.1, on the reverse strand, counting down.
GAACCTCAAAGAGATGTTGAATTAGCACAAAAGGGTGGAACTGGCTGCAATTCCTCAACCCACTGTATGGATTGGCAGCCATCTATCTTGGGATATGCTTTGCCACTGATGCTGTCTTCTCATTCTCTCTCTCTCTCTCCCCTTCTCTCCCCCCCCCTCTCTTTTTTCCTTCTCTTTTTCTCTGAGGTTTTCATTTCTGGGAAATAAAAACAAGGGGGAAATTGGTAGATGAGTAAGCAAATAGATCCAGTTTTTGATAGACCCCGTTTGTTGCCACAAGAGACAACTCTTCAGGATGAGCAATTCATCAACTGAAATTTTAATTTCCTCCGGAAGTTGCATACGATCCCACTCACTTATTCTCTCCCCTCTCTTTATCTAGAAGATAGATTTCACCATAACTGCATTAATTCAACAGAGGATATTATTAATTATCACCAAGGCGTCATCTTGAGAACTTAATCCTTCTTGGTAATAAGGATGCAAAACCATTACAATGGATGTATAATTTCCCAACTCTTGCATTGCATTCAGAACAAATGTTTAACTAACTAAGTACATTATTTTCAAATTACAAACCTTTGGTGGCATCCGTGAACAAAAAAAATACCTTGGTGTTTCCCCAACCTAAGACTAATGAGTGGGGTGTTTTTTTTTACTATTATTATTTAATGAAAATGGGGTGAGCCCAGTATGAAATGCAGCAAAGTAAATTATATTACTGCAGGGGAACATTAGTGACGAGCCATTTTAGAACTAATTTTTAATTTATCAAAACTTAATTTAAAATAGATGACAGAAATTATATGAGAAGGGCTCGCTGCCTTACAATATGAAATGCTGAAATGTGGCAGATTAGGAAGCTTTCGATCAGGGCAGAAAATGTATCTTATGAATTTTATTAATAAACCAAGTAAGACAGCTTAAAAATCAGCTCTTGGAGCCAATTTATCTTCTAATTCTCCTCCCGTGTATTAAGGCAGTCTTCCTCATACTGATCTGATTGAGTTGGAATGATACTTGGAATAGGTCAATTTTATTTTTGTTGAATAAAACATTTGTTGCATTTTTTTTTCTACAGGTAGTCCTCGACTCACAACAATTCACTTAGTGGCTGTTTAAAGTTAGAACGACACTGAAAAAAGTGACTTAGGACCATTTTTCACACTTATGACCATTGCAGAATCTTCATGAATTTTGATCAGATGACCATGGGAATGCCAGCAATGCTTGTAAGTGTGAAAAGTGGTCATGTCACTTTTTTTCAGTGCCATTGTTATTTTGAACTATATGAATTGTTATAGAATAGAAAGAATAGAATAATGAAGAATGAATAGAATAGAATAGAATAGAATAGAATAGAATAGAATAGAATAGAATATTGGAATGAAGAATAGAATAGAATATTGGACAATAGAATAGAATAGAATATTGGAATGAAGAATGGAATGGAATGGAATGGAATGGAATGGAATGGAATAGAATGGAATAGAATAGAATAGTATAGAATAGAATATTGGAATGAAGAATAGAATAGAACGGAACGGAACGGAACAGAACAGAACAGAACAGAATAGAATAGAATAGAATAGAATAGAATAGAATAGAATAGAATAGAATATTGGAATGAAGAATAAAATAAAATGGAATAGAATAGAATAGAATATTAGACTGAAGAATAGAATAGAATAGAATAGAATAGAATAGAATAGAATATTGGAATGAAGAATAAAATAGAATGGAATGGAATGGAATAGAATAGAATAGAATAGAATAGAATAGAATAGAATAGAATAGAATAGAATAGAATAGAATAGAATAGAATATTGGACTGAAGAATAGAATAGAATATTGGAATGAAGAATAGAATAGAATGGAATGGAATGGAATGGAATGGAATAGAATAGAATAGAATAGAATGGAATGGAATGGAATGGAATGGAATAGAATAGAATATTGGAATGAAGAATAAAATAGAATGGAATAGAATGGAATAGAATAGAATAGAATAAAATATTGGACTGAAGAATAGAATAGAATAGAATAGAATAGAATAGAATATTGGAATGAAGAATAGAATAGAATAGAATAGAATAGAATAGAATGGAATGGAATGGAATGGAATGGAATGGAATGGAATGGAATGGAATAGAATAGAATATTGGAATGAAGAATAAAATAGAATGGAATAGGAATAGATAATGGAATAAAGAATAGAATAGAAGCTGGAAGGGACCTTGGAGGTCTTCTTGGAGGTCCAACCCCAGTTCAAGCAGGAGAACCTATACCATTTCAGACAAGGGTCTAGTCTCTCTTAAAAACTTCCAATGATGGAGTGCCATTGATTTCTGGTGGCAAGCTGTTTCACAGGTTAATTGTCCTCACTGTTAAGAAGTTTCTCTTTAATTCTAGGTTGCTTCTCTCCTTGGTTAGTTTTCCATCCATTGTTCGTTTTCTTGCCCTCTGCTGCTTTGAAGAATAATTTGACCCGCTCTTCTCTGGGGTAGCCCCTCAAATACTGGAAGGCTGCTATCATGTCACCCCTAATTCTTCATTTCTTCAGACTAGCCAGACCCAAAACCTGCAGCCTTTCTTCATCTTGATCATCTTAGTTGCTCTTCTCTGAACTTTTGTAAGTTAAAAGTGGGAAAATACTAGTGCAAATTCCCTTTTCTTCTCAGAGTTGAAGTTTCTTTAATCTCACCTTGAAAAATATTAGATTGGGGAAGGAGATAAGCAGCTCCTTACTCTGGGCAAAATTGCCATCCCCTGAATCAACAACATGATTAAAAACCAATATCGCTGTAAAGGATTTTATAGTTACATTTTTGATTGTAGTGACATCCATAACAACAATGCTCCATTAAGATAATTTTTGTGTAAATAGCCAATTCTATTTCCGTACACATGCTTCTGCCCCAAAACCTTTAGATGGTCTATTATTTAGTGATTGTAAAAGCTGCAAATTTATAATAGCTACTTAGATGGAAAAACTTTTAAGGAGAGGTGTGCTGTGGCTGTCAAGAGTTATTTTTACTGCCCTTGCAAATGGTTATTATGGATGTGATGTAACAGCAGCAAAAAAAAAAATTATCTCTACCTCTGATTCCCATTAGATTAAAATTAGCCAAGTAATTAAGGCAAATGTGATAATTTAATGGAAAGTTAAATGGTGATCTTTAAGCACCACCAGAATTAAGAAATAATACCCAGCCTATTAAGAGGCAATTATTATTAATATTATGACTATTATTGAAAAGCAATTTGGAGAGATTAGGAAGTACATTGATAAAGGAGCAAATAAGGAAGAGGGCAATCTAGTCTAATATTTCTTTGGTAAAACAGATATTAAAGCATTTTTGATAGATTATACCATAATGTATCCAATATCAGAATGAGCAGTGGTAGGATTCAAATAATTGAACAATCGGTTCTCTGCCGTAATGATTTATTCCAATGAACCAGTTTACCAAATTTCTCAGAAAGTTAACAACCGGTTCTGTCAAACCGGTGAAAATTGGCTAAATCCCACCAGTAGGAATGAGTCTGTTCACTATCACTAGGAATGAGTCTGTTTCTGTCCAGGATAACCCCAGAAATATTGTGTGGTGCAGTGTTTCTCAAATGTGTCTACTATGAGATGCCTGGACTTCAACTCCCAGAATCCAACATGGTGCCTGAGGAATTCTGGGAATCAAAGTCTACCCATCTTGAAAGTTGCACCAACATAGTGCTTATAGTTGAACTGAGCCTAACAATACTAATCCACTCTCCACCAGGAAAACTTGCTTAGTTGTGTAGCTCTAGTGACTCCCTCTCAGTTGTTGCAGTGGGAAAGGGAGGAGAGTAACTACGTGCTCCTTCAGCTCCTAAATGAAAGGAGAGATATAAATAAAATAAAAATTCCAGACTGCCAAAATCAAAGCAGTCACCAGATGGCGGTAGAGATTGAGGGTTGTTTTTTAATACCTCTTGGCTGCCACCTGATGGTCATCGAATTTTGTGCAGCCTAGGCACATTGAAACTAATTACAGGTCATTTTCTAAGGCTACTATTAGCATAAGAAGAATGCCAGTTTTAAATATTTTAGATCTTAGTTTTAAGTATTCTAGGAGAATTTTATTCCTGTGGTTCAGCATATAGATTCGAAGAAAATATCCAAGGAAATATAGAAAGCCAGATTTCTAGTGGTATCTTATACTATTTTAATATATTAATCAGTGCACAGTTAGAACCAACCTGCAAAAACTATTTAACTTGCAAAAATAGGCATATTTCAGAATCCAGGTACAGAATGGACAACCATTTAAATATGAGCCAGCAGCGTGCAACAGCTGCCAAGAAAACCAACCCAGTTCTAGGCTGCATAAACAAAGGGATAGAATCAAGATCACATGAAATGTTAATATCACTTTATAATGGCTTGGAATATTGCATCCAGGTTTACACAATACAAAAAAGATGTTGAAACTCTGGAAAGACTGCAAAAAAAGAGCAACAAACAGGATTAGGGGACTGGAGGCTAAAACATGTGAAGAACAGTTGCAGGAACTGGGTGTGTCTAGTTTAGTGAAGAAAAGGACCAGGGGAGACCTGATAGCAGTCTTCCAATATCTCATGGGCTGCCCCAAAGAAGAGGGAGTCAAGCTATTTTCCAAAGCCCCTGAAGGTAGAGCAAGAAGCAATGAGTGGAAACTAATCAAGGAGAGAAGCAACCTGGAACTAAAGAGGAATTTCCTGACAGTGAGAACAATCTATGAGTGGAACTACATGCCTCCCAGAAGTTGTAAATGCTCCAACACTGGAAGTTTTTAAGAAGAGATTGGATAACCATTTGTCTGAAGTGGTGTAGGGTTTCCTGCCTAAGCAGGTGGTTGGACTAGAAGACCTCCTGTAGGAATCAAGACTCAGGACCACATGAAGATGAGACAAGCTGCTTTCTTTATTGTCAGGTTGAGAACAAGAAGAGCTGTCTGCTCTCTTGCCAGAGTTCGTTCTATCTCTCTATATCCATAGTAGCATACCAGTGGTTAATTTATACACTATACATCTATTTAGACAACCTTTGTTACTGTCTGCTTAAGCAGTTTATACATTCATCTCTAGTTAGGATTAACTTTAGTTAAGATTAACATAAGCTTCAGTTCCTGCCTTTGTTCCGTCCTATCTGGGTGTTAAGGTCTTGTTTCCTCCAGGTAAACATGCAAACGTTGCACTTTGCACGGAATGTTCTTTGTCTGAGGTTTGCCATCCAAGACAAGAATATCCAGAATGCACAACGCCTACACCTCCAAGGTCCCTTCCAACTCTGTTATTCTATCCTATCCTATTCTTCATTCCAATATTCTATTCTATTCTATTCTATTCTAAAGGAGTCAGAATTACTTTGACATATTTTTGTTTGTTGTGTTTATTTTGGTTTAAAGGCCATGTTCACACAAGAGCTGCTGCATTTGAAAGACAGAAAGAAAGCTAGCTGGGCAACTTTCAACCTTGATTAATACTTCATGGGTTAGCTTGAAGTGCAAACCAAGCCCTTGGGGTTGTGTATGTCTGAATGTAATATTGCAACTGTGGATCCAGATAATATATTAATTCAATTATCAGATCAACCCCAGTACATATCGAATGCTTTCCTTCCCAAAAAGAAATCCTTTTTCTAATAAACAACAATCATCACTTTCATCTACCCAGCCTAGACGAACCAAGCAAAATGTAATAATGGCAAAATGAAAATGCTTGGTATGAAATGAAAATGCTTGGCAGCTTTAGGATGCAAGGATAAATAACTGAGTACAAAAGAAGTTTTATCCAGGTTCACCTTCTGTCAAATATAATGTAGATGTCTCGCTTCCAGACCATTTTGGTTTACAAAATGGGGCTGCACATTTATACTGTACTTTTGTCATTTGCAGACTGGAGACACAATCAAACATTTACTGCTTTCAATCTTAAAGCAAAGCTAGAATGGCAACAGTTGGAGAATAAAATCGGATTACTATTTCTCTGGTCTACCTTAAGTGGAATTGGAACTGCTGCTCAAAGAAAGGGATTTTTTAATAAGCAGGTCTTTTCTTCCTCTTCCTCTTCCTCCTCCTCCTCCTCCTCCTCCTCCTCCTCTTCTTCTTCTTCTTCTTCTTCTTCTTCTTCTTCTTCTTCTTCTTCTTCTTCTTCGTGCCCCAGAATATAACTTTTATAAACTGCTGTTACTCTCTAGCCCCATCTAATGGCCAGAGGGAGACATACAAGTCTATTGTTTGAAGCTTACCCAACCTCTTTACCCATCAGCCCAGACTCTCAAAACAAGTGCATGCTGGGAAGCCAGACTCCATTTCCTTTAGCATTTGAAGAAGGCAGAAGCAGAAGAATCCATCTTAATCTGTGGCATATGGTCATCCAAGGACAAACCCACATCCCACACACAGAGCATCGCTAGTGATATTTAATTGCTTGTATTTATTAATTGTTATGTTCAGCAATAACCCAATACTGCCTATCTTGCATTTGGTTCTCATTGTATGTATCCCTATTTTCCCCAGTTTCACCATATCCTGTTCTTTCAATAAAGCATTTGGATCTATGCACAGAGTCTGTTTTATTGGAGGACAAGTGGGTTTAGCTGCATGTTGAGCTGCACACAGACTAACGTGTAGTGAGCACAGAACATTCGTCTTCATCTTCTTCTCCTCTTCCTCTTCCTCCTCCACCTCATTCTCTTTCTCCTCCTCCTCCCCCTGCCCTCTTCCTCTTCCTACTCTTTCCCTCCTCCTCCTCCTCTTCCTCCTCCTCCTCCTCTGTGTAGCATTCTCAAAATTAACATTTGAAGCACTTTTGAACAAACTAGGGGATGCCTGAATGTCTTGGCTGCTCCATCTTGGATCATAAGAAGGAAGGAGTGACCAAGGCTTGGGATGGAGCAAACATCAAATATCTCAGCTGCTTTCCAGCTGTACCATCCAGAGATTGGAAAGGTGGGGGATTTTTCCTCCTCCTCCTCTCCCTCTCCCTATCTCTCTCTCTTTATAATCTCTCTATCATTCTCTCTGTGTGTGTGTGTGTATGTGTGTCTGTCTGTCTGTCTCTCTCTGAGATAGATATAGATATCTAGATATCTAGCTATAATCCCTTTATCATCTCTGTGTGTGTCTTTCTCTCTCAGCTAGATATAGACATCTTCTAGCTATCTAGCTATAATCCCTTTATCATCTCTCTATCATTTTCTCTCTCTGTGTGTGTGTGTCTATCTGTCTTTCTCTCTCTGAGATAATAGATATCTAGCTATCTAGTTATAATCCCTTTATCATCTCAGTCTCTCTGTGTTTCTGTCTCTCTGTCTCTCTCTCTGCAAATCCTGGACAGATCTGGCTCCTTTTCAAACCCAACCTTTCTTCTTTTGCCTTCTTCCACTCTACCAAAATTGAACTTGTTCTGCTCTGTTTCCCAATAATTATAGTGCAGATAGACAGACAAACCGGAATTCTGGTGAACCTCTCTAAGTGATTGCTTCCCAACATTTTGTTGTGTTGGAAAGGATATGGTGAGTTTTCTTTTGGACAAAAGTGTCTGCTCGAACTGCCATTCCCTCTCCATTCTGCTAACAGAGATGGGCTGCTACCGGTTTACCCTGGTTTGGGCGAACTGGTAGCTAATGGTATGTTAATTACTGGATCACTGAAGGCCCCACCCACCCTGCTCTGCCCCACCCAGGAGTCCCCACATGGCCCATTTTGGATACTCAGTAAGTTCAGGGCCCACGTGGAGGCTCGGAGAAGGTGAAAAACTGGCCTCCCAGAAGTTCTGAAGCCCAGTGGAGGCCATTTTCACTCGCCCAAGCAGGAGACTCTACACCATTCCTGACAGATGGCAGTCCAATCTCTTCTTGCAAGTCTCAAGTGATGAAGCTCCCACAACTTCCAAAGGCAACCTCTGTTCCATTGGTTGATTGTTCTCACTGTCAGAAAGTTTCTCCTTGTTTCCAGATTGAATCTCTCCTTGTTCAGTTTCCATCCATTATTCCTTGTCTGGCCTTCAGGTGCCTTGGAAAACAAGTTGACCCCTTCCTCCTCTCTGGGGCAGCTCCTCAAATATTGGAAGATTGCTATCATGTCTCCCCTGGTCCTTCTCTTCTCTCTAATACCACCCTATAAAGCCTTAGTAAGATCACACCTAGAGTCCTGCATCCAGTTTTGTTCACTACATTATAAAAAAGATGTTGAGACTCTAGAAAAAATACAGAGAAGAGCAACCAGGATGATTAGGGGACTGGAGGCTAAAACATACAATGAACGGTTGCAGAAACTGGGTTTGGCTAGTCTAGTAAAGAAAAGGACCAGGGGAGACATGATGGCGGTCTTCCAATATTTGAGGGGCTGCCACAGGGAGGAGGAAGGGGTCAAGCTATTTTCTAAAGCACCTGAAGGCCAGACAAAGCATAATGAATGGAAACAAGGAGAGATTCAACCTGGGAATGAGGAGAAACATTCTGACAGTGAGAATAATCAACCTATGGAACAGCTTTGCCATTGGAAGTTGTGGGAGCGCCATCACTTGAGACTTTCAAGAAAAGATTGGACTCCCATCTGTCAGAAATGGTGCAGGGTCTCCCGCTTGGGTGGGGGATTGGACTAGATGATCCTACAAGGTCCCTTCCAACTATGATTATCTGTTATTATCTTCCCTAGACGAGCCATGCCAAGTTCCTGCAATTGTTCTTCATCTGTTTTAGTCTCCAGTCCCCTAATCATCCTGGTTGCTCCATGGCCACACCCACTCAGCAACTGAGCAGATTGCTGAAATTTTTGAAGCCCACCCCTGAGAGATGGTCAAATAGATCCTTTCATTTTTACCTTCTTCTACTCCACCTGCATTTTTTAGGGTTCCCCCCCCCTTCTTGGCTCTTGTGTTAATTTATGACAGGCTTAAATTTCAGCTGAATAATTTTTTACCTCCTGTTTTATCGGGAGCTGTGGACTAATGCTTCCCTCTTTCTCGTTCTCTGTTCTCCAACAACGAAGGTCATACCTTCAGATAATTAAGTCCACCTAACACCAGCTGAACAAATGCACTGGGAAGTGTGAGATGTTCACACCGTATGTTTTATAAGTTCTTCTTATTCCAGCAGAACTGTCTGCTCATAATTGATTTGACCTGAACTGACTGGGGAATTGAGACTAGCTTCTGAGCCAAACATTTTATTATTATTATTATTATTATTGCTGCAGCTTTTTGGTTACAGCCTCTGAAAATACAGGCAAAGAGACATGAATCCCTCAGATGGTAGATGCCATTGCTGTTATTCCAAACCAAGCTTTTATGATAGCAATTTGCATGTTATCATTCTTACTTCAGTTCTCCTGGATTATTTATTTACTAAATATGCATGGCACCCATTCTTCCATCCTGGGTGGTTCACAAGAAAAACATTCAAATAAGGAAAACAATACATTTTTTTGTCTTTTAATGTCTCTGTAATCCCTTGCAACAGGGTGGGGTCAGGGCGACTGAATGGAGCTGAGCGTTTGCTGACCAGATGCCCTTCCTGATGCCCATGTGGTGTTCACAGCAGACAATTTTCTCCCAAATTGTTTCCTAGTAGCTGAAATTCCCTTAATGCACAGTGTAACACTGCTCATGTCCATGCTATGGTTCTGTTCTGTTGAGGGAATTTGTCTGTCTATCAACTACAGGTGTCAACAATGCTGAAAATAAGACCCAGCTGCCCATCTCACAGAACACCGAACAAAACAACAGAGTTGGAAGGGAACATGGGCAGGAGACTCTATATCAGTGGCTGTCCAGTCTCTTCTTAAAAGCTAATCATCATCATCATCATCTTCATTTAATGACCCCATGATCCCTTGCAGGGTGGAGCTTGAGCAATTGAATGGAGCTAGTGTTTACTGGCCGGATGCCCTTTCTGTCACCAGGGCGAGTTTTCTTCAGCAGACAATTTCTCATCGTGCTCAGAGAGAGGAATATCTGCTTCTACCTAGGATCAAACTCACAGCCTCCTGATTGTGAGGTGAGAGCTCCACCTCTGGGCCACCATGCCATTCAAGGAAAACAATACAGAACTAGAAGGTGGTAAGGTAACCGAAGGAAAGGAACAAAAAGGAAATAAATGTACACAATCCACAGGAGGATTCATTTCCCCTCACCGAAGGTCTGGATAAAGGTCTTTACAATAAAGGAGAATATTTATAGCTCAGGGTTGAAATGAGGTTCCTTGGTGGTCTCTGAGCTTGGTGGTTTTCTTGCAGATGTTCCATTACTCAATGTAGATAACATCATCAGTGCTAGAAGGGAGTGGAGAGGAAGGTTTGTGGAGAGGAGGAGGAGGAGGAGGAGAACTGTAAGGACCTTGATGCACTTCTGAGCTTGGTGGTTTTCTTGAGACGTTCCATTACCCAAACTAGATAACATCGTCAGTGCTATGATATTGATGATATTACCCAGTTTGGGTACTGAAACATCTGCAAGAAAACCACCAAGTTCAGAGTGCACCAAGGACTGCTCTAAGGTCTTCACAGCTCTTCTAAACAACTATAGACAGGACCTCAATCTGGATCTCAAGGAGGACCTCATTCCAGAAACCAGGAAACTGAAGGTAGAGATTTTTGCGTCCTAGCAGATTGTTCAGTTATAGGAACTTAAGAGTGTGCCAACTCTGAAGGATTGAATTGACCAGGTAGATCTTATGGGCACCTTACAGTCCCTCAAGTAATTAGCTCCACTGCTATGAAAGGCTTTAGAGATAATGGCCATCACCTTGAATCACCTCTGAAAGCAACAGAACAGAACAGAATAACCGAGTGGGAAGGAGGTCTTCTAGTCCAACCCCTTGCTCAAGCAGGAAACCCTATATATTTCAGACAAGTGGCTGTCCAGTCTCTTCTTAAAAACCTCCTGTGTTGGAGCCTGCCCCAACTTCTGGAGGCAAGCAGTCCCACTGGTTAATTGTCTTCCTCACTATTTGGAAGTTTCTCTTTAATTCCAGGTTGTTTCTCTCCTTGATGAGTTTCTATCTGGTGCTTCTTGTCCTGCCTTCAGCTGCTTTGGAGAATAGGTGGACCCCCCTCTTCAACCAGGTAAAGCATCTCCTCTTCAATCAACCAAGCACACTAGCAGTCAGTGGAGCTTGTGAAGGAGGTGTTATATGGGCGTATTTTCTGGACCAATTGACACTTTAGTGATAACCATGCCACCTGTCAATACGAGCCACTTGTGTAATTTATCATCCGATGATCAAATCTACAACTCAGCCAACCCTTAGAGTTTAGCAAATATTTGGCACAATACTCCAGCCAGATTTAAAACAGCTATGCAAAATTGTCCTATAAATATAAATTTGATTTAATAGATGTATTTGGAGTACAAATTCAGACAATGTTCTGGGCACCAGTCCACTAAAGGTGTAGCTCATAGAGAAATATTGCAAAATAAATGATCAGCTTTCAAGAGGGGAGGGGAAGGGAAGGAGAAAAGAAAGGAAGGAAAAGGAAGGGAAGGAAAAAGGAAAGGAAAGCATAATTTCCTAGGTTCCATCCTGCTGACCTCATTAAATACATGAGATAGCAATGGGTGATGACAGCTGAAGGATCTGGACAAATTAATTCTGATTGGGGCAATAATGTTGAGGATACTGAGATGACAAGGCAGGGAGAAATTTGTAAGTCAAAACCAGCATGCTGTATTGCATTCAGAAGCCTCTTGATAGCCAACGGGGATTAGCATCATTTTGTTACGTGCATTTTGATTGAAGAGGGAGATGAAAGAGAGAGAGAGAGAGACAGAAAAAAAAAAAGGGGGGGGGTCTGAGACAGAGAGACAAAGAGATAGAGAGAAATGAGGAAAAAAAGAGAGTCAGAGAGAGATGGAGACAGAAACAGACAGACAGAGACATAGAGAGACAGAGAGAGAGAAAGAAAGACAGATGGAGAGACAGAGAGAGACAGAAAGAGTCAGAGAGAGAGACAGAGATGGAGGCAGAGACAGAGAGAGACAGAGAGTCAGAGAGTCAAGAGAGACGGAGAGATGGGAAGAGAGAGAGGAGAGAGAGAGAGAGAAGAGGAAACTCTATGCCTTTTTAATCTTGAACATAACTGAAGTTTCATAAAGAGACTAACGGCACTGTATGGACAGTCTTCAATCTAGAGCGCAAAGAAACAGTGCCATCTCTTGGAGAATCCTTAAATTCCACATGGACCTGGCCAATATCGGCAGAATTTCATCAGATGCCTAGTCTGCTATCTTGCCAGAAAGACAAAAGAGAATAGTTTGCTCATTGACCTGCCTGGGATACAGTAGCCCCATTTGACATGTCCTACGTCAAACATGGAGGGACTACGAGATGCATTTAATGAACCAGGACGATGGAATGGGGAAGGTGTGGAGATAACCTCAAAGGTGGAGAGACCTTCCCAGCTAAATGTCATGAGCCAAGGTGAGATAATGGGGAAGGTGAAGTTGTAACCTCAAGGGTGGAGGAACCCCCAGCAGAAGATGGGAAGCCAGTGGGTTGTAATGACTCAGGGGGTGAATGCAACTTCAAACATGGAGAGACCTTTAGTAGAACTTGGTGAGCCAGGGGGATGTAATGACCAGAGGGGTGGGGTACAGGGGTGGGCTGCTGGGGGCTCACAGGGGCTTGGGAGAGCCCCTAGCTAAGACTCTATGGGGCTTGGAGAGCCCCCAAGTAACCTCAGAAAGACAAGCAGCCAGGGAAAGCTCTTAATAGACTTAATTGAACTTCTGGGCCTTCAGCCAAGAGCATTTCACACCTTGTAACAGTGTGGCAAGCTAGATCAACAATCCATTCGGCGCTTCCGAGGGAGACTCCTTGAGAAAATCAGATAACAGAGCCACTAGCCTCCGAGGGGATTAATTCCCAAATAATAAGAACCACATAACTCACCAGAAACTCCACTGAGTCCAAGATCCCCCTCATAGTCACTGCTATTAAGCCTGGTTTTACCCAGTCTTTTATTCAAGTATCCAATGCACGAAATAATAAACAACTTTTTGGTATATTATCTTTTTGTAAGTAATTAGGGCAAAGAAGCAATGTTGTATTGGCCACACCCACCCAGTCACATGACCACCTAGTCATGCCAACCCAGCCACATGACCACCCAGCCGCACCCACCCAGCCACATGAGCAGCCAGCCAGTCATTAGGGCAGAGACTCCTTGCTAAAAAATTTGAAGGCCATCCCTGGGTAGGGTAACCTCAAAGTTGGAGGGACCCCAGCAGGGGCTTGGTGAGCCAGGATGCATTAAGGGTTAAGAAGGAGCCATTGCTTCAAAGGTTGAGGGATCACAAGTTGAAGTGGATGAGTCAGGATGACGTTCTGTATTCTCGGCCATGCAAACTGACTGGATACTTCTGGGCCAGGTCCTCTTCTCAGCCCAAGGAGAAAACGATAGCTTTCTCTTGAGTTCCTTAATGAGAGTATAGATAGACATTTAGATAAATGAACACTTATGCTGCAAAGATACTGATGATCATTGAATGGCTGGATAAAAGTGACTTTAGGAATGGAGTGGAGTGGAATAGAATAATAGAATAGAATAATAATAGAATGGAATGGAATAGATGGAAGGAAGAGGAGAGGAATGAAAAATTAATAGAATGGAAAATGGAATGGAATGGAATAGAATAATAAGGAATGGAATGGAATGGAATGGAATAGAATAGAATAGAATAGAATAGAATAGAATAGAATAGAATAGAATAGAATAGAATAGAATAGAATAGTGGAACGGAACGGAACGGAACAGAACAGAACAGAACAGAACAGAACAGACAGAACAGAGCAGAACAGATGGAGGGGAAGGGAGAGGAGAGTAATTTGAATTGAATAGCATAGCATAGAATACGAATCGAATCGAATAAACAAGCACCCACACAGCATTGAAATGAAATGAGATAAACTGAAGGGAGAATGCTGGCTGCTACTACTCCACGTCAGAATTACCGCAGCATAAACTAAAAGCAGGTCCACAAGGAGCCATGCGCTCCCAAACATTCCCCCTCCAAAGATCCCCAAGGGCTGAATCACACCCTCTCTCTGCCCACTGTGTAATTATGTTGTCTCCCTCTGTGGCCATTTCTACATAAGAGCTAATGGCGGATCCTTCGGCCCGGTGCCAACGATCGTTGGGCTGAGTCGGGGTATGCGGTGAGGCACCCTTGGAAAACCACAGAGGTTTTGCATTGCATGGACGTGCTTATTAGTAGAGCAGCATTGCATAACCTCTTCTTTGATTTTCGGGGGGGGGGAGGAGGGGGAGGGAAGAAGCCTCTGTTTTTATTGTCATAATATAAAAATTTGATGTTGATTGTCTGGAAAAGGTGCAGAGACAAGGAACAAAGATGATGAGAGGACTGGAACCTAAAGAGGGATGGGATGCTACCGGTTCTGCCCAGCTCTATAGAACCGGTAGCTCTGAAGAGTAGCAGACACCGAACCGGTTGTGTGTCTGCTACTCTTTGGCCCACCCGCCTGCCCGGGCTCTTACCTGTCTTTTATTTCCTGCTTTTTCAACCTCAGCTGCTTTGCATGGCACAGCTGAGGTTGAAAAAGCAGGAAAAAAGAGGCTTTTCAAATGCTGTGCACACATGCGCAGTGCTTTTCAGCTGTCCAGGCAGCACAGCTTAAGGTTTTAAACACACGCGCACAAAACATAGTCACCAAACTCGGGTTAAATCCCACCCCTGAACCTAAAACATAGAAAGAACGATGGCTGGAATCAGCGTATGTCTAGTTCAGGGGTCTGAAACTTAAACACTCAAAGGGCCATTTGGACCCGTTTCCAGAGGCGGGGTTCAAAAATCCCAGAAACCGGTTCGCTGCCCGGTTGCTGGGTGGGCATGGCAACAGCCTCCCCAGCCTCTGGAGGCTCACCGGAAGCCATAAATAGGCCCATTTTGCCACTTCCAGTTTTTCCAGGAAGGCCGATTTTCACCCTCCCAAGGGTCCGGAGGCTTCCCGCAGGCCTCTGGGAGGGCAAAAACAGCCTCCCTCGGGCTCTGGAGGCCCACCGGAAGCCGGAAACAGGCCCATTTCTGGACTTCCGGAAGGCCTGTTTTTCCCCCTCCCAAGGCCTCTGCGCAGCCCCTGCACTTAACTGCATCAAAAATGGGCTGTGTGGAATCTGCCCTAAAATATATGTGTGTTATGCAATAACTAGGAGATTATTGTTACTAACTCAAAAAGTGTAATTAAAATATGATTACACTAGGATAAAACATTGCTATGAATTAAAGGGGAGTTAATTGAATGATGTATAAGGCCCCCCAAATTAGTAGTTAAAGGAGGAGACCTTTGAATCTTTGAATTATTAGAACCAGGATGGAATTTTTTGAATAGTGAACTAAGAGGATGCGATGAATTTGCAAATGTGACGGATTAAAGTATAAGTATAATGAACACAGAATAAGAAATAAGATTTTTAAATGAAGAAGACACGAGAATATTTGAAGAAAAATGATTAAGATATGAAGTGTGAAGAATATGAGAATGTTTGAGAAAATGTATAGAAATTATAAACATAACGATTTGGTATGAAGCTGAATGGGAAAGATGAATATGTAACTAAGGTCATGTTTTGTATGGAAATGTGAAAACCTGGAACCACGCTGTTCACTAAAACAGATATTTTTTGAAATATAAAAATAAAAAACTTTTTACAAAAAAAGAAAAAGAAAATGGGCCATGTGGAGACTCCTGGGAGGGGAGGGGTGGGAGGGGAAGGGCCAGACAGTCGGTTGAAGTACTGGTTCGGCAAACCGGTTGTAACTTTAACGTCCGGTTCTCTGAATTACTCAAACTTTCTGCTACCGATTCCCCAGAACTGGTCA
Organism: Bungarus multicinctus; assembly: GCA_023653725.1. Classification (NCBI taxonomy): domain Eukaryota; kingdom Metazoa; phylum Chordata; class Lepidosauria; order Squamata; family Elapidae; genus Bungarus; species Bungarus multicinctus. The sequence continues at coordinate 53,473,207 of CM042851.1, read as the reverse complement.
GAACCGGCTGAATACCACCTCTGGTCTCCAACCTTCACAATGTTAAGACTTATGGACTTCAACTCCCACAATTCCTCAGCCAGCATGGTGTCCAACCTGCAGCATGGCTGGCTGAAGAATTCTGGGAGTTGAAGTCCATGCGTCTTAAAGTGACCAAGGTTGGGGATGCCTGCCCTAATCCCCTGGTTTTCATCCTTGGCAGCTTGAAGGTTGTGGACTTCAACTCCCAGAATCCCCCAGGCAGGAGGGCATGTAGTTTTGATCAACCTTCTTTTCTCTTCTTTTTTGACTAATTCTGTATTTAACCTGCCGACGGTGCCTTATGTTAGAATTTTGAAAGCATTACGTGGCACAAAAAGGATCAGCCGCATTGCTCAAAAATAAATTCACCTAAAGACCTTGTCGTCTTCAGCAGCAGTTTCGAAGGCTAAGACTCAAAGGGTGGAAATCAGGAACATTTCACTACTTAAAACCTGATTCTGATACTCTTTCAATTTTATGGCACAGTGCAGGAATGTGAGCTCAATGTCAAGGCCTGCCTGTGAAGACCAGACTAGACAAAATGTAGTAATTCTATTGTTGGAAGAAATATCTTTCTGGGTTCAGTTCCAAGTGGGGAAGAAAGACATTGGAAACATGATGACTGCTTGGAAAGAGGGTTTAATGGTGGACAGGTTCACATGCCTTGGAGCTCCTGGGCTGAGAGTTGCTGAGAGTCCCTGGGTTTTATTCCCTCTGTCGGGATTTGAATTGGAGCTTATATTCTGATTGGTTGTCAGACTCCCATGTGGCCATGCAGGGGCAACTCTGTAGGCTGTCCGAAGTCCCAGGCTTGGTTAAGCCTTGCTGGATGAGGATGTAATGAAAGAGCTTAGGGCAATTCCTATTATGGCTCTACCTGGGAATAGATCTTCGTTATGTAAAATATTCTGGCCCAGGCCTTAATGGCCTACCCATTAACAAAGGTGGAGGGTGAGCTTCTGCTTCTGAAGCTGAGTTTCTGCTTCTGACTTTCTACTCTTTTTAGGAGAAATATTCTGCCTATCCTAAAATATTTCATTTTCCTAGGAGAGGGATGGGTTTTAACTTCCAACACTATCTTGCCCCAAAGCTAATAACAGCATCTAAAATGTTTGTATCAGTTTGTAAATGTCACGGAATTCAGTGGGGATTACTCCTTGGAAAATCAAAGAACTTTGCAGCCTGAGTTGTGCCTGAAAGGAGAAAATATATATACACTATATAGGAAGTGACTGTCAACAGCCAGGATTGCCACAATATATTTTTTTAAAAAAGCCATGATTCTGAAAAAGATAATGAAAGGGACTGGAAGCTGAAATGTATGAAGAAAAGTTGCAGGGTATGTCTAATTTAATGGGGAAAAAAAAGCCTAGGGGTGACATGATAGCAATCTTCCAATATCTAAGGGGGTTGCCACAAAGAGGAAGGGGTCAACCCAGGGGTGCGATCCGACAGGGTTAACTACCAGTTCGGTCATTTATGAGGTTCAGTGATTCACGATGTGCTTCCCTGCACGCTGCCAGCGCCCAGTCTGTAAATCGTCATCAGCATGCTGAGTGCAGAGAAGCAGCCTTTCAAAAAGCCCTTTTTTCCTGCTTTTTTCAACTGCAGCTGTGCCTCGCATGGCAGCTGGAGTTGAAAATATCAGGAACTAAAAGTCAGGTGGGCGTGTGGGCAAAAACATCAGCAGACATAGAACCGGTTCTGTGTCTGCTGCTCTTCAGAGCTACTGGTTCTACAGAGGTAGACAGAACCGGTAGAAATCCACCCTGGGTCAGACTATTCTCCAAAAAACTTGAAGGCAAGAGAAGAAACCATGGATGGACATTCATCAAGGCAAGAACCGACCTAGAAGTAAGGAGAAATTTCCTAGCAGTGAGAACGATTAATCAATGGGACAACTTGCCTCCAGAAGTTGTGGGTTCTCCCTCATTGGAGGTTTTCAAGAAGAGATTGATCACTCATTTGTCTGAAAGGGTAGAGGGCAAGGGTCCCCAAACTTGGCAACTTTAAGACGTGTGGACTTTAACTCCCAGAGTTCTGGACGTTGAAGTCTACAAGTCTTAAAGTTGCCAAGTTTGGAGACCTCTGGTATAGGGTTTCCTGCCTGAACAGGAGGTTGGACTAGAAGACCTCTAAGGTCCCTTCAAATCCTGTTATTCTGTTATTCAGCCTCCTGGCCTGCGCTGTGAAACTGACCAAGCCATTTCGAAGAATTTTGCTTCCACTCCAAATATGACAATAGCTTCTGAAATGAAGAAGCCATCTTCATTTTCCACAAAGCACCTGAGTTGGCTTTGAATTGTTTTGGGTGGTGCTGCAGTGAAGATGTCTCTCAGCCTTCACACACACACCTAGTGATGGCCTTGCACTTCCCAGTTGAACAGTTTGGAAGTGTCCCCGAAGACTCACTTCATGCAGGAGACCACTCTACGACAAGCATCCTCAAAGACCCATTGTAGTGCATGTTAGATCTAGTCCAGTGGTCGCCAACCAGTGGGCCAGGGACCATTGGTGACTTGTGAGAAAATTTTGGTGGTCCGCAGAGAAATGTCCCCCCCAAAGCAATTAATCCAGGCTGTGCTGGAACACAAGGCTGCGCTGCCCATGTGGCCCGCGGGAACACAAGAATTGCATCGCTTGCATTGTGTACAACACGAGGGAGTGAGGGGAAGGGGGAAAAGGGTGGAGGGGGGAACTTGCCCCACACGCCCCGCGTGCCTAGCCTGGCCACCGGGCTGCTTCTTTCTGCTTCTTTCTTCTTCTGCTTTTGGCTGCACGCAAGGAAAGCAGCAACAGTCTTTCTTTTTCTCTCCCAAACTCCACCAGAAATGAGTCTTTGGGATCCTGCAAGGCCTCCTGCTCCCAGAGGCTGCGCCGGCAGAAAAGACTCATTTCTGGGGAGTTTGGGGGAGAGAAAGAAAGACTTCTGCTGCTTCTACTGTTTTCCTTGCATGACGCCAAAAGTCTCTCTCTCCCCCTGAGAATAGAGCTGGAGCTGGTATCCTGTGATCCCAAATAAAAAACGATCGACCGGTAGGAAAACAGGGTGGGGGATTATTCTGCAGACTTTTGGGGGGGATTTTTCCCAGGGTCTCTGGTCCGCGGGATTTAAAATTATGAGTTTGGTGGTCCCTGAGGTCCAAAAAGTTGGTGACCCCTGCTTTAGAGGATGGGCCTGTTTTTTTTTTTGTTGTCCACTTGGGTTGGAACGCTCTAAGAAAGCCAAATACTTTGCAGAACGATATAATGAGTTTGGAAATGTTAACAGCAAGTCCTGCACATCAGCAATTTTAAAAGGTGTTGCATTCTTGGGTGTTGACCTCTCATTGTGAAATTGACCAGCCGGTTTCAGGGAACTGATCCCATTTGGAAATCACGCCGTACCTTATATTTTGCCATCATTAAAGCCTGCAGAATCTCCCCGAGGAAGGGCCGTCTCAAGCCCTGTAATTTAGAAATATTAGATCGTGCTGTATGTGTTGGGTATAAAACAGGAAGGTTCGCTAATGGAATTTTAATTTCAGGAGTCTCCGGAGGATTGCCATAAACGCCCGTCTCTGCATTGAAAATAGCACAAAGCAAGATGCATCCAATCTTAATTTGGAAAAAAACAAACAAACATTGCAGTCCTGGAGAAAACAAAACCCTGAACAGGGGAATGATGAAGCAACCTAAAGATAATGTGAGCAATCATAGATCCATGTTGGGATTTTTCTCGGAGCAAAAAGTCAGATGTTTAAAACTGCATAACAAGCAAATTTATAACATTCTAGGAGGGAGGGAGGAAGAAGGGGAGGTAAATAAAAGGAAGGAAGGAGAGAAGAAGGAAGAAAGGGAGGAGAGAAGGAAGGAGAGAAAGAAGAAAGGTAAAAGGGAAGGATGGAGAGAGGGAAGGAAGGAAATAAGAGATGTAAATAATCGGAAGAAGGAAGAAAGTAGACAAGAAAGTAGAAAGGGAGGGAGGGAGAGAAGGAAGGAAGGAGGGAGAGAAGGAAGGAAGGGAGGAAGGAAGGAAGGAAGGAAGGAAGGAAGGAAGGAAGGAAGGAAGGAAGGAAGGAAGGAAGGAAGGAAGGAAGGAAGGAAGGAAGGATGGATGGATGGATGGATGGATGGATGGAAGGATGGATGGAAGGATGGACGGAAGGGTGGAAGGGTGCAAGGATGGAAGGAAAGATGGATGAATGGATGGATGTATAGAAGGGTGCAAGGATGGAAGGATGGAAGGAAGGAAGGATGGATGGATGGATGGATGGATAGAAGGGTAGAAGGGTGGAAGGAAGGATGGAAGGAAGGATGGATGAATGGATGGGTGAATGGAAGGATGGATGGATAGATGGAAGGGTGGAAGGATGGAAGGAAGGATGAACGGATGGATGGATGGATGGATGGATGGATGGATGGATAGAAGGATGGATGGAAGAATGGATGGAAGGAAGGATGGATGGATGAATGAATGGATGGATGCAAGGAAGGAAGGCTGAATGGAAGGATGGATAGATGGAAGGAAGGATGGAAGGATGGATGGATGAAGGATGGATAGAAGAATGGATGGATGGACATGACAGATAGTAGATGGTAATGTCAAGATAATAGAATTTGAAAACTCTAGGATTTGAAACTTCTAGAGAACTTTACTTGTTGCAATTGTAACCTTCAATCATCCTGCATTAAGTCTTGTTTGCAGTAACAGACTGAAACCTCAAGGCTGCTTAGAGCATGTAATCATGAAAAGAAATTGTTGCAAAAACACACATCAAACACCTTATTAGAAAAAAAGCAACCAGGTAAGAAAGAGGCACCAAGAAATCATTAAGAGATCCGCCCACAAAGTTCATTTCCAGGAACTAAGGAAGAAACTTCCTGAACCTGATTGTTCAGAGTTAGAGCTAAACTTTGATTAAAATCTAGCTCGATTCAGAAAACACCTCCGGATGGAACAAAATATCTATCCATCCGCAAACCTAGATTTGCTTTAAACCGTGCGGGCTGCCAAATAATGAACTTTCCAGATATTTTTCAAGGGCAGACACATATAGAATTTTGGTTCTTCTTATAAATTTATAATTTATATATATAAATATAAAATACTAGCTCGATACCCATGCTTCACTGCAAAACTATGTGGTCGGGCTTAGTTTTGGGGGAGGAAAATAAGAAAAAAAAAAAATTCTGCCTATGCCTCCCAACATCCATCGGTGTTCATCTGGCTAGCGTCCTGTCAGTGTGTGAGAGAGTTGAGGGTTGTTTGGAAACTGAAACAGTATTTGCTGTGTGAGCAGGGAGACAGCAAAGAGCCTGGGCGTGGCTTAGCTCAACTGTTCTGTATTAAAGCTGCTTGACTCCTCTGCTTGTGTTTTGCATTTGGAAGAGATTCCTTTTCAGGTGGGGAGGGGGAGTAGAACTCCTTAGCATCAGACGGTGTTAATAATGATAATTTAGGAAATACTCTGATGGTCATTTTGAAAAATCCCGTCTTAGTGACCACCACAAACGGACGAAGGGCTGCGGAAAAGGATGGAGTTAGCAGAGATGGATTAAATTAACTGCTTTGATTAAAGGTAAAATACACAACTACTTTTGTTTCTATTTGGAAACCACTTCTGGATTTTGTGCTTGAGGTGGTGGTGGTGGGGAATTAAACTTTGATTTTGGGTTTTACCAAAAAACTAAATTTTAAGATATTTTGGTTGAATCTCACGGTGAGTGAGCAAAAAACAGAAATACTAAAACGCTGCTTTGTGGCTCTTACAGATTTCTCCAATTTGATCTTTCCTTTTGCGACCGGCCCTGCTCAGTTCATCCATCCAATTATTTGATTATCACCCTACACAATAATGTTAGTAGCGCTGTTCAAAACTGCCTTGACAGAGAAAGGAAGTGGGAAGAAGAGCAGCAAACCGCAAACTCCCGTTTCTTAGAAATGTATTTTATTTCTCTTAAAATGTTATAACAATCCAAAGCAGGGCCTATCGTACAGTATAAAAATCATCGTAACATGTGGCGTTATGCATTTCTTTATTGTAAAACAAAAACAAAACATTGTTTTCCAAACAAACGAACACCCCAACACAATTCACTTAGAGCATTTACAGATTTGCAGCATGTCTAGTACGGTAAAATGTCTGTTGAATAATTGCATAAATGCTTTTAACCAATCTGTTGGGACTGTGGCTTATTTTTCCACTAGCACTACACCTGTGCTTCGCTATGAAACTATGTGGCCAGGCTTAGTTTTTGGGGAGCAAAATAAGAGAAAAAAAATTCTGCCTCTGCCTCCCAGCATCCATTGGTATTCATCTAGCTAGCGTCCTGTCAGTGTGTGAGAGAGTTGAGGGCTGTTTGAAAACTGAAACAGTATTTGCTGTGTGAGCAAGGAGACAGCAAGGAGTCTAGGCATGGCTTAGCTCAATTGTTTTGGACTAAAGCTGCTTGGTGCTATGAAACTAAAACTGAAACTCCTCTGCTTGTTTTGCATTTGGGAGAGATTTCTTTCCAGATGGGGAGGGAGAGTAGAACTCCTTAGCATCAGAGCATGTTAATAATAATAACATAGGAAATATTAATGCTCTGATGGTCATTTCAAAAAATCCTTTCTTAGTGAGCACCTAGAAGCCAAGAAGAACATATGGGCCAAATTTCAAGTTTGTAGGCTTTACGGTTCTGGAGATTTTGTGATGATGCATGAGGGGTATTTCGCTTTTATATATATAGATTACCCAGGTAGTCCTCAACTTAATGACTGTTTGTTCAGCAACCCAGGATTGTGGCTTTTCATAACAACTACAGCAGGGAGAGCCAGAATTGTGTGGGTGCCTTGCTTAACAACACAGTAACTTATGGCTGTAATTCCGGGCTCAATCGTAGTCATAAGTTGAGGATTATAGTTATTAATAGAACTTCCTTTCAAAGGCACTGTTTCGAATGCTGATTTTTACTGATTTCTCCCTATTCTTTTCCTGTAAAAAACCTTGCCAAAATTCCTGGAGTTAAAAGTCAAATGTGCAAGGTACCGAAAACTATCCACAGTTGTCAGATTGTGATGTGCGATCCTGGACTTTTCAATAATACTGATCAGATCGACCGAAAGCGATTAAATTAATACAACGCCAAGAAACCGATCGCATTTGCTGATAGCAAATGATCATTTTAGCTGCAGTTTTCCCTAATGGGCTTTTTAAAAAGTGCACCAGTAAAATCCATTTCTGTACAAACATTACCAATGATATATACATATATACACATATACACCCTCACGGGTTTTAAATATTTTGTATCAAATACTTTAGGACAAACATAAATTACAAGGTTCTTCACATAAAAATCTTACATCTACAATATAACCTTGATCTTACAGAATATAAAAATATCCATTTTTGCCTGTTTTTGGGAGGGAAGAAACAGGTCTTTGCAAAGGCTGGCATGACAAGACAATGCTGAGAATTGATTAGCTGATTGCAGCTTTTGGTTTCCAAAGCTTAATGCAGTTTTTTTTTTCCTTGTGGACAATTGACCTCCGCGGAATGAAGGGCCAGTTCTTAACGAACAATTTCACAACTGATGCCAAACCTGAAAACATCGGTCAACTACTAACTGAAATACTAAATGTCTAAGGAGATTCTCAGTCATCCAACTCATGGTTGCCCCAAAGGTGCTTTTTAAAATTGGAACTGGACTGCTTTTTCGAGGAGGAGGGAGGAAGGAAGAAAAAGAAGAAGTAGTAGAGGACGAGGAATGAGAAGAGGAGGAGGAGTAGAGGAGTAGTACTAATAGAGGAATAGTAGTGGAAGGAGAAGAAGAGGAGGAAGAGGAAGAATGAGAAGGAGGAGGAGGAGGAAGAAAGGAGGTGAGGAGGAGGAGGAAAAAGGAGAAGAAAAAGAAGAGGAGGAAGAGGAGGAATGAGAAGGAGGAGGAGGAAGAAGAGAAAGGAGGTGAGGAGGAGGAGGAGGAAAAAGGAGAAGAAAAAGAAGGAGGAAGAGGAGGAATGAGAAGGAGGAGGAGAAGAAGAAGAAAGAAGAGGAGGAGGAGGAAAAGAGAAGAAAAGAAAGGAGGAAGAGGAGAGGAGAAAGGAGGAGGAGGAAGAAGAAGGAGGTGAGGAGGAGAGAAAAGAGAAAAAAGAAAAGAAGAGGAGGAATGGAGGAGGAGGAGGAGAAGAGAAAGTGAGGAAAAGGAAGAAAGAGAGGAGAGAAGAAGGAGAAGAAGAGGAGGAAGAGAAGAGAAGGAGAAGGAGGTGAGGAGAAGGAGTAGAAAAAGAAAAAGAAGAGGAGGAGGAGGAGAAAGGAGAAGAAAGGAGGAGGAGGAAGAAGGAGAAGAAGAAAAAGAAGACGAGGAGGAATAAAAAGAAGAGGAGGAAGAGAAGAGGAAGAGGAACTTCTTGAATGAAAAGCAAAACATTTGATGCCTGGGAATCTCCATAGACATTTGCCTGAATCTTGACTACATTTGTTCAATCGAGTTTTTATGGACATCAGTGGAATCCACATTCTTCCCTCAAAGAAACATCTCAGATCTAAATCTCATTTTTAATCTGTCAATCAATTCTCAGTGTTGCCATCCTTTCACCCAGCAAACAAGCCCATCCTGGTTCTTTCGTTGCTGACAACATAAAGAAAAAAAAAAAAAAAACACACAGGAAAAGCACCTTTATACTGTAGTCAGTAGAATTGTGTCCCAGATCCCAACATACAGGAGACAAATTCAGTGCCAAAAATACTGCAATAAAAGAATCATGAGATTCTACACCGTCCCAGAGGAAGGGACAAATAAGAGAAACAGAACGAAGGCCAAAGTTATAAGATACTTAAGATGCAATTCCGCCGGCAGAAGAAGAAGAAAAAAAGAAAAAATATAATTTTAATCATTCAGGAAGGGACACTTCCACATTACAAATTCTAAAAAACCCTTCCGCAAATTGATTTATGCAAATTTTTTTTCCCTTGATGTTTTAATTACAAAATGTAAGGCTGTATCAGTGCATAAGTTGCTTTATTGAGTACTGTATAAAACAAAATTTGTAAGGCACACTTCTCTAGAGTTCCCTCAAAATCAGGCCAACATTTTAGATTAGATTAAGAGAGTTGGAAGGGACCTTGTAGGTCATCTAGTCCAACCCCCTCCTTGGCCCAAGCAGAAGACCCCCTCCTTGGCCCAAGCAGAAGACCCCCTCCTTGGCCCAAGCAGAAGACCCTTTCTGACAAATGGCAGTCCAGTCTCTTCCTGAAAGTCTCATGTTTAACAGGTAGTCCTTGACTTCCAACAGTTCGCTTAATGACGGTTCAAAGTTACAACGGCGCTGGGAAAATAAAATGACTTAAGGCCATGTTTCACACTTATGACCGCTGCAAAATCCCCCATGGTCCGGTGATTTACATCTGAACACTTGGCAACTGAATCACTTAACAACTGCGGCGATTCCCTTATAATAACTGTGGCAGCAAAAGCCGTAAAATGGGGCAAAACTCATTTGGCAAATATTTTCACCTAGCGACTTAAATTTTGGGGGCTCAACTCTGGTCGAGGATTATCTGTACCTTGAGGGGTCGATCCAAATGAACAATTCAATTCCAAGCGAGTTTGTTTGGACAATTCACCCAAACCAATCAAAAATGCCCCAGCAGGAATACATTTTTAGTTTTTCAAGAAGTTCGTTTCTGTTAAAAATCAGTGTGACTATATATGCGTGCGTGCGTGCGTGTGTTTTTGTAGATTTTCACGAGTACTGGTATGCAGGTCTTGGTGTGTTTGGGTCTTTTCCCGTGTAAGATTGAGACTATCTTGGCAACATTTCGATGAGATCTCACTCACCATCTTCAGGCTGGTGCTTTTGGCTTTTTGGGGTTTTAATTGTTTTCAGCCAGGGCCTTTAGTTTAATTTAGTTTTAACTTTTATGTATTTAATGTTTTAATTGTATGGCTGTGCACCGCTCTGAGTCCTTTGGGAGAGGAGCGGTATATAAATAATAATATTATTATTATTATTTGTGCGAGCAAAGCGTGATCTGAGTTGCTGTCTCCCTATATATACTGGTGGGGAGGTTGGCTGTGTTGTCACTTCTTGATTGGTTAGTGGAGTTGATGTTTGCAGATTGGCTGGCTTTTTCTTAAGAACATGTGTGGCTGAGTATTGGCTGTGTGTCTATCAGCCTCCTGTGTTGTAATGACTTGGGTACTGGGCTGTGTGATGACCTTCTGAGTTCTATTGTTTTGACATCCTGGGTCTTGTGCTGTAATCTCCTGGGTCATAATGACCTGGGTAATGGGCTGTGTGATGACCTTCTGAGTTCTGTTGTTTTGACCTCCTGGGTCTTGTGCTGTAATCTCCTGGGTCGTAAAGCCGAAAACACCAGCCTGAAGATGGCGAGTGGGATCTCGTCGAAACGTTGCCAACATACTCTTAATCTTACATGGGAAAAGACCCGAACACGCCAAGACCTGCATATATGTGTGTGTGTATGTATGTATATATGTATATATATGTATACACACACACACAGTGTTTCCCTGTTCAGAAGAAGACCCAGGCCCCCCCTCTTCATCCTAGGGCACGCAGGGAGGAACAGAGAAGTGAGCAATGTGGGTTGGGTGGCTTATGGGGGAGGAAAGGGCCCTGATTCCCTTCATTACCCACACCTGGGAATGAGAGTTTAAGAGAGATGCATGCTGAGAGCGGCAGCTGCTGGGAACAAACATTTATCTTTGGTTATCTGCATTCCTGGCGTCTTCCCAACTGGATTGAGTTATTGCAGTTCCTTCAGGTCTGGAATTCTTGCTCCTGCCCTGCCGGACTAATTACCTCATTTTGCCTTGATTGGACTTTTAAGTTACAGTTTGTGTTGACCACGTTTTGGACTTGAGTCTCTGCAGCCAAAGGCTGTTACCTGGGAGAGTTTTTCTCCATCCGAGAAGGTAACCAGGACATTGGGGGCAAAGTTGGAGCTAATAAAGAGACTCCTACGGATTATCTGACTGGGTTGCCTTTGTGCTACGCCCCTTTGGGTCATCACAGTGGCGAGAGAAATCGCAAAATGGGACAGAGCTCATTTAACAACCAGTCTCGGTTAGCAACGGAAATGTGGGCTCAACGGCAGTCATAAGTCAAGGTCTACCTGTATACAACTGGACACCTACAAGCTGTAACCCCACCTTCCAATCCCTCTAAATCCAGCTGAATAAATTACCACATTTTTCCCAATCGAAAAACCAAAACCAAAATGGAAAAGAAAAAATCAATATTCAATCGATATCTCTTATTTTAAAAGCACCGAAATAAGTTCCTTCCGGGGAGTGGTCCAGCAAGGAAGGATAGGAGACCTGGAGGCTCACCATCTCTCCCGACTTCAGTTTGAAAAACCCGCTGACGTTGACTGAGAAAAAATGAAACTCGGATTCGCCCGACCAGTTTTTGGTGCTTCCGCCTTTCATCAGGACGACCGAGTTTCTCCGCTTGGCATCGGTTTTGACCACGTACACCATCAGCTGCAGCGGCTGCCCAGTCAGGTTGCCCGACGTTTCGTGGTGCCTGAAGTACACGTTGGCGTACAGGTAGTAAAAGCCATCGTGATTGGCTATGAGCCTGCCGTCGCTGAAGGTCATGTTCAGCACATTGGCCCAGCCTTTGTCATGGTGCCAACACGTAAGATTCACTTTCCCGGTGCCTGAGAAGGGAAGATTACCAAAAAAAAAAAAAAAGAATAATAAAGTATTTGCTTCCTCCTTGTGGGGATTAGAAATGGTCCTCGCTTAACGACATATTGATAAATCAATCGGATTAGAGCTGGAAGGGAGCTTGGAGGTCTTCTAGTCCAACCCCTGCTCAGACAGGAGAAGACCCTAGGCCAGTAGTGACTAACCTTTTTGAGCTCCTGTGACAAAAACTGTGCGCGGGTTTGCACGCTCACACCGGCACCCAGAGGGCAATGTGCGTGCCCCCCACGCCCCCTACACATGTGCACACAATATTCATCCCCCATCCATGCCCCCATTGCCCCCTTACTTGCACTGCGCCTCCCAGCTGATTTTCGGCCGATTTGAGGCCTTTTTCAGCATCCCAGAGGCTTGAGGAAGGCTTCTGCAAGCTTTGCAGGCCGAAAACTAGGCCCATTTCATCACTTCCGGTATTTTCGGAAAAAACAGGAAGTGACGAAACAGAGCTAGTTTTCAGCCTGCAAAGCCTGCAGAAGCCTTCCTCAAGCCTTTGGGAGGTCGAAAAAGCCCTCAAACCTGCCGAAAATCAGCTGTGAGGTGCGCACATGCATAGTGAGTTAAGTTTGCCTGCAGCTCACGTGCCGCTACCTTGTAGCACGCGTGCCATAGGTTCGCCATCTTGGTCCAAGACCATTTCAGACAAATGGTGGTCCAGTCTCTTCTTGAAAACCTCCAGTGAGGAAGCATCTATAACTTCTGAAGGCAACTTCTGTTCTGCTGGCTAACTGTCCTCCCTGTTCATTCTAGTCCAACCCCCTGCTCATCCAGGAGACCCTATGCCATTCCAGACAAATGGTTACTCAATCTCTTTAGAAGAGATTAAAGCTGGAAGGGACCTTGGAGGTCTTCTAGTCCAACTTCGCATGGCAAAAGTGACAGAGTATATTCATAAACTGGAATAGAGCATGGTAACAAGGTCAGCCAATGAATAGGCATAGCAACCAAGTCAGCCAATGAGGACTGTTTGGAAACTGAAACTAGAAGTAGTCGAGGCTGGAAACTGAAACTAGAAGTAGCTTAGGCGTAGCTCTATATTAAGCTCTGCAACTCTGCAACTCTGTTTAAGCTCTATCTATTGAAAATGAAACGGCTTCTCTCCTCTTTCTTGCCTGCTGAATTAAAGTAAAAGAGAAACTAACTTGCTTGCTGAAGACTGGAACTCTGCTCTGAACTTGCAACCTGTTTCTGTCTTGAGTTTGCTCCATGTTGGAGAAATCTACAGCTGGTATTGTAAAATCTACTTGTGATGTTTATAAAGAAGTTAAATGAAGCATCAGCCACCTGTGTTTATTTTCCTGGCGCTGAATTAACGCTGCAAAACTCTGAACAAAAAGTTTAAAAGTGAACTTACCAGATGGAATATTGTGGCTATCAATTATAAGATGAGCAAATGGTGCTTTCTCCGGTTTGCTTTTCTTGGGGGAATCTGACCAGGAAGCTCCCATTGTGGCTGTTGGGAGGGAAAAACAATAACTTCATGTTAAAATCAGAAGCTGAAATCTTCCCTCAGCTGAAGGTTCCCGACAAGAAAGTGACACTTACATTTCTCCAATCTTGACTGGTCTTTTCCAGCGCTCAGACGCTGGACTTCCTAAAAAGGAAAAAAAAAAACACATTTAATACAGTAGAGTGGGATTGTAGCTAAAACTGTGGCACTCCAGGAGAGATAAGATCTGCTCTCCAGATGGTTAGCGCTACCATTGTGGGAGAAGAATTGGCCGAATCTGATGGGGGGGTGGAGTCAAAAGAGGGATTAGCCTAGAATCCCTACGTAGCCACAAGCAGTTAGTCCAACTCCCCAGAATTCTGTGGATTCTTATCTAACTAACTCCATGCAGGTGCTAAGCACTGAGTTTGTAAGGTTCCTACGTGCAGGCATCAGTGGCAATACATCAGTTTAACTGAACCTCAGTCAGAATAGAGCATGTGCGCAGGGCTGCTTGAAGGAAAGAGCAGCTGCAGCAGCATGGGCAACTCGGGAGTAAGGATGGAAGGTAACGGCCCCTCCCTGAGAAGATAAAAGCCAGCTGAGAAACTGCAGTTTCTTTGCAGAAGGCAAAGAAGTTTTGATACTCGAGCCTGGTGGATGTTAAAATATCTGAGTTAGTGTTTGGAAACTCTTTGATTTAGTGTTTAGGAACTTTATCTGGTGTTCTTGGCAGCCTTGCAAAAACTTGGCCAGGCTCTTCCTTATAGGAGCTAATTAGTTGGAAGCAGCCTTTTATCTGTGAAGAAACAGGATTTGTTAATGAAACAGGAAAAGGTTGTGCTGGTACCTTTGTCTTGTGTTTACACTCTTGGAACCAGGTTTGGGTCAGAACACGTAATGAGCAGCTATGATGATTAAAATGCTTTTGAGGAAAATTATAGCAGAACCACTTCCCTCAATTTGCAGCGTAATCTGAAATCCATATGACTTTTCCTACCCTGAGTTGGGAAATTATTTTTCACAGGACTCAAAACTACCATATGCAGCACCAAATTTTGCAATAGCACTAGAAGTAGCACTTATATACTACCTCACAGTGCTTTACAGCCCTCTCTAAGTGGTTTTACAGAGTCAGCCTCTTGCCCCCCAACAATCTGGGTCCTCCTTTTACCCACCTAAGAAGGATAGAAGACTGAGTCAACCTTGAGCCGGTCAGGATCGAACTGCCGGCAGTTGGCAGAATTAGCCAGAAATACCGCATTCTAACCACTGCGCCACCATGGATCTGTAGCAGAAATCTACACATTATATCCAAAAACTTCCCGTGAAATTATATCTGTGTATCCAGTCATTGTTCACTTCTGGTTTCAAAACATTAAGAAACCCACAATTGCCATGAAAGCTTCACATTGGACAGGATCTGTAGATCCAAACAGGCGATATCACCAACATTGCGCTCTCCAGCACTTCTGAAGCAGGAAAGACGTCCAAATCTCAGGGCAGGTCCCTCAGGATCTAGATGTCAACTCGTAAAACATTCCTATGCTTGTTTCCGAGTTGCCATTAAGCAGGAAGGGGGGGTGGGGGAAACCTGAAGGAGCAGATCGGCAATTAAAACGTGCATTCCTAGCTTATCTTTAAAAGATTGCAGCCTAGGCTACCGGACCTTCTGCCCAGGAAAATCTTTCATGATTGATGACACCCAGCCCGTGAATGTGCTTCATTGGAGAATCTGATTGATGACACACCCAGGAGGGAGGGGGAAAACGGGGTCATAGGGGATAGTAAATTAGGTGTGTCAAGAGTTGGCTTCATATGGGTTAATGCCAGACATGTTGCTCCTAATAAATCTTTTGGATTTTTTTTTGAAGCTTGGCTCAAGGCTCGTGAGTTAATTAGGGCAATCGCCTGACACTAGAATCTAATTAATGAAGGATTATTTCCTAGAAGAAAAATTCTCAGAGACGTAGATCTACCGCCCCCACCCCAAACAGTGATAATTTTTTTTTTGGGGGGGGGGTGAAATTAAAGACACAATCTTGAGCTTGATCTTCCAAATACATGTGGGTGTGCACTTATACATCCCTTACTGTCTAAGCCTAACTCAGAGAGAACGCTGGGAACCAGTGATGAGGTGAATACTGAGAAGAAGATCAAAAATCATTATCTTGCAGGAAATCGAATGTTTTCTAACTCTGTAGGGCCAGGAAGGAAGCTGCAGAGAAAAGCATCAATCTTTTAAAACTTTCACTAGCAAGCCACAAAGAGTGGCCCCACAAATCGCAAAGGAGCTACCAAATTAAAAGGCCGGCATTTCAGTTCACGGTGAAAAATACAATCACAGAATAAACTCTTATCAAGGGGTCGCAAAGTCCCTCTGCTAATGAACTTCCAAGATTTGGAAAATGGAATGAGACTGGAAAGGACCATCCTGCCCCTGGTCTCTCTTAGTTCGTCCGTTTCCTCACAGAATGCTTTCATCTGGCATGAAGCAGGGTTGGGTGTGATGGCCTTCATTCTTTTCCTCACTCTCTGATTCCAAGATGATGTTTTTGCCCACATGAAAGAGGGGGGAGAGAGGAGGAGGAGGAGGAAGAAGAAAACCAAAGAGGAGGAGGAAGAAGAGGAGGGGGGGAGGAGGAAGGGAAGGAGGAGGGAGAAGAAGAGGAGGAGGAGGAGGAAGAAGAAGAACAAGAAGGAAGGAAGGAAGGAAGGAAGGAAGGAAGGAAGGAAGGAAGGAAGGAAGGAAGGTGTGATGGCCTTCATTCTTTTCCTCACTCTCTGATTCCAAGATGATGTTTTTGCCTACATGAAAGAGGGGGGAGAGAGGAGGGGGAGGAGGAGGAGGAAGAAAAACAAAAAGGAGGAAGAAGAGGAAGGGAGGAGGAAGGGAAGGAGGAGGGAGAAGAAGAAGAGAAGGAGGAGGAAGAAGAAGAACAAGAAGGAAGGAAGGAAGGAAGGAAGGAAGGAAGGAAGGAAGGAAGGAAGGAAGGAAGGAAGGAAGGAAGGAAAGAAGGTGTGATGACCTTCATTCTTTTCCACACTCTCTGATTTCAAGATGATATTTTTGCGCATGTGAGAGAGAGGGGGGGAGAGGAGGAGGAGGAGGAAGAAGAAGAAGGGGGAAGAAGGAAGGAAGAAAGGAAAAAAGGAAGGAAGGAAGGAAGGAAGGAAGGAAGGAAGAAAGAAAGAAAGAAAGAAAGAAAGAAAGAAAGAAAGAAAGAAAGAAAGAAAGAAAGAAAGAAAGAAAGAAAGAAAGAAAGAAAGAAAGAAAGAAAGAAAGGTCACAAATGGTGTCACATACCTCCTTCACAACCTCACTTAAGCCATCAATGAAGCCCATGAGACCAGATGTTCTGGCCAGATTCTATAAATACCCCCCGAGTGCCAACGTCAAGCCTCCTTCAGCAGTCTCAGGGCAAACATTGTCTCCTGAGGAGAGGCCGGTCCTCAGGAGGTTCCACGGGGTGAAGGGGTTGGTTGCCAAGTGCGGAGGACAAGTCTGGGCCTGACCCAGCTCCCCTCAGCTGTCCGTTCCTGGGATGGCTGCCAAGGGGAACGGCAAAAAGGCTCCCTCGACCAACCAGCTTCTTCATGGCGGTTTGCGAAAGGCCTTCTAAGGCACACACACACACATACACACACACACAAAAGCCATCAAGAAAGAAAAAACACTCGTGTTGACATTGCACGAATAAATGTGATAAGTGGGGACTTTACCCCCATTTGCCAAGGACCAAGAAGGAAGGAAAGACCATTGGTCAGGTTTGAGTGGAAACGAGACTGCTTGACGTCAGCGGAGAACTTATGGGCCTACCTGTATGGTTTCCCTGTAATTGGACAAGGCCAGGTGGCTCCACAAATCCATTTGAGACCCGGCTACTAGCTTTGAAATTGGATCTTCTTCAGAGGTGGGACTCCAGAACATCTTCAATGAATGGCCTTCAAGGTCTACTATTCCATTTAATTGCTTCTTCCCCTTTCCTCGCCTCATTATCACCGAGGCTGGCTTCACCCAAATCGTTCTCCTAGTAGCTGGAATTCCCTTACTCCACACTGTAACACTGCTGACGGACGTGCTATGGTACTGTGGAGGGAATTTGCCTGTCTATCAACCACTGATGTCATATCTGACCAGCTGCCCATCTCACAGAACACTTAACAAAAGAACAAAGTTGGGAGGAACCTTGGAGGTCTTCTAGTCTAACCTCCTGCTCAAGCAGGAGACCCTGTACTGGTGGCTGTCCAGCCTCTTCTTAAAAGTTAATCATCCTCACCCTCATTTTCATTTAACAACTCCGTAATCCTTTGCGGGGTAGGGTCTGACAACTGAATGGAGCTAGCAGAGTGTTTTCATGGCTGACTGCCCTTCCTGTCCCCAGGGCAGAGTTTTGTTCAGCAGATATATTCTCAGTGTGCCCAGAGGGAGAAATATCTGCCTTTATCTAGGATCAAACCAGTGGTGGGATTCAAATTTTTTTTACTACTGGTTCTGTGGGCGTGGCTTGATGGATATAGTGCGATTTGGTGGGCATGGCTTGGTGGGCGTGGCAGGGGAAGGATACTGCAAAATCCCCCTTCCCTCCCCACCCCAATAACCTGCTTTCCAGCTCTGTTCTCCTGTGCAGGGCAACAAAAGAAGACCCAGCCGATCAGCTGGGATTCAATGGGAGGCAGAGAAGAGATGGGAGTGGGGCCAGTCAGAGGCGGTATTGGCTGGTTCTCCAAACTACTCAAAATTTCCGCTCCTGGTTCTCCAGAACCGGACAGAAACTGCTGAAGACCATCTCTGGATCAAACTCACAACCTCCTGATTGTGAGGCGAGAACTCCACCTCTAGGCTCCTACACCACTCCTCTTAAAAGCTAATACCACTCTATAAATACCAATACCATTCTATAAAGCAGAAGTCTCCAAACTTGGCAACTTTAAGACTTGTGGTCTTCAACTCCCAGAATTCTCCTCCAGCATAGCTGGCTGGAGAATTCTGGGAATTCAAATCCACAAATCTTAAAGTTGCCAAGTTTGGGGACCTCTGCTTTAAAGCCTTAGTAAGACCACACCTAGAGTACTGCATCCAGTTTTGGTCACCACACTATAAAAAAGATGTTGAGACTCTAGAAAAAGTGCAGAGAAGAGCAACCAGGATGATGAGGGGACTGGAGGTTAAAAGATACAACAAATGGTTGCAGGAACTGGGCCTGGCTAGTCTAGTAAAAAGAAGGACCAGGGGAGACAGGAGAGCAGTCTTCCAATATTTGAGGGGCTGCCACGGAGAGGAGGAAGGGGGTCAAGCTATTCTCCAAAGCACCTGAAGGCCAGACAAGGAATAATGGATGGAAACTGAACAAGGAGAGATTCAACCTGGAAATAAGGAGAAACTTTCTGACAGTGAGAACCATCAACCAGTGGAACAGTGATTAGTTTCCATCCACTGTTTCTTGTCCTGCTTTCAGGTGCTTTGGGGAATAATTTGACCCCATCTCTTCTTTGTGGCAGCCTCTCAAATACTAGAAGACTGCTATCATGTCTCCCCTAGTCCTCATTTCTCCAGACTGGCCAAATCCAAATCCTGCAGCGGTTCTTCGTCTGGTTTAATCTTTGGGCCTTTGATCATCTTAGTTGTTCTTCTCTGAACTTTTTCCCAAGGTCTCAAATCCTGTAACCCTTCAGGCTCTTAATCATCAGTTCAATTAAAATCCCTTGCTAGATTCCCCTCCCCCCCCAGCCAGCATTAAAAAAGGAAATGAACCAACAGATTCCTACACAAGGGTCTACTACCCTGCCAAGGCACCCTGAGATCAGATCATCGTTAGGTTTAAATAGAGCTCAACCAGGGGTGGGTTTCTACTGGTTCTGTCCACCTCTGTAGAACCGGTAGCTCTGAAGAGCAGCAGACATAGAACCGGTTCTATGTCTGCTGATGTTTTTGCCCACACGCCCACCCGGGCTCTTACTTGATGTTTATTTCCTGATATTTTTCAACTTCAGCTGCCGTGCGAGGCACAGCTGCAGTTTAAAAAGCAGGAAAAAGGGGCTGTTTCAAAGGCTGCTTCTCTGCATTCAGCATGCTGTTGACGATTTATAGGTGCGCGCTGGCAGCGTGCAGGGAAGCACATCGTAAATCACCGAACCTCGTAAATGACCTAACTGGTAGTTAACCCTGTCAGATCCCACCCCTGACCTCAACCAGCAGCGATGCGTAAATGTGCAAATGCTCTTCAAGGCCATTGAGTTGCTAAATTCAGCGTGCTGTGGCCGATTTTTCAGGATCTGCTCTGATCAAGAATAGCCAGTGTTGAAAAAGACTAAATAAGGTTGCATAACTAGTCCTCGAGGACTAGTTATGCAACCTTATTTAGTCTTTTTCAACACTGGCCTTTCTTCATCACGGCAGTAGGACCAGAGGACCCCAGGGTGTTACAAAGCCCAACAAGTGGTTTGATTGTTGTCTCTAGGAGGTGGGGATTTGTTGTGCATCTGTAGCTTTACTTCTGTAAGTTGCCCAAAGTTATCATAAGTAAGTTGGGTGGCCATATACATTTTCTTAATAAATAAATAAATTTTAATATGCTCAATTATGACTATTTTTTAATAACAGTCTTGCTACAGCAGCTCATTTCCAACTTTGCTGGGATCCTATACTGCCAATTAACCTTAGTGTCTTTTTCAACACTGGCCGTTCTTCCTCATAGCAGTAGGACCAGGGGTGGGATTCAGTGGTGTGTTTCAAAGGTTTTTACCACCGGTTCGGTGGACGTGGCTCGATGAGCATGCTTTGCACCCACGCATATCCTTTGCATTCACACACGCACCAAACACGCACTTTGCGTAATCGCAGAGGTGTTTTGAGTCCCCTCCTGCAATCCTGCACTCTCCCTGATGCTTCAGCAGTTGCTGTGCGGCAATTGCTGTGCCATACAAAGCAGCTGCGCTTCAAAAGCAGGACGTAAATACAGTTAGTATGGGAGTCCCGGTGAGCAGGTGGGTGGGCCCAACAGCAGAGCGTTGGAAAGAACCGGTTCAGTCTCCGCTACTCATCGCCGCTACCGGCTCGGCAGAACCGGTAGAATACCACCACTGGTGGGATTCAACCGGTGTAACAACTGCCGTGGTGAGCACACGCAACGTTTGAAAACCTCCCATTTTCGCCTCTTAATATTTACATTGTACTGCAGCCCCAGTGAGTAAAACAGCTGATTCGCGGGGCCATCCAC
Source organism: Bungarus multicinctus (assembly GCA_023653725.1). Classification (NCBI taxonomy): domain Eukaryota; kingdom Metazoa; phylum Chordata; class Lepidosauria; order Squamata; family Elapidae; genus Bungarus; species Bungarus multicinctus. The sequence continues at coordinate 53,452,837 of CM042851.1, read as the reverse complement.
TGTGCCACACGAATCAGCTAAGCTGCAAAACATGGAAATAAAGGACAGACTAGGGCAGGGCCAAATGATCACAGGAACTACCGGTTCACTCGAACCAGTCCAAACCGGCTGAATCGCACCCCCTGCTTAGGACTGTTTTTCACATTTATGACCATTGCAGTATCCCCATGGCCATGTGACCAGAATTCAGGTGCTTGGCATATTTATGATGGTCACAGCATCCCAAGGGCCATGCAATCCCCTTTTGCAACCTTCTGATGAGCCAACTACTAGTGAAGAAGCCAGATTCACTTAGCAACCATGGGACTAACTCAGAGGTGGTATTCAGCAGGTTCTAATCAGTTCTGGAGAACCAATAGCGGAACTTTTGAGTAGTTTGGAGAACCGGCCAATCCCACCTCTGACTGGCCCCGCCAACCCCATCTCTTCTCTGCCTCCCATTGAGTCCCACTGATCGGCTGGGTCTCCTTTGGTTGCCCTGCACAGGAGAACGGAGCTGGAAAGCAGGTTAGTGGGCTGGGGAGGGAATGGGGATTTTGCAGTAACCTTCGCCTGCCACGCCCACCAAGCCACGCCCACAGAACCCGTAGTAAAAAAATTTGAATCCCACCACTGGACTAACTTAAGAACGGCGGAGATTCGCTGAACAATCGTGGGCAGTAATTTCGGAAAACAGAGCAAAACTCCCCTAACAAATTTCTTACTTAACTACATAAATTCAGGTTGTGGGGGTGTCCATTGTGGTCGTAAGTCAAGGACTACCTGTACTTGTCATGGTTGGTACCCCAATAAATGAAGATTTAGAAGACTGTTGTTTAAACGACAGCTGTTGAGATCCTCTCAGGCAATTAAAAGGAAATTCATAAGGTAAGTCTCTGTTTTATCTTATCTTTGGGAATATATTGGAAGGAAGACCGTTGAGTTGCTGCAACTTCCTGTAACACCACCACGTTCTTCTTGAGAAAGACTCATTAGAAACCCGGTGAGAATCACGCTCGGAACAGGATGCTCTGGGTTCAGAGGCAGGTGCCAAGTTTCCTTTTTGCCAATCTGCTCAGGTGATTCTAGAATGGATGTGGTTTGTAATGCTGAGGTGTTTTGATTTTGGGGCCTCTTAAAGAGTTGAGAAATTTAAAATCATGTCATCCGGCCCTCTCAATTCCTGGCAAATAGATGGGGAAGAAATGGAGGGAGTGACAGATTTATTTTTTTCTGGGCTCCAAGATCACTGCAGATGAGGATTGCAGCCAAGAAATTAAAAGAACGCTTGCTCCTGGGGAGGAAAGCTGTGGTAAATCTAGACAACCTACTCAAAAGCAGAGACATCCCCCTGCCAACAAAAGTGCATGGAGGCAAGGCTGTGGTTTTCCCAGTTGCAATTCATGGCTGTGAAAGTTGGACTGTAAAGAAGGCTGAGAGCCAAAGAATGGAGGCCTTGGAACTCTGGTGCTGGAGGAGACTCCTGCAAGTCCCTTGGACTGCAAGGCCATCCAACCGGTCAGTCCTAGAGGAGATCAATCCCGACTACTCTTTAGAAGGCCAGATCCTGAAGAGGAAACTCAAAGACTTTGGCCACCAAATGAGGAGAAGACCCTAATGATGGGAACGATTGAAGAAGGGGATGGCAGAGAAGGAGGGGGCTGGATGGAGTCACTGAAGCAGTCGGTGTGAGCTTAAATGGACTTCAGAAGATGGTAGAGGACAGGAAGGCCTGGAGGAACATTATCCATGGGGTCACTATGGATCGGACACGACTTTGCAACTAACAACAACAACAACCAAGGGTTGAGAGAACCTGCAGAGAACATCTTCTTTCAAGCGACCCTATCTTTACATCTTCCCAACTTGTACGATGTTCTTGTTCTTATTCTCCAAAGCCCCTGAAGGCCAGACAAGGAAGAATGGATGGAAACTAAACAAGGAGAGATTCAAACTGGGAATAAGGAGGAATTTCCTGACAGTAAGAACCATCAACCCATGGAACATGAGTTGCCTTCAGAAGTTGTGGGAGCTTCATCCCTGGAGGCTTTCAAGAAGGGACTGGACTGCCATCTGTCAGAAATGGTGTAGGGTCTCCTGCTTGGGTGGGGGGTTGGATTAGATGACCTACAAGGTCGCTTTCAACTCTGTTAATCTGTAATCTGTAATCTGTTGTAGTGGTGTTTTCAAGGAAACTATGAAAGGCAGCCTCTTAATGGCAGTACTAAGAGCTGGAAGGGACTCTAGTCCCCATTACATTCTCCTTGTTTTGAAGGAAGAATAAGGTTTATTATTCTCCATAGATTAGTTTAGTTCACAAGACCACACTCGAAAAGAACATATTTTTTTATATTTTACTTCCAATGTGAGGCTTCTGTATGAGGCAGAAGGGCAGGGGGGTCTTAGGTGACCCTGAAACTTCCACCAACTTCCAACCTGGAGTAGACTGACCTTTTGCATTACTCTCTGGAAAGCCTGCTTCATCCTTCGACATGATTCAGACAACAGCCTTGTCTCTTGGTTGGCCAAGGTGGCTTCTGGCAGATCTACGTTCTCTGGAAGTCTCAGGAAGGACCTAAAACAGTTGGTATCCTCTTCAGAAATTCGGTGAGGGTCCATCTGGAACAAATTGTTCAAAAACAGCTAAGTGCTTTCAAGTCATATTTGTTGAGCCTCAAAGATACAGAACACTAGCCTGGGGAGGAAAAACAACAACCCAAGTCTCTCTTTCAGAGTTATTAACTACTAGCTCGATACTTCGCTACGAAACTATGTGGTTGAGCTTAGTTTTGGGGGAGGAAAATAAGAAGGGGGGAAATTGTGCCTCTGCCTACCAGCATCCTTTGGTATTTATCTGGCTAGCATCCTTTCAGTGTGTGAGAGAGTTGAGGGCTGTTTGGAAACTGAAACAGTATCTGCTGTGTGAGCAAGGAGACAGCAAGGAGCCTGGGCGTGGCTTAGCTCAACTGTTATGTCCTAAAGCTGCTTGGTGCTGTGAAACTGAAACTGAAACTCCTCTCCTCTGCTTCTGTTTTGCTTTTGGAAGAGATTTCCTTTCAGGTGGGGAGGGGGAGTAGAATTCCTTAGCATCAGAGCATAATAATAATAATAATAATAATAATAATAATAATAATAATAATAATAATAATAATAATAATAATAATAATAATAATAATAATAATAATAATAATAATAATAATAATAATAATATAGGAAATACTGTAAATGCTCTGATGGTCATTTCAAAAAATCCTTTCTTACTGAGCCCCTAGAAGCCAAGAGTAACTACATGCCAACTTTCAAGTTTGCAGGCTTTATGGTTCTGGAGATTTTGTGATGATGCATGTATTTATACATATATGAATATGATCTATGATATATATATATATATATATACATATATACATACATACATACATATTAAAGATATATATATATATAAAAGCACAAATATTACATTGGAAAATACCCAAAGAAACCTAAATACCATATATATATATGAATATGAACCTGGGATGGAGTTAAAAAGAGAACTCAGCCTAGAATTTCTATGTAGCCACAAGTGATCTAAGTCTCACCTCCCTTGAGAACTATTGCCCTTATATAACTCCAACCAGGTGTTAACCATTAGTTGAGAAGATTCCTGTCCGTTGGCTGTTTAACAATAAATCATAATTGGACCTTCTCATGTGGCCTGGTCTTTCCTGCTCACCAGTAGATCGATCAGTAGCTATTGTGCTAGATCCAAATTTGTTTCTTTCAAATATCTAAAGAAAGACACAACCTGGAAATGATTTGGACCAGAACTGTATTTCTAACAGATCCATTGTTCCAAGTAACTAGGAGTAGACAAACTAGGACACCATCCTATGTGAAATTATCTAATGGGTTTCTTTTGCATTCTCTAGGGAGGCAAGATTCTGCCACACCAATACTATTTACATTTGAGAAAAATACCACGGGTAGGAGCAAGACCTGGGAGGAATTATAAGTTTGACTTGGCTGGGCGATCTCTCTTAAGATATGGGTCAGAAGTAAGGATGGTGCTAAGCTTTGAGTAGGTGGCTTTGTTGACTGACTGGTTGTATTTATACCTTGGACAAGGCTCTCAGGGAGAGAGGAAAAGACAAAAATGGGGAGGGAGGGAGGGAGAAAAGGAGGAAGGAAGGAAAGAAAGAAAGAAGGTTGGGAAGAAAGGGTGGAAGGAAGGGAGGGAAGGAGGGAGGGAGGGAGGATAAGGAAGGAAGCTTAAGTAAAGGAAGGAAGGAAGGAAGGAAGGAAGGAAGGAAGGAAGGAAGGAAGGAAGGAAGGAGGAAGGAAGGAAGGAAGGAAGGAAGGAAGGAAGGAGAAAGAAGGAGGAGGGAGAAAAGGAAGAAGGAAGGAAAGAAGAAGGGCGGGAGGGAGAAAGATCATCCCCGTTTTTGAGCCTACGTGATAGGAGAATGAGACAGAGGATGAGAAGGAAAAAGGAATTAGTGGTGAAGAGGCAGAATGACAGAATAACCAACTTGGAAGGGACCTTGGAGGTCTTCTAGTCCAACCCCCTAGGCTCAAGGAGGAAAACCTATACAATCTCAGACAAGTGACTGTCCAGTCCCTTCTTAAAATCCTCCAGTGATGGAGCACCCACAATTTCTGGTGGCAAGCTGTTCCACTGGTTAATTATCCTCACTGTTAGGAAGTTTCTCCTTCATTCCAGGTTGCTTCTCTCCTTGATGAGTTTCCACCCATTGCTTCTTGTCCTGCCCTCAGGTGCTTTGGAGAATAGCTTGACTCCCTCTTCTTTGGGGTAGCCCCTGAGATACTAGAAGACTGCTCTCCTGTCTCCCCTAGTCCTTATTTTTATAGTCTCTGCTTATTAGGAGATTGTTCTCCAGTGAGACCAGTTTCTTTCCTCCAGAACGTAAGTTATCACCATCACATTTTCAAGTCAAGACTTTTATTACCTGGCTACCTCTTGTCGAGTTAAAGTTAAAGATAGGTAGATTACCTGATGCCTATTTCAGCTATATTATGGGTTGCCATGCTATAGAAGAAGCCTGAGAGATGATATTCAAAACCTAGAGAGATTAAATGGTATAAATTGTATCTGTGAAATTGCAGGAAAAACCAAAGGAAACTAGAAAGACGCTGGCAAGATTATCCAACCTTTTGGAAAGAGAAAGTACTTGAATGTGGCCGGTTCTGGCTTTTTTTAAAGTCCAGCAAGGCATATCTGGCTTGTTCACACACAACTTTCCAAGAAGTGAGGCAGCTGTGGCAAAACCCAAGGCCACAAGTCCTGTATATTGGCTCTCATCTAGACGCTTGATGGGTGAACTTGAATCCAGCAGAAAGTTCAACATTCAAAACAGAAGATAGGCTTCCTCTGCCAGATGGGATGGGATGGGATGGATATGCGGAATATCCTGTGGGATTTTCCATGGAAATATTGCTAGTATTCAAAGAACCTGACAGATGGAAGCCCCCTGGGTGAAACCAGTCTGGTCTCAGAAAGGCCTGGTTTGTACTTGGGTGGAAGACAAGAAAGAAATCAAGAAGATCTTTGTGCTAAACTGGGAAGATGAAACAATATCCTGGAAGAAGACACCTTCCTTCCTACCTTCCTTCCTCCCATCTTTCCTCCCTCGCTTCCATTCTTCCTTTCTTTCCTTCCTCTGTCCCTCCCTCCCTTCCTTCTGTCCTTCCTTCCTTTCCTTCTTCCATCCCTCCATCCCTTCCTTCCTTCTTTCCTTCCTCCCTCCCTCTCTTCCTTCCTCTGTCCTCCCCTCCTTCCTTCCTGTCCTTCCTTCCCTTCCTTTCGCCCTCTTTCTCTCCCTCCCTTCCTTCTTTCCTCCCTTCCTTCCCCTCCTTCCTTCCTCCATCGCTCCCTCCCTCCCTTCTTTCCTTCCTTCCTCCCTCCCTTCCGTCCTTCCTTTCCTTCTTCCATCCCTCCATCCTTTCCTCCTTTTCTTCCTCCCTCCCTCCCTTCCGTCCTTCCTTCCTTTCCTTCTTCCATCCCTCCATCCCTTCTTTTCTTTCTTCCCTCCCTTCCTCCATCCCTCCCCTCCTCCCTTCCTTCCTTCCTCTGTCCCTCCTTCCCTTCCTTTTGCCCTCTTTCCCTCCCTCCCTCCCTCCCTTCCTCTTTCTTCCTTCCTCCCTCCCTTCCCTCCTTCCTTCATTTCCTCCCTCCCTCCCTTCCGCCCTTTCTCCCCCCTCTCTTCTTTCTTTCCTTCCTCCCTTCCTCCCTCCGTCCCTCCCTTCCCCCCATCTGAAGCAAGGGATGTTCCTAAGAAAACCTAGATAGTCATTCACAGTTACATTCAATTTGAAGGAGAGTTTTTTTTTTTAAAGCGATACTATTTAGAATTAAGTATAAATTAGTGACTACTTTTGCTTCCATAAGTTGACACACTGACCGATGTGGGCAGTTCAATTCAAAACAATTCAGAGGAAGTTCTCCAAAATTTTCGTGAACTATTCATTAACCAGCCCAACGTTTTCAGATTTTTAGTAGGAAAGCTGGAAAACAGTGCGTCGACTTCTAGAAGCAAAAAAATAGCCACTAATTATTCCAGTATTATTTTTTTTGTCCGTTAGAAGAATCGAGGCACAAGCTAACAAATGAATAGATGTCTACCCTTCTTTGTCTTGTGTGTTGCATGGATTTAAGGGTGGAAGGAAAGTAGAAATCCTTGGGAGGTAAGGCTTTCTCAAAGAAAGAAGAAAACAGAGAAGAGGAGAGGGAGGGAGGGAGGGAGGGAGGGAGGGAGGGAGGAAAGGAAGGAAGGAAGGAAGGAAGGAAGGAAGGAAGAAAGAAAGAAAGAAAGAAAGAAAGAAAGAAAGAAAGAAAGAAAGAAAGAAAGAAAGAAAGAAAGAAAGAAAGAAAGAAAGAAAGAAAGAAAGAAAGAAAGAAAGAAAGAAAGAAAGAAAGAAAGAAAGAAAGAAAAGAAAACAGAGGAGAGGGGAAGGAAGAAAGAGAGGGAGGGAGGGGATTATAATGAGAGGGAGAGAGAGTCTCAGGGAAATCCTGCCTTAGCACTTGGCCACCACAGGCACCACCAACATGAGGGTCATCAAGCTGGCCACTGTGGCCACGCCCATCTCCGGGCACGCCACCCCCGACCCTCCTAGGTCAAACACAACCCTGATACAGCCCTCAATGAAACCGAGTTTGGCATCCCTGTCCTAGAACGAACCCAATTTGTAGACCCATGATAGCTTAGCTCTAAAGAAAACATGGGCTGTTGACTGTGTTCTCCCACAACTCCTTTCTCCTGTCCTCTTCTTAAAGGTAAAGTTTCCCCTTGCACATCCGTGCTAGTCATTTCTGGCTCTAGGGGGCGCTGCCCATCTCCATTACAAAGCCGAAGAAGAGCCAACTCTGTCCGAAGACGTCTCCGTGGTCATGTGGCCGGCATGACTAAACACCTTCAAAGGCGCATGGAACGCTGTTCCCTTCCCACCGAAGGGATTCCTGTTTTTCTACTTGCATTCTTTACGTGCTTTCGAACTGCTAGGTTGGCGGAAGTTGGGACAAGGAACGGGAGCTCCCTCCGTGATGCGGCGCTAGGGATTCGAACCGCCAAACTGCCGACCTTTCTGATCGACAAGCTCAGCGCCTTAGCCACTGAGCCACTGCAGCATCCCTTAACCTCTTCTTCTTAGTCCTCTTCTTAAGACTTGCTCAACCTCTTCTCCTCATCTCCTTAAGCGTGGTCTGCTTCTAGCCAATGTCTACCAAAATGAAACCAGGCCGCCAAAGAACCATGGTAGCTGGACACCATCAAAGCCAACACCAGCCAGGCTCCAGAACAGCTCAAAGAATCAGCGCAAGATGGAAAGGTGTGGAGAGACCGAGCCCCTAGAAGCACCCAGAGTCAAACTCAATGGAACAGATACCGTCATCATCATATTCATCACTAAAATGATTCTCCCAGTTCTTAACTAGCCCGCTTTCTCGTTCCTTGACCCTATTTATCCTACTTTTGTTTGTTTGTTTTATTTTGTTTCTCAAGCATCTATGAGAAAAAAAGTATAAGTGTGAACATAACATATAAACATATAAGTATATATGTGTATAAACAGGTATATGGGTATATAAACTTACACATATATTTATGTATAAACAAGTATATGGGTGTATAAATGTATAAGTATATATGTGTATAAACAGGTATATAAATTTATAATTATGTGTATAAATAGGTATAGAGATATATAAACATATAAGTATATATGTGTATAAACCGGTATATAGGTATATAAACATATTATATATGTGTGTAAACAGGTATATAAATTTATAATTATGTGTATAAACAGGTATATAGGTATATAAACATATAAGTATATATGTGTATAAAAAAGTATATAAATTTATAATTATGTATATAAACCGGTATATAGATATATAAACATATAAGTATATATGTGTACAAACAGATATATAAGTATATACATAATAAATGAGTATGAATAAATGGAAAATGGGAAGAGTAGGAGAGGGACGGTAGGCACACTGGTGCGCTTATAGACGCCCCCTTATAGACCTCTGAGGAATGGAGCGAGGTCCACAGTAGACAAGATTTTCCCTAGACAGGATAATTATCAGATTAACAGAGTCGGAAGGGAGCTTGTAGGTCATCTAGTCCAACCCCCACCCACCCAAGCTGGAGACCCTACACCATTTCTGACCGATGGCAGTCCATTCTCTTCTTGAAAGCCACCAGTGATGGCGCTCCCACCACTTCTGAAGGCAATTTCTGTTCCATTGGTTGATTGTTCTCACTGTCAGAAAGTTTCTCGTTATTTCCAGGTTGAATCTTTCCTTGTTCAGTTTCCATCCATTACTCCTTGTCTGGCCTTCAGGTGTCTTGGAAAACAGGTTGACCCACTTCCTCCTCTCTGTGGCAGCCCCTCAAATATTGGAAGGTTGCTATCATGTTTCCCCTGGTCCTTCCCTTCACTAGACTAGCCAGGCCCAGTTCCTGTAACCGTTCTTCATAAGTTTTAGCTTCCAGTCCCCTCATCATCCTGGTTGCTCTTCTCTGCACTTTTTCTAGAGTCTCAACATCTTTTTTACAGTGTGGTGACCAAAGCTGGATGCAGTACTCTAGGTGTGGCCTTACTAAGGCGAGAATCGGAGCTAGGACCATGCAAACCACGTTCAACCTCCCAGTCAGATTACTGCTCCTTTGACTCGGTCTGGAGTTACTTAGCTGGTGCCCTCCAAGCATGCTTTATCTTGGCAACTGCACCCTACAATTAGTCTTCTCCCCCTTTGATGTTCACCCAAAGTTGACTTCCAACTCTGAGGATCGACTTTTTTTCTCTGCTTCTTACTTTCACTGGGGAAAGTTTTTTTTTTTTTTTAAAAAATGCAGCCACGTTAAAGCATCAGTTTCTAACCGCCCCCCCCCCCTTTTTTTTTCCAGTTCCTTATTTTTGACAAAATGGTCTGTACAAAATGCTCTGCATTTATAGCCCTGCCAGAAATACGACGGAACGGAACTCTGCTTGCTTTTCGCTGCTGCTAGCAAAGTAGAAGTAAAAAAGAATAGAATAGAAAAATAGTAAAAAACAGAAGAATAGAAAAAAAAAAGAAAACTTACGCACAATTTTGGAAGCAGGAAAGGGAACCACCAGAGGGTGTGGTTATTTAAAAAAAATACTAGACTGCATAGAGATGGACAAGTTAATGTTGAAATTAAAAGATAAGGAAGATTTGATATATTTTACAGTCTGGGACACCTGGCATGAATGGTTTAAGAATAAAAAGAAGTTAAAATGGCAATTAGATAAAGAATGAAAAAAATATGTAAATATGTATTATGGAGAAAATTGAAATGCAAGATGAAAATGTATTGATTTGTTGTAGGAGTGAGGAAAGAACTATGCAATGGTAATGGAGTAAGAAACTACATATAGAAAAATGTAAGGAAATGTAAAAGATGCCCTTGATATTGATACAACGATGTGTGAAGTTTTATTTTATGTTTTTTAATCTTTGAAAATCGAATAAAATATTATTTAAAAAAAGAAAGAAAGAAAAAAAACATCCAGAGCAAACGCAATGCAACATGAAATAAATAAAAGATGATTCTATAATTGTGTAAAGGTCTCCTTATTGAGCAGGGGGTTGGACTAGATGACCTACAAGGTCCCTTCCAACGCTAATAATTGGTTAAAAATATCCTGTACTCCGGTGGGAAAATGCAAGAGAATTTTGAAGAGGGTTGTGTTTAGGCATACCGACAGCACTTAAAAATTGCAATTTTTTTCCCCTAGAGTCATTTAAAACTCAAAAATAGTCATCTCTGTAGAATCTTTAATATGCTTTAGTGCTATTTATTTATGCCTGGAGGGAAAATCCTAATCAGAATGACAAAATAACAGAGCTGAAAGGGACTTTGGAGGCCTTCTAATCCAACCTTTACACAATTATAGAAGCTCAGAGCTGGAAGGGACCTTGGAGGTCATCTAGTCCAACCCCCCTGCTCAAACAGGAGACCCTGTACCAACTTAGACAAACGGTTGTCCAATCCTTTCCTTTCATCTGCCACGTTCACACAAACGCTTGCCCAACCAAGAAATTCTTTTATTTTCTTTCTCCCCCCAAAAAAAAGGTATCTGTAAAAGAGAAACCTAATCTCAGAACGGCTTTTTGCAAGAATAAAAAATAAATAAATAAATCAGCAAATGTTAACTTTCAACTTCCTTTTTAAGGGTTGGAGGGGTTTTTTTGTTTGAAAGGCAAGCCAAAAAGGTAACCAAAGCAAAGGCAACAGGGTAATTTCCAAGAAAAAAGAAAGAAAGAAAGAAAAAAGGGTCTAAGGCCTTTTCGTAACCCCAAATCTTAAACCACGTTGGAGGTTCCTCCCCCAACCCTCCAGTTCTCTCCCCCGAGCAATGCCAACCTCGCGTATCTTGCACATTGCGTTGCCCACAATAAAAGCCCCTTCGCTTGCTAAGATGGGGGACTGCTTTTCCCAAAATGAGAGACAAAGGCATTTCTCGAATCCCTCGACAGAGAAAAGAAATGTTATTTATCTTTTTTTGCCCAATTGAGGGGGAAAAAAAATAAAAAAAAAAACTTTGAAGAGACGCCAGTCCTAACAAGCCAGCGATTTCCGCAAGCGAGGCTCTTTTTCTCGCTCTCCAAATCGCATCCTCTGTTCTTCAGTAAATAAACCAAAACGTGGACATAAGCATACATTTGTCCATTTCTCTCTCCCTCGCTCCCTCCCTCCCTCTCTCCCTCTCTATTTGTGTGTGTGTGTGTGAGAGAGAGAGAGAGAGAGAGGGAGTTGGAAGGGACCTTGGAGGTCTTCTAGACCAACTGCGAGAGAGAGAGACAGAGAGAGACAGGGAGAATGAGAGAGAGAGAGTCAAAGAGAGAGAGAGAATGAGAGACAGAGAACGAGAGACAGACAGAGTGAGAGAGAGAGAGACAGACAGAGACAGAGAAAGAGACAGAGAATGAGACAGAACGAGAGAAAGAGAGAGACTGAGTGAGAGTGAGAGACAGAAAGAGAGAGACTGAGAGAGAAATGAGAGAGAACAAGAGTGAGAGACAGAGAGAGAGTCTGAGTGAGAGTGAGAGACAAAGATAAATGAGAGAGAACAAGAGACAGAGAGTGAGAGACAGAGAAACTGAGTGAGAGTGAGAGACAGAGAGAGACGGAGACAGAGAGAGAAATAAGAGAGAATGAGAGACAGAGAGTGTGAGAGAGAGACAGAGAGAGACCAGGCTGTGAAAGTCTTTGTGCAGCCATGAATATAAGAAGCCTGGGAAATGGGCTTTGGGGGAACAGTGGGTGAAGAACTAACTATCAGGTATCTTAACCACACTGGACAAGCTTGTTGGGAGTGAGCGATGACAATCGTTGGCTTGGCAGCCCTGCCCAGAAGTGGGATCTTGTCTGGGGCGGGGAGAAGGACTCCCCCTCCCCTCTTTAAAATCCCAGGGAGATGTGGCTTGGCTTCTGAAGACACCCACAAGCTTCGGCCTGCCGTCCAGAACTGGAGTTTGACAGGCGTGGTTTGAAAACCGGCTCCTTTTGCCTCCCTAAACACCCCTGAGGTTATCCAGGGTTCCTTCCAACTCTCTTCTTCACCGTGGCGTCTGCCTTAAACTCCTTCCGTTCCTTCCGTTTGCATTGCACAAGCCAAAAGAGGCTAAGCTATCCTAATCAAGATAGAAAACTGAGCTGCTTTAAAGAGATAAAGAGATTGAGGCAGAGGGGAAGAGGGGTAAAGGGAGAGGGAGCAAGGGGGAGAGAGGGAGAAGGAAAAGGAGGGAGAGGGAAGAAGGGAGAGAGAGAGGGGAGAGAAGAGAGAAGGAGAGGAGAGAGGCAGGAGGGGAGGGAGAGGAGGAGGGGGGGAAAAGGGGGAGGAGAGGGGAGAGGGGGGAGGGAGAAGGGGAGGGAGGAGGCGAAAGTGTGGGAGGAGAGCAAGAGAGAATGGAAGGGAGGGAGAGGTAGTGGGAAGAAGGGAAAGAGAGGAAGAGAGGAAAGGGGAAGGAGAAGAAAAGAAAGGGAGGGAAAGAAGGAAGGAAAAAGAGAGGGAGAGAGGGATGGAGAAAGAAGGAGAGAGGGAAAGGGAGAAAGAGGGGGAGAGGGAAAGGTAGGGAGGAGAGCAAGAGAGAATGGAAGGGAGGGAGAGGTAATGGGAAGAAGGGAAAGAGAGGAAGAGAGGGAAAGGAAAAGAGAGGGAGGGAAGGAGGGAAAAAGAAAGAGGAAGAGAGGGATGGAGAGAAAGGAGAGGGAAAGGGCGGGAGGAGAGGGAGAGAGAATGGGAGGGAGGGAGAGGGAGTGGGAAGGAGGAAAAAAGAGGGAGAGGGAGAGGGAGGGAGAGGGGGAGAGAGGGAAAGAGAGGGAAAGAGAGGGAGGAAGACGCAAGGCTTTCACCTTCTCAACTCTGCATGGTGAAAATACACTCCCTTTAACCCTGATTTCAAACAGCGTAGTAAACCTTCACACCTCCCGACTGGACGCATCCAGTCAATATCAACCCTCAGCTGGCCCAGATCACAAGATCACAAGTCCCCAGTCCCATCGTCCGGCTGTCTCACACACGCATACACACACAGCTCAGCAACTTGAACAAGGGTGTTCATTTCCTTTCACCCAGGCCTTGTAACTTCATCCAATCTGAACATCCACTTAGTTCTCTCTTCCTTTCTAATGTCTTCCTAACTGGAGGGTTGTTGGGGGGAGATGCTCAGTTTACTCAACTTAGTAAACTCGGACACTTTCTGCGGAGGTGGCTGCCCCTGGAGAGCACGTTGGCATCCGAAAGAAAGCAGACAAAGGGGGAGGCTGCATGCCACACCAACTTTGCCAACTCGTAGTAACTCTCCTTCACCTGGTTCCTTTGATCCCTGGCTGGTCTCTAACATGCACCCCCGCCTCTCCTTGCACACACACACACCCTCCAATCATTCCCAGGACTTTGCATCCCTAAGGAAGTTTAGCTTGGGCTCAGGAGTTAGAACCAAGTGGAGAATCCTGAAGGATTCCAGAATCAATAACCACCTGGCCCAACCAGCAAGCACCAATCTGGCCGTCAACCGAAGAAAAATTTGCAAAGGAAAGAAAAGAGCTTTGCACAACAGCCACAAAATCTGCAAAGGAGAGAACTTTGCAAAGCAAAGAGAAGCCGCCTAGAACAAAGAAGAAATTAACCCATGGAATGGATGCCACAACCAGAAGTTGTTGAATGCTCCAACACTGGAGGTTTTTAAGAAGAGATTGGATAACCATTTATCTGAAGGGGTGCAGGGTTTCCTGCCTGAGGAGGGGGTTGGACTAGAAGACCTCAGAGGTTCCTTCTAACTGAGGAGGGCAGAGAGGAAAGGAGGGAAACTAATCAAGGAGAGAAGCAACTTAGAACTAAGGAGAAATTTCCCAACATTGAGCAGAATTAACCAGTGGAACAACTTGCCTCCAGAAGTTGTGGAGGTTTTTAAGAAGAGGTTGGATAACCATTTGTCTGAAATGATGTAAGATTTGCTGCTTGAGCAGGGGGATGGGCTAGAAGACCTCCAAGGTCCCTTCCAACTCTGTTATTCTATTCTGATAGGTGTGAAATCTGCAAGGAAATAACTTTGCACAACAGACGCAAAATCTGCAAGGAAGGGGTGGGGAGAAACTTTGGGAAAGAAGCGAAATCTTCAAGCAAAGAAGAGAACTTTGCGAAACTCATCAAGGAGAGAAACCACCAAGAACTAAGAAGAAACTTCCTAATACTGAAAACCATCAACCAGTAGAACTCCTTGCCACCAGAAGTTGTGGGTGCTCCAACACTGGAGGTTTTTAAGAAGTGATTGGAAATTGGTTTGAAATGGTGCAGGTTTTCCTGCCTAAGCAGGGGGTTGGACTAGAAGACCCCCAAGGTCCCTCTTCCAACTCTGTTAGCCTATTCGAATAGATGTGAAGTCTGCAAGGAAATAACTTTGCAAACAACAGACGCAAAATCCGCAAGGAAGGGGAAAGAATTTGGCGAAACAGACCCGAACTCTGCAGGGAAGGAACGTGGCGAAACAGACCCGAACTCTGCAAGGAAAGAACGTGGCGAAACCCGCAAGAACTTGACGAAACAGGCGCGAAACCCACCAGCCAAGAACAGCACTTGGTAAAACAGAGGCGAAGTTTGCAAGCCGACTGACGATCCCAGCTTCCGTTTGCCCCGATTTCAACAGATCTTTTTTTGGGGGGGGAGGTGGAGATCCGCCCGCAGAGATCCCCTACTTGGGGAAACGCAAAAGGATCCCTTCCTTTGAAGGCTCCCTCATCCCGGCACTCCCTTCGGAGCGGCGCACTCACCTGCGCTTTGAAGTAGAGGAAGAGCGCCAGGCTGCAGATGACCTGGCCGAGGCCCAGCAGGACCAGGGCGGCCAGGAGGGCTCGGGAGTGGGACGGGGCGGACGCAAGTCCGGACGGCTGCAGGGACGGCGAAGGGGGAGAGCCGCACTCGGCGCCGCCGGCCCCCAGCTCCTCGGCGCCGCGCAGGTACTTGGAATAGTCTCGGCTGGCGCGCCGCATCTCCGAGCGCTCCCGCCGACCTCCGGCGCTGACCCAGGCTGAGCGGACGCCCCGCTCCGGCCGGCCCTTTATCAACTCGGCCCGGCCCCCCCCCCCCCCGCCCCTGGGCCGGGCTTGCCCCCCCCCCCCCCCTCCATCCCCTTCCTCCGGCGCCGCCCAAGGGAGTGCCAGGCCCCGAAGCGCTGCGCTGTCCTGCGCGGAGAACCGGCAGGCGGAGAGAGAGAGAAGCGCCTCCTGGCGCAGTTGGCACCTCCGGGAGACCCCTTTCCCCCTCCCCCTCCCCCAATGTGCTTGATGAAATGTCCAGAAGAGATCGAAGCGAACTTAGGAAAAAGAAGGATTAAGAAGGGGGAAAGATACAGGAGGGGGAGGGAAGGAGGGAGGGAGAGAAACGCAAAAGAAAGACAGAAAAGAAAAACCGAAAGAGGGAGGGAAAAGAAAGAAAGAGAAAGGATGGAAGGAAGGAAGGAAAGAAGGGAGGAAAAGAAAGAAAGAAGGGAGGGAGGGAAAGAAGGAAGGAAGGAAAGAAAGGAAGGAAGGAAGGAAGGAAGGAAGGGAAAGACAAATGACAGACAAAAGAAAGACAGAAAGAGAAAGGAAGGAAGGAAAAGAAAGAATGTGGGAGGGAGGGAGGGTGGGAGGGAGAGAAAGACAGACAGAAAAGGAAGGGAAAGAGAAAGGAAGGGAAAGAAAGAAAGGGAGGGAGGGAGGCAAATGACAGAAAAGAAAGAACGCAAGGAAAAAAAGAAAAAAAGAGGGAGGGAGAGAAAGACAAATGGCAGACAGAAAGGAAGGAAGGAAGAAAAAGAGACAGAAAGAAGAGAAAAAAGAAAGAAAACAGGAGAGGAGAAAGGAAGGAAGGAAGAGAGACAGAAGAGAAGGAGATGCATGAAAAGGAGTGAGGGAGGAGATAAAAGAAGGAAGTTACATGAAAGGAAGAAGAAAGGTAGGAAGAAAACAGTGGAGAAGAAGGAAGGAAGGAGATGCATGAAAGGGAGGGAGGGGATAAAGAACAGAGGACAGGAGAAGGTGGATGGATGGATAGATGGATGGATGGATGAAAGGAATTTCCAACTTTATTCCATACAGTTACAAATGCAAAATGCCTTTTGATCTAGAATCCTCAATGTTTCTACCGTCATGAACATTTCTACTCCTCCAATCCCCAGATTAGCATTTCTTTCCATTTCTAGCCAAAGGTAGTTTCCAAATACAAGCACAAAGTTAGGCTGAATCTTTTCTTTAATCGGGGCACTTCGTTTCAGCATCTCAAGCAGATTCCACTGACTTCCTCATCCCTTCATCTCTTGTGGGAATCGGGGAGTCTTTTCTCCTCCGTGCCACACGGCAGCACTGGTGGGAAAGAGGCCAACTCAGCTAATTGGAGGTTGGGGAACAGTCACGAACCCCCCCCCCCCGGCCCCCTGGCCCATAGTTCAGCCTCCCCTCTGCAGGACCCCGACGAAGCATGTTGGGTGAACGTTTGAGTGGCAGGCCCTGTCTTGCCAAAAAAGTCTGCGTTGGATCAGACTAAATATTATTCTTCGTAAAGTTTCAGGCTTTGTGACAGACTTGGAAAGCGTTTTCTCATCCTAATTTATCTCCTCGCGGTGTTTTTGTGCACATGGAGGCTTTGTATCCAAAAGGGGGGAGAGGGAGAGAGGGAGGGAGGGACGGGGAGAGAGACAGGGAAAGAGAGAGGGGGAGAGAGAAGGAGGGAAGGAGAGGAGGGAGGGAGGGGGGAGAGGGAAGGAGGGACAGGGAGGGAGGGGGAGAGAGGGAGGGAAAGAGGGAGGAAGAGAGAGAGGGGGAAGGAGGGAGAGGGAGAGAGAAGGAGGGAGAGGGAGAGGGAGGGAGATAGAGAAGGAGAAGGGGAGAGAGGAAGGAGGGAAGAGGGAGAGGGAGGGAGGGAGAGGGAAGGAAGAGGGAGAGAAGGAGGGAGAGGAGAGAGGGAGGGAGGGAAGGAGAGGGGGAGAGAGGGAGAGAAGGAGGGAAGGAGAGAGGAAGGAAGAGGGAGAGAAGGAGAGAGAGAGAAGGAGGGTGGGAGATAGGGAAGGAGAAGGGGAGAGAGAGGAAGGGAGAGGGAGGGAGAGGGAGAGAGGGAGGGAGAGAGAGAAGGAGAGGAGGAGAGAGGAAGGGAGAGAGAGGGAGAGGGAGAGAAGGAGAGAGAGAAGGAGGGTGGGAGAGAGGGAAGGAGAGGGGGAAAGATGGAGGGAGGAAGACAGAGGGAGAGAGAGAGTGGGAGGGAGAGAGGGAGGGGGAGAGAGATATTAATAAATGAGAAAGAGAGTAATAGATGAGAGAGTAGAGAGATTTAACCACACCATTGAATACAACAACACACGAGTCCAAAATTTCTGTTGCTAAATGAGACATTTGTGAAATGAGTTTTGCCCCATTTTACAATCTTCCTTGCCACATTTGTTAAGTGAATCACTACGGTTGTTAAGTGAATCCAGCTTCCCTGTCGATCTTGCTTGTCCGAAGGTCGCAAAAGGAGATCACCTGACCCCGGGACACTGCAACTGCCATAAGTACATGCCAGTTGCCAAGCATCTGAATCTTCATCGTGTGACCACAGGGATGCCGCAACAGTCCTAAGTGTGAAAAATGGTCATAAGTCACTTTTTTCAGTGCTGTTTTAACTGTGAATGGTCACTAAATGAATTGTAAGTCAAGGACTACCTGTAGGCCTTTTCTTTTTTCTTTTTTGTTAAATGGTTTTTTAAAATTTATTTATTTATTTTACCTGTAGGCCTTTTCAACAGCTACCCTCTCTCTCTGTAATATGTGTCTCCTAAAATCCTTCTATTCCTCTCTTTTTTCACTCTAGCAAAGACCAGGTCTTTTAAAACTATTAGAAATTCTGTTTGTATAAAGCATCACACAGAGCAGACAAAGAGCACAGTCACCATGTGCTTTACTGCTCAATTGTTTTTACTGTAACCAGAAACAGGAACCTCAACTTAGACCAAAAGAGCAGAGAGAGAGAGAATGTGTGTGTGTGTGTGTGTATACGCACACTATAGCTCCAAACTTGTAAATACTGCCATCTACTCGCTGAATACTACTGTAGTTGTTGTATAAATATATATTCTAACAATGTTTTCCAACAAAAACAACATTTGGAAATTAAGAGTGGCAGTAGTACCTCCCCATCAATTTTTGCCACTGAGGTGATAATGAGGTTTGCTATTTTGATTTTTTTTTTAAAAAATGTGGATGTGTCTATGGTGTTCCTGGAATGGAGCAGGATAGAAGGTTTAGTAAATGAATTAGATTTTTAGAATTTAAAAAATTCACAGACAAAGAAGAACCCAGAATCACAGCAGAAATGTGCACGATGCAACGAATTGATTTTTGCAAATCCTTTCAGTATGACAAAATCTCTTTCGGTGTGCTGAAGGTGAAAATCACACTCAAGAGGTTTGAGAAGAAATAAGAGACACTATAAAACCTGAAGCTTAGAGAAACATTATTCTGAGTTTCAAAGCCAAATAGATCTAAGTGACTTGCAGAGCAAAAAGGAAAAAAAAAAGAAACCCAGAGAGCTTGAAAAACAGAAATTTCACACTGTTGCAAAGGCAATTTATTGTGTTAAAAATAATTGGATGCTACCTTCAACCTAAAAGCATCTGCTATGGGTTTTCTTTCTTTCTTTCTTTTCAATAGATATTCCGCTTTCTTGGAAACTCTTACGGCTTGGAATAAAAGTTTTATTTTGATTTTTTAGAGACAAAAACTGACCTTTTACTTTTATTGGCAATTTTAAAACGTACTAGAAGAGATACGGACAATAAATAGAACGATGAAATAGAGGCTTGGTATTTCCAACAGGGCAACCAACGTTTGTGGTGTTAATTTAAAAAAAAAATCGAGATTTGTTATGATTTTAAAACCAAGCTAATTTTTCAGGTTTATGGGGCTCCTCAATGGAGTTGAACACAGCCTTGTGTGGGAGGTGCATGGTTTAATGAATTTAAAGTTATGCCATTGCACATCTTGTGGTCATTCTCCTTTGTAGCTGCATTGTTTAATCTACTTATTGATATACAGGGTTTAAACCTCTCACTTGCTGATCCTGAGTGACATACAGTTGCCAGATATATAGACACGGAAAGAAATGAGCTGCCAGTGGGCCCATCACAATTTGCAAAAATGGATGTTTTAAATAAGCACTAGGATGACCCGGAGTGTAACACAAATGTAACAAAATCCAAAACGTAAATAAATGTCCTTTAATGCCTCCAATTTGGCCCCGCTGTTCAGTAATTCTCAGTTGGAGGTAAAACTTATTCAAAAATAGTCTTCAAAAGTAGGCAATACAGTCCGAACTTAATGAGCAGATAGAGGTGAAATAAAAAACTAAAACAAACTACAATGAAGGAATTTCCACAACGGACCAGGATAAATAATTACCAACTTCAAGGAGATAACAAGGCACAGTCTGTTGGAAGGACGCCAACCAAGATAACTTCAGCCCAAAATAACATACACTTTCCTTCTGGCAACACTACGTTTTAACCGTCTCTCTTATATACTATTCTCCCCATCTGAGGAGATCATGGCCGCTTCCTCTCATGTAAGCCAAGTTGTTTCCTTATCCTCTCCTCCTTGCGTGCCCTGGGATGAAGAGGGAAAGGGCCTGGTTGTTCCTCTGATTGCCCAGCCGGCCTCTGCCCTTCCCCAGCCTCCTCCACAACCTCCGGAGCCACACCTCCATTCCCTGTCGGCTCTTCCTCCTCTCCCTCAGAGTCTGATTCTAACAAGGGCATGACAGCACCGTTGTAGTGCACCTAGATTCTTCCTCTCCCGATACTCCCGATGGCACAGTAACAAAATAACAGAACAGAATAACAGACTTGGAAGGGAACCTTAGAGGTCTTCTAGTCCAACCTCCTGCTCAGGCAGGAAACCCTAGACCTTTTAATACAAATGGCTGTCCAAATTCTTCTTAAAAACATCCAGTGTTGAAGCACTCACAGCTCCTGAAGGCAAGTTGTTCCACTGATTAATTGTTCTAACTATCAGGAAAATTGGCTCTTACTTCTAGGCTGCTTCTCTCCTTAATGAGTTTCTACCCGTTGCTTCTTGCTCTGCTTTCAGGGGCTTTGGAGAAGAGCTTGACTCCCTCTTCTTTGGGGCAGCCCCTGAGAGATTGGAAGATGCTACCATGTCACCCCTGGTCCTTCTTTCCATTAGACGAGACCAGGGGTGGGATTCAAAAATTTCAGCAACCGTTTGTCTCCCCGGTTGCTGGGTGGGCGTGGCCATGGTGGGCGTGGCCTAGCCGGCTTCCTGAACCATGGGGGAGGGGCATTTTCACCCTCCTCAGGCTCCAGAGGCTCTCCTCGAATCTCCAGGAGGGCAAAAAC
The DNA here is from genome assembly GCA_023653725.1 of Bungarus multicinctus. Taxonomy (NCBI): domain Eukaryota; kingdom Metazoa; phylum Chordata; class Lepidosauria; order Squamata; family Elapidae; genus Bungarus; species Bungarus multicinctus. The sequence goes on along the minus strand of CM042851.1, from coordinate 53,432,457 downwards.
AGCTTCCCCTGGGCTGCGGAGGCCCTCAGGAGGCCAGAAATAGGCCCGTTTCCGTCCTTCCAGAACTTCTGGGAGGCCCGTTTTTCACCCTCCCCGGGCTCCACGCACCCCCTGCACTTACCTGGGGTCCAAAATGGGCCATGTGGAGACTCCTGGGTGGGCAGGGGCTGGTTGGGGCAGGGCCAGCCGGTCCTCAGAACTACTGGTTCACTGAACCAGACCTAAAATTAACATCCAGTTCGCCCAAACCAGTCCAAACTGGCTGAATCCCACCCCTGGACTAGACATATCCAATTCCAGCAACCGTTATTCATATATTTTAGCCTCCAGCCCGCTAATCATCTTCGTTGCTCTTCTCTGTACTCTTTCCAGAGTCTTGTTTCTACAATTCCACACTGCAATCACCATTTTTTTTTGTTTTAAACATTAAAAAGCCCCTAATGGAAAAAAAAAAAGAAGGAAAAAAGCAGGAGTTTCTTGAAAACAGCCAGATTTTCATCCTCTTTGATAGGCAAGGAAAGACTCTTGGATCAGGTTGGGTTGGGTTACAAACCAGTAACCACAAAGGAAAAGTAAAAAAAGCATTCCTTTTTACAAGGGGAAATGGCTGGCTATGATGTGTAGGAAAGGTCTGCTTTTCCCCACACGGCATCCAGTACAACCACCGATGACAGCAGCGAACTCCAGATTGTGTAAACTCACAGTGCGTTCTACACTTTGCTACCGTTTGTGACTTATGTATTTTGCAAAAACAAAGCTAACGGAACTCTTTGTCCCTTCTCTGCTACATGAATCGAAATGCTGCAGTAAAATCACTCAAACCGATAAGGAATCTAATTTTCCAGTGTATCGGGTTGACCTATTCTCCTTCTGCTTTACCAGAAGGCAGGAGAAGAAGCAATGGATGGAAACTAATCAAGGAGAGGAGCAACCTGGAACTAAGGAGAAACTTCCTAACAGTGAGAACAATCAGTCAGTGGAACAACTTGCCACCAGGAGTTGTGTTATCACTGGAGGTTTTTAAGAAGAGACTGGACAGCCATTTGTCTGAAATAGTAGAGGGTCTCCAGCTTGAACCGAGGGCTAGACTAGAAGACCTCTAAGCTCCCTTCCAGCTCTATCCTATGTATCAGTGGTGGGATTCAAAAATGTTTACTACTGGTTCTGTGGGCGTGGCTTGGTGGGTGTGGTGTGGCTCAGTGGGCATGGCAGGGGAAGGATATTATAAAATCTCCATTCCCTCCTCACTCCTGGGGGAAGGTTACTGCAAAATCCTATTTCCTCCCCACCCTACTAACCTGCTTTCCAGCTCTGTTTTCCTGTGCAGGGCAACCAAAGAAGACCCAGTTAATCAGCTGGGACTCAATGGGAGGCAGAGAATAGAGAGGGGTGGGGCCAATCAGGTGGTGTTTGCTGCTTCTCCACACTACTCAAAATTTCCACTACCGGTTCTCCAGAACTGGACCTAACCGGCTGAATACCACCTCTGCTATATATCTAATATAAATAAGTTCTCCTAGCACCAAAAAGTGTGTGCAACTAGGTTGCTTCTCTCCTTGATTGGTTTCTCTCCATGGCATCTTGTCCTGAGATGTTCACGCTCCCTTAGATACCATAACTCTTGCTGTATCTGCTATTTGGGTTGAAGAGGAATGGTATCATATTTCGCCACCCACTGCTATTATGATCAACCCTACTGGAATGAAAATTAAAAGAAACCGGGTCAGCCAAACAACATGAAGATGTGGGACTGACTCATCAAGATGTGTTTGGGTTATAGAAAACATTGAGATATCAAGTTGGTCGGTCAAACATTAGGAGATTACCTGTGACAAACGTAACAGGAATGGAGCAAAGCCAATGGTGTCAGTCAAAGTCTGGACAGAACTTGACTGGATGTGATTTTTTCCCTCTCTTTATCCGATGATTAATGTCAAGGTAAATAGATTTTTAATTGGTATCATTTTTCAAAAGACTATCTGTCTGCAGTAAGGCCAATTTTTTTAAAAAAAATGTGCACAAAGGGAACAAGACTGAATCACGGTCAAGGGAGGTTATCTGGTCATCATGACAATGTTTAACTATATATTTGATTTGTCAAGTGATTATAAGATTACAGGTATAAGTATAAACATAGTTATGAATACATGAAATGGATACATGTAAGAAGAATAAAAGAAACAATAGGATAGGAATGGTAGGTATGTTGGTGCACTTATGCACACCCCGTACAGACTTCTTAGGAAAGGGGTTAGGTCAATAGTAGACAGTCTATGGTTAAAGTTTTTGAGGTTTGGGGAAGAAATCACAGAGTCAGGTAGAGTATTCTAGACATTGACCACTCTGTTGCTGAAGTCGTATTTCCTACAATCAAGTTTGGTGTGATTAACCTTGAGTTTGTATCTATTGTATGCTCTTGTGTTGTTATGGTTGAAGCTGAAGTATTCATTTTCAGGTAGGACATTGCAATGTATGATTTTATATACTATACTTAGATCGGACCGAAGGCGGCGTAGTTCTAGGTTTTCTAGGTCTACAATTTCAAGTCTGGTGGCATAAGGTATTCTGCAATGAGTAGAGGAGTGGAGAACTCCTCTTGTGAAATATTTCTGGACTTTCTCAACTGTGTTAATATCAGATACGCAATGTGGGTTCCAGACTGATGAGCTGTATTTGAGTATTGGTCTAGCAAATAGCCTTCTTCAAGACTGGCGTCCTTAAAGACATGACACAGGCAGGGGTGGCCTTCAAAAATTTAGCTTAGCGTCTGAGCCACTGAGCCACCTGTATTCATTTGGGCAAGCATACTTAGAATGAAATTAGATTTCAGTATTGGGCCTTGAAGAAAGAGATCTGGGTTTGGTCTTACTCAGAGAAGAATCAAGTCAAATCTATGTCTTCCAGGATAATGTTGGAGGATCCAGTCTGGGTTGATCACTGGGAGTTTTCCGAGCTTTTGGACTCATGCACCTCTCTCTCCTTCCTCCCTTTCTTTCTCTCTCTCCTCTTCTCTCTCTCCCTCTCTCTCCCCCCTCTCTCTTTCTCTCTGTCTTCCTCTCTCTCTCCTCTCTCCCCTATCTCCTTCCTCTCTTTCTTTCTCTCCCCTCTCGCTCCTCTCCCCCTCTCTCTCCCTTCTCTCTCTTTCTGTCCTTCTCTCTCCCCCCCTCTCTATCTCTCTCTCTCTCACACACACACACATACACACATACACATACTCCCCAAGAAAACTGACCTATCGGGCATGGAAAAAGGAGGCCCATTTTGAGGTTTGCCCTTCAGCCAAAGCTCAATGGTAACCGAATGATTTGGCAGGCCGTTCCATGCCGGGAGCGATAGGATGGGACAAGGGGTTGTGAAGTTCACGAACCACCTCACCACAGTTGTCTCGAACACAAACTCAGGGATTAGTCAATCGCTTAAGAAAACACGGTTGGCTAGTTTGTCTCCACATTATTTACCACCGTCTCGAGGCCCGGGGGGGGGGAGAGAGAGAGAGAGAGAGAGAGAGAGGAAACGTACGGTTTTGCCAAATTCACAACATCGAAGCATTCACATCCCCATTCTCTGCTACATAGGGACTCGTCGTTCACTTTGGTATCGAGTATCTCTCCATTTTGCAGAAATGCAACTCTTTGTTAGGCTGTCTACTGAGGGACCTAGTTTAAATACACCCTATTTTTAAATCTGACATCTGACAGCATCTTGCAGACTGGGAAAATGCCACAGGCGATGGAGCCACAAGCCATGGTCAGACACTGGAGCAAGGAGCTGTCATTTTTTATGTCTGTACAAGTCAGTTTTTCAACACGGAGGAAGACCAAGATAAATAAACCACATGGAACATACCATAAAATGTCTCCTGGACGCAGTAAAGCGTCAAATTTCCTTCTGACTTCACGCTGAGCTTCCCTCCCATGCTTAACATAACTTAATTATGAGTTCCTGATCTTTCCTCAAATACTGGAAGACTGCTCTCATGTCATCCCTAATTCTTCTTGTCTCTAGACAAACCGAAATCCTGCAGCTGTTTTTTGTGTGTTTTAATCTTCAGGCCTTTGATCATCTTAGTTGCTCTTCTCTGCACTTTTTCCAAGGTCTCAAACTCTTTTTTTTTTGTAGTATGGTGACCAAAATGGGTTGCCGTATTCCAGGTGTGGTCTTACTAGGGTTTTATGGTGCAAATCTTGCAGTCTGAAGCTGTGGCAAGCCAACAATCACACAATCACTTGTGACCTGTGTCATCCATCACGTGAACGGCCTGGGAATAACACTCCACTTAGCTTTCCTGCCCCGTTCTTGGGGTGAGGTATGATGGTCTCCTTCTGCGTAAGCAAGTGGTTTTTTTACTCCTTAATTGCTAAAGGGAAGTGGTCAAATAATCTCTTGCTGTCCCAGCAAGAACCATAACTAAATAACTTGGAAGAAAACAGATGAGGAAAAAAATGTGGCATGTGACATTGAAAGGGATATTTCACTCCTTCCCAATACACTGATGAAGGATTCATCTCATCTTGCAAAAGGAAAGAAGGAAGGAAGAAAGAAAGAAAGAAAGAAAGAAAGAAAGAAAGAAAGAAAGAGAAAGAAAGAAAGAAAGAAAGAAAGAAAGAAAGAAAGAAAGAGTGTTTTCAAATAGATTTGTCATTTTGCTGTCACTTGGGGCCTCGAAGAATTCTCTTTCTTTGACATCATTTTGCAGGGTTGAAAACTTTACGTGGAAGAAGAGGATGTGGGTTTGGGATTCAGGGAGTGAGTGAGAGCTTTGCCAGACCTCAAAGTTACTACAAAGTTTCTCAAATCATAGAGAACGTTTACGCTCATTTATCCCTGTGATTTATTCATCAAGATTTGCGCTCTTAATAGTGCAAATCTTGATAAATAAGTCGTGGTAATAAGGAAGTGGTAGACAAGTACAAAAGAGAAGAACATTAATCCATGAATCATCTGCAATGAAGAGTCAAATGAATAATTGTTGCCTCTCGTTTGAGAATAATAAGAAACCTGGATTATATGATGGTTGTCATCGATTCAAGATTCAATCTCCTGATTTTCTTTTTCCTCCTGATTTTTGCCTAGAACTCTGTAGAGTTCAGCCAAGAGGTATTAAATCTCTGATTTGAGTCTCAACATAGAATCGATGAAAAGAGAATGTGGACAAACTGTTATCAGCTCTATCAAGGAATTCAATAGAGAGATCAATGCCTGGAATGCACTATCTGACTCTGTTGTTACATCCTCAAACCCTCCACTCCTTTAACCTTAAACTAACCTCTATTGACCTCACCCCATTCCTAAGAGGTCTGTAAGGGGTGTGCATAAGTGCACCATCGTGCCTACCATCCTTGTCCTAATATCCCCATTTATTCATACCCATTTCCTGTATTCTTACTCATGTTTATACTTAGACCTATTATCTTGTAAGCAATTGACAAATAAATAAACCAAATAAAAAATAAAAGAAGGAAGAAGGGGGAAGGAAGGAGAACAGGGAAGGGAAAGGAAGGAAGGAGACAAAAGGGAGGGAAGGAGGAAAGGAAGGAAGGAAGGAAGGAAGGAAGGAAGGAAGGAAGGAAGGAAGGAAGGAAGGAAGGAAGGAAGGAAGGAAAGAAGGAAGGAAAAGCATGGAGGGAGGAGAGAAAAGGGAGGAAGAGGGAGAAGGAGGGAAGAAGGAAGGAAAGGAAGGGAGAGAATACCCATTCCTAAGAGGTCTGTAAAGGGGCGTGCTTAAGTGCACCATCGTGCCCACCGTCCCTGTCCTGTTGTCCCCATTTATTCGTACCTATTTCCTGTATTCATACTCATGTTTATTCTTATACCTATTATCTTGTAAGCGATTGACAAATCAAATAAATAAATAAATATATAAAATAAATTCAATATCTATTTCTGGGTGGTGTTTCTGCCATCTCACTGGATTGGGAGGGATGGGGGGAAATGGTTTGGTTTTTTTTTAATAAAAGCAAATTTAAATTGGAAAAACCTTGCAGAGAAAAAACTAGTTTAGAAAAAATCTGTGTTCTACTGAACAGATCACAATTGGGGAGAATAATACAATTCTCCACGCCATACCTTTCTGATCTGAACGCCCCTAAAATTCACATCTTTAACTCCCTGGATTCATGATGCACCACAGCTACTGAATAACAGTTTAATAGAGTTGGAGGGGGCTTTGGAGCTCACAAATTATATGTGTGGTTGTAAGTCTTCCCACTTCTAATAGAATTAAGAGTTAAAAGGACACGTGTAAAATAGAATAGCATAGTGTAGAGTAGAGTAGAATAGAATAGAATAGAATAGAATAGAATAGAATAGAATAGAATAGAATAGAATAGAATAGAATAGAATAGAATAGAATATTTTATTGGCCAAGTGTGATTGGACACACAAGGAATTTGTTTTGGTGCATGTGCTCTCAGTGTACATAAAAGAAAAGACCCCTCACATCCCGGACATAAACTGTTTCAACTCCTTCCCTCAAAACGACGCTATAGAGCACTGCACACCAGAACAACTAGACACAAGGAATGTCTCCCCAACATTATCACTCTGCTAAACAAATAATTCCCTCAACACTGTCCAACTATTTACAAAGTCTGCACTACTATCACTATTAATGTTCTTGTCCCTCTTTCTCACCTATCCCCTCCCACTTGTGATTGTAGGACTGTAACTTTGTCGCTTGTATCCTTACGATTTATATTGACTGTTTTCTAGTATGTTTTGATTGCTTATTGTACCCTATGGCTCTTATTAAGTGTTGTACCTGATGATTCTTGACTCTCGACGAATGTATCTTCTCTTTTATGTACACTGAGAGCATTTGCACCAAAGACAAATTCCTTATGTGTCCAATCACACTTGGCCAATAAAAAGAATTCTATTCTATTCTATCCAAATGGGTGTAGGGCCTTCTTGGAACTGCTGAAAAGACTGTGTTGTAGAGCCGTTCAGTTATGAGATAAATGGCCTCTTGGACCCCTCTTTCAAACCAGAGGTCCTCTCTGCCCAAAATGTGGACTTTGCTATCTTCAAAGGAGGGGCCTTGGTCTTTCAAAAACAGATGAACTGCTGAATCTAGTCCTGATTTGGGTTTGTTCTCCTATGTTGCGCCTGACATTTGTGAAGTGGTTGTTTTGTTTCCACCATGGACAGATCTGCACATGGCTCACTGCATCATACTGCTTGTACCATGTTGCTGAGTTTCTTTCTGTGTGTGCTCTATCCTGGGGGTGGACAAGCTTCTGCCTTAGTATATTCTTGGGTTTGAAGTGTGCACCAGAGGTGGTATTCATCAGGTTCTGACCAGTTCTGGAGAACTGGTAGCGGAAATTTTGAGTAGTTCGGAGAACCAGCAGATCCCATCTCTGACTGGAGATTTTACAGTATCCTTCCCCTGCCACACCCACAGACCCGGTAGTAAAAAAAATTTGAATCCCACCACTGGTGTGCACGTATGAATTGCTATAAGTCGGGGTCTACTTGTAACTAATATCTGTAGAAAGAAAGTTAGAAAGGCTAAAGAACAAAAGAAAGTTGGGCTTTGACTATCTAATTCCACAGCTCCAAAATTTGAAATAAATCGAAAAGCAGATGTATAAGCCTGGGAAGAGAGAATTGGCTTCTAAATGTGAATGAAGAAAAAAAACCTATTGTATTTAGAATGCAATCCTATACATATTTACTTGAGAGTAAGTTCCGTTAGATTCACGGAGTCCTGCCTTTGAGTAGAACTGCACTGTTGATATAGACACAGAGGAAGTACAGGAAAATCAAGATTTGTTTTCATAAATTCAGGGGTGTTTTATGGGATTCCTCTTCCTAGGGAATGAAAAAGTTCCCAGACTCAAGAAAAGTAACTAAGTCTGAGAAATAACATATTCTCAGGCTTGTACGTAGGTGGGCAATCTTATAATATAATTTGTTATTTTAAAGGATTTTTTTTAGCACTGTGAGAAGTTGCATTGAAAGAACTTACAGGCCAGGTCCAATATGGATAATAATCTTATTCTTTAACATGCTGTGTTTCATACGGAACCATAGAAGAATATGCATTTTTTGAACATTTGAGAAGTGGCAAAAGATACTTCTCTTTTTTTCTTCAGATTTTATTCATTAGTCCATTTGAGATAGTGCTGATTTTAACAATTAACTTTTGGCTCCCATAGATACTCATAAGTCTGTCTTCCTTATGGAAATTCTTATAATTAGCTACATCAGCCAGAGAGATGATAATTCAGATTAGACTTTAAAGAAGAGAAGGGAAGGGAAGGAGGGGAGGGAGGAGATGAGGAGAGGAGAGAAGAAGGAAAGGAAAGGAAGGGAAGAGGAGAGGAGAGGAGAGGAGAGGAAAGAGAAGAGAGAAGAGGAAGGGAAGGGAAGAGAAGAGAAGAGAAGAGGAAAGGGAAGGAGAAGAAGGAAGGGAAGGAGAAGAAGGAAGGGAAGGAGAAGAAGGAAGGGAAGGGAAGGAGAAGGGGAAGGAAGGGAAGCAAAAGGGAAAGGAAGGAAGGATTAGATTCAATGAGGATGCCATAGTTTTTCATTTGACAATTCTTCTTCATTCGACTATTCATTTTGGGATTTTTTGATCTGATTCTTAAAACTCTGTGCAACCACTAGATGGCAATAAAGAGATTGAGAAAACTCTTGCTCTTTGCTGCCATCATGTGGTCACACTAAGATTTGCAAAGCAAGTCTGGAAACTTACCTACCTTAACCTCTGTGGAGATTCTCAGTCCTCCAGGTCATGGTTGTCTCAGAGATGCTTTTTTTCCCCAAAACGCAACTGGACTTTATTTTTCCTTGAAGGTGTTTTGCTTCTCATCCAAGAAGCTTCTTCAGTTCAGTTCTTTCTGAGAGGCATTACATTAAGATTGAACAGGCCTCTCAACAGAAAGGCAAGGATATGACTCTACCACCATCTCCTGTCTACAACACAGTCCTTTCAGCAGTTCCAAGAAGGATTCACACCCATTTGCACTATTCATTATTGCCCAGATAGACCTCCAAGTAGCCTCAATGCCCAGAAAGAACACTAACAACCAGAGGACTGCAAGGAATATAAATCCTTCCATCCTCTACCATTCAGGCAGAACTGGAGAAAGCTTCTTGGATGAGAAGCAAAATGTCTTCAAGGAAAAACAAAGTCCAGTTGCCTCTTGAAAAAGCATCTTTGGAACTACCCACCTTAAGTTGATAAATCCAATGATCACTACTTGGCTAGTTTTGAATAGAATAGAATTATTTTTATTGGCCAAGTGTGATTGGACACAACCTTAAGTTGATAGATCCAATGATCAGTACCTGGCTAGTTTTGAATAGAATAGAATTCTTTATTGGCCAAGTGTGATTGGACACACAAGGAATTTATCTTGGTGTAAATGCTCTCAGTGTACATGAAAGAAAAGATACATTCATCAAGAGTCAAGAATCCTCAGGTACAACACTTAATAAGAGTCATAGGGTAGAATAAGAATAGAATAAAATAGAATAGAGTAGAATGGAGTAGAGTAGAGTAGAATGGAGTAGAGTAGAGTAGAGCAGAGCAGAGCAGAACAGAACAGAATAGAATTCTTTATTGGCCAAGTGTGATTGGACACACAAGGAATTTGTCTTGGTGCAAATGCTCTCAGTGTACATAAAAGAAAAGATACATTCATCAAGAGTCGAGAATCATAAGGTACAATTCTTGATGATAGTCATTGGGTACAATAGAATAGAATAGAAGGATATAGAAATAGAATTTAAATAGAATGGGATGGAACAGGATAGAGTAGAATAGAATAGAATAGAATAGAATAGAATTCTTTATTGGCCAAGTGTGATTGGACACACAAGGAATTTGTCTTGGTGCAAATGCTCTCAGTATACATAAAAAGAAAAGATACATTCATCAAGAGTCAAGAATCATCAGGTACGACACTTAATAATAGTCATAGGGTACAAATAAGCAACCAAATCATACTAAGAAACCGTCAATATAAATCGTTAGGATACAAGCGACGAAGTTACAGTTATACAGTCACAAGTGGGAGGGGATGAGTGATAAGAAGTGATGAGAAAATTAATAGTAATAGTAGTGCAGACTTTGTAAATAGTTGGACAATGTTGAGGGAGTTTAGCAGATGGAGTGCTGACATAAGTATGATATGATGCCGCTATTACGACAGCTAGCTGTTTACCCTACGTTTCTGCTTAGTTTGGTTAGTTTGAAAAGTCCAGGATATTTAGTGGCTAATTTTAACTCTCACAGAATCCTTATATCTTATTAAAATTTTCTCCTTTCCTCCAGTAGATCAAACATGTAGAGGAGCATTTCATGTGGGTGCCCTGCAACCATGGAATTCTGCCGTGTTTGTGCAATTAGTGCATCAGCAACTGGCTAAACTTAAAAAAATACAGTTTAATTTGGCTTTATGTATGCCACGGGGAGAGATTTCTTACAGCTTTGACTTGATGCTGTATTTAACGGCATGTTTTGCCACTGAGCAAACACTCAAACACCAGTTCCAATGTTGCAGCCCATACATATTCATTAGCCAAAGACAACTGCCTGTGGAAATATTCCCACACGGAAATTATAGTATTTGTAAACTGCTGACCACAGAGACTTTCAAACTCAGTGCTGTAGACGTCTGAGGACAGTCGACATTAGCAAAGGCTCACCACCAAATTTCCTAGATTCAGGGTTTCTCAGCTTTTAAGATGGCTGGACTTCAACTCCCAGGATTCCCCAGCCAGCCAAACTGGAATGGAAGAAGCTTCTGGGATGAGAAGCGAAACGTCTTCGACAGAAAAAAAAAAAACAAGGAAAGTCCTCTTGCCTTTTGAAAAAAGCACTTTTGGGACAACCATGAGCTGGGTCAGAGGTGGTATTCAGCGGGTTCTGACCAGTTCTGGAGAACCGGTAGCAATGGTGGGATTATTTATTTATTTATTTATTTTATTTTATTTGTCAAAAGCTTACAATACAATAGAAATAAGAATAAACATAGGTTTAAATATAAGAAATAGGAACTAATAATTGGGGACAATAGGGCAGGGATGGTAGGCGCGATTGTACGCTTATGCATTATGGATTCATAATTACAATTATAAATATAACTCATAATTATGGATTCAGCCAGTTTGCACCACTTCAAGAGAGCCGGTTTGGTTATTTGGTTGTTGGAAAAAATCATTAGGGCAGAGAACCGGTTGTTAAATTATTGGAATCCCACCACTGACCAGTAGCAGAAATTTTGAGTAGTTCAGAGAACTGGCAAATCCCACCTCTGACTGGAGATTTTGCAGTATCCTTTCCCTGCCACGCCCACCAAGCCACGCCCACAGAACCGGTAGTAAAAAAAAATTGAATCCCACCACTGAACTGGATGACTGAGAATCTCCTTAAACATTTCAGAAAAGGCTTGCCATTGCCTCCTTCCAAGGGCTGAGAGAGAGTGACTGGCCCAAAGTCAACCAGCTGGCCTTGTGCTTGGAACATCTTAGATACATCTACAAGATCTAGCAGATGTAGACAAAGCTTCAAAGGGGAGATTAGCTACACAACCATTTCTGCTGTGATTTTCTTTGTGTTCCTTTCAAGAAGTTATCCATGAACTTCTTTAGAAGCACCAAAGATGATTTTTTTAAAACATATATGGAGACTTCTTTCAACTACAGGAGCTGCCAGGACTCCAAAATGTTGACTTCAAACCTGATTACAGCTTGGTCTGGCTCGCCTACAAACAATAAACATTTCTCCGTGCCATTTTTTTTATTTTGTTCCCAAAAAATCATGATTGGGAGGAACGTGGGCAGGTCCGGCCATGGCAATTTAGGATAGGCGATATGATGTTTCTAGGCAATAATATTCCTGGATTGTAATTGTTTACATTTGTGCAGCACACAGACAGGAGTTTTGAGTTTTAGCATTGTCCTGAATTCCGTATGGAAGAGTCAGCCTTAGGACTTAAGGCTGCGAGGGGAAAGAAATCCTTTCCGATGGAAATATCCTCAACAGAGAAAAAAAACACAGACCACAGTGGCCTGGGGAAGGCTAGAGGAAACCATCATTAAGCAAACAATCCAGTATTATGACAACTGATTGCATTACAGCCCAATTATTATTATTTTTTTTCCTTACGTACACATTTTCTACATCTGGAGTTAATCCAGGAAGTGGGATGGATACAGGGCAAATGCAAAATTCTCAACAAAAAAAAAATCATTGCTTTCTTTGAAAAAAAAAAACCTATGATTTTAAAACTGGCTTTTCATAGAAATAGCAGAAATGAGACATTCAATGCAGGCCTGAATGTTTGCTTACTTAGTATGAACATTTCAAGAAAATACAGGTTGTTCTGGACTTACAACGGTTCGCTGAGTGTCTGTTCAAAGTTACAACAGCACTGAAAAAATTGACATGACTATTTTTCACACTGTTGCAGCACCCCCAGGGTGATGTGATCAAAATTCATAGGCTTGGCAACTGTCTCGTATTTATGACGGTTGCAGTGTCCCGGGGGGCCCATGAGATCCCCTTTTTGACTTTCCGACAAATCTGGGGAAGCCAGATTCACTTAACATCCGTGTTACTAAGTTGACAATAGCAATTAAGAGAGAGAGAGAGGAGAGAGGAGAGAAGAGAGAGAAGAAGACAGAGAAAGGAGAACAGAGAGAGGAGAGAGGAGAGAGAATGAGGAGAGAGGAGAGAGAAGAGGGTGAAGGGAGAGAGAAAGGAGAGAGGAGAGAGAATGAGGAGAGAGGAGAGAGAAGAGGGTGAAGGGAGAGAGAAGAGACGAGAGAGGGGAGAGAAAGAGGAGGGAAGAAAAAATAGAGGATGATGGGAGAGAGAAGGGAGAGAGAGGAGAGAGAAGAGAAAAGAGGGAGGAGAGAGGAGAAGAGAAGGGAGAGAGAAGAGGAGAGAACAAATAGAACAGAGAACAGAGGAGAAAGAGAAGAGAGAAACAGAAGAGAGGGGGAGAGAAAGAGGAGAGAGGAGAGAGAAGAGGGTGAAGGGAGAGAGAAGAGACGAGAGAGGGGAGAGAGAGAGAGAGGAGGAGAGAGGGGAGAGAAAGAGGAGGGAAGAGAAAATAGAGGATGATGGGAGAGAGAAGGGAGAGAGAGGAGAGAGAAGAGAAAAGAGGGAGAAGAGAGGAGAAGAGAAGAGGAGGGAACAAATAGAACAGAGAGAGAACAGAGGAGAAAGAGAAGAGAGAAGCAGAAGAGAGGGGGAGAGAAAGAGAGAGAGAAGAGAGAAGAAAGAGGAGAGGTCATCCTTAACTGCAGGGGGCATGATCAAATGGTCGCCCTGGGCTACATTTCTACACACAAGTTTGTTTGTTCAACTTTTTCCAGCATCCTCAGTGCCCTGAGGTCTTTGTCAAACCACTTACGCCGTGGTCAGTCTTCCCGAAATTTGGGCCACTGCTACGACACATGGAATAGACATTTCAGGAATCTGTTGCAGTGTGGACGCACCAGCCACCACCTAAGTCAACAATCGCAGTTAGATCAGGATTACATAAGGATAGTTTCATCGTTCCACCATGCTATCTTTTCCCCGCTGCAACTTTTAATTACCACTCGCCACCTTCACAGGGGGTGGGAGGGGAGGATTGTGTTCTTCTCGTGAAAAAGAAACCAGGATGAAATTGTCGATGGCCAGCTGGTAAGAAGGAAGAAAAAGTTGAGAGGCTAGAAATGATACGCCCCCCCAAAAATGGAAAGATCGGAGAGAAATGTGACAGCTTGCAGGAAAATAACCGTATGGAGCATTGACGCTGGGTTTTCTTATTTATTTTAAAAATCTTTTGCTAGGCATAATTCTTGAAGAACCCGTAAAATAATGAAAGATTACTTGCACTTCATATTTAACAAAATGAAATTCAATGTAGAGGAAAGTCAAGTCCTACATTTAGGCAAGAAAAACCAAAAGTACACATATAGACTGGGTGAAACCAGGCTTAACAGCAGTAACTAGGAGAGGGATCTTGGAGTCTTAGTGGATAACCAGCTAAATAGGAGCCAGCAGTGTGCAGCAACAGCCAAAAAAGCTAATACAATCCTATGTTGTATTAACAGAAGGATACAATCCAGATCAAGGGAAGTACTAATACCACTCTATAAAGCCTTAGTAAGACCCCACCTAGAGTACTGCATCCAGTTTTGGTCACCACACTATAAAAAGATTTTGAGACTCTAGAAAAAGTGCAGAGAAGAGCAACCAGGATGATTAGGGGACTGGAGACTAAAACATACAAAGAACGGTTACAGGAACTGGGCTTGGCTAGTCTAGTGCAGAGAAGGACCAGGGGAGACAGGATAGCAGTCTTCCAATATTTGAGGGGCTGCCACAGAGAGGAAGAAGGGGTCAAGCTATTCTCCAAAGCACCTGTAGGCCAGACAAGGAACAATGGATGGAAACTGAACAAGGAGAGATTCAACCTGGAAATAAGGAGAAACTTTCTGACAGGGAGAACAATCAACCAATGGAACAGACGTTGCCCTCGGAAGTTATGGGAGCGTCATCACTTGAGACTTTCAAGAAGAGATTGGACTGCCATTTGTGAGAAATGGTGTAGGGTCTCCCGCTTGGGTTAGGGTGTTGGATTAGATGACCTACAAAGTCCCTTCTAACTCTGATTATCTGTTATTTGCAATGATTTTGAAGAGGTTAGCAGGTGACATTTCATTGCAAACTTTGCATTCTCTGTTTTCTAGCTGCAGACTCTCGTTTGGAGAATCAACTATGAATTTGATCGGTAACATTACTCATAGCTTCTGCTGCCAACCTTTAATTCGACTGATCTTGAAATTTGTAATGCTTGATACTTTTCAGCAACCCCCAATTCCGTTCCTCAAATGAACCACATTTAATCTCATTCCCTCAATGTATTTAACCCGGTGAATCACTAACTCAAGACAGATCTTCTTACTATTGTGGCGGAATAGAATTGGGTCGAAAGCCATCACGTGGGAAATGACCCAAAGGTGCTTTTTTTTCAAGAGGCAGCTGGATTTTCCTGGTTTTTCTTTGAAGATGTTTGGCTTCTCATCCAAGAAGCTTCTTCAGCTGTGGATGAGTTTCTTGGATGAGAAGTGAAATGTCTTCAAGAAATAAACAAGAAAGTCCAGTTGCCTCTTGACAAAAAGCACCTTTGGGTCAACCACGACCTGGAGGGCTGAAAATCTCGATGGACGTTCCTTTAAAAATGTTTTGCTTCTCATTCAAGTAGCTCCTTCCATTCTGAGGAACTGAAGAATCTTCTTGGATGAGATATGAAACATCTTCAAGGAAAAACAAAGAAGGTCCAGTTGCCTCTTGAAAAAGCACCTTTGGGACAACCATGACCTGGAGAATCTCCATGGACATCCCTTTGAAAACGTTTTGCTTCTCATTCAAGTAGCTCCTTCCATTCTGAAGAACTGAAGAAGCTTCTTGGATGAGATATGAAACATCTTCAAGGAAAAACAAAGAAGGTCCAGTTGCCTCTTGAAAAAGCACCTTTGGGACAACCATGACCTGGAGAATCTCCATGGACATCCCTTTGAAAACGTTTGGCTTCTCATTCAAGTAGCTCCTTCCATTCTGAAGAACTGAAGAAGCTTCTTGGATGAGATATGAAACATCTTCAAGGAAAAACAAAGAAGGTCCAGTTGCCTCTTGAAAAAGCACCTTTGGGACAACCATGACCTGGAGAATCTCCATGGACATCCCTTTGAAAACGTTTGGCTTCTCATTCAAGTAGCTCCTTCCATTCTGAAGAACTGAAGAAGCTTCTTGGATAGGAAGCAAACCATCTTCAAGGGAAAACCAAGTCCAGTTGTCTCTTGAAAAAAACATCTTTGGGACAACCATGACCTGGAGGACTGAGAACCTCCATAGACATTGTGATGACCCGGGATGTGGCACAAAAGCAACAAAGTCACAAAACTAGGTTAAAGTCCATTTAATTCCTCCAACTTGGCCCCCAATGTCCAGTTATCATCAGCTGGAGAAAAAACTCTCCCAAGAACAGTTTTTAAAGGGAAGAAATTCCGTCCAAACCCAAAGTACATATAGATTATAAATAAAAACCAGCACAAACCAGGCTGCAGCAATTAACGAGACAGATTAGGATAAGGAATTGCAGAACTCAAAAGATAACGAAACATACACACACTTGGGAGGACACCAGAACCCAGATAAGATTTGACAAACAGAGATAATGCACGCTTTGCTTCCAGCAAGGTGCTGTGCGCAAACACCCTCTTTATCCTGTTTCCCCAGCTGCAGCTAATGAAGGGAATCAGGGCCCTTTCCTCTCCCGTAACTCACGTTGCTCCCTTCTCCGTTCCTCCCTGCGTGCCCTAGAATGCAGAGGGGGTGGGCCAGGGTCTTTTTCTGAATGCCCAGCCGGACTGGGCCCTTTTCCAGTTTCCTCCACAGCCACCAGAGCCACACTCCCACTCCCTGTCAGCTGTTCCACCTCTCCCTTGGAATCAGAACAGGGGCATGACAGACATGGGAAATGAGTTTCCACCTATTTTCTTTGGGAAGTGTCTCGTGAGACGTCACACCAAGCACTAGCAAGAGGTTATGACATCATGAATCACTTTCTGTAGAAGAAGAGCAGGTAGAGCTGGGAGGCAGACTTAAGCAAGTCATTAGCTTGGAGTCCTTGCCATCCCACATACTGTTCTGACTTAGCTTCCTTAGAAAGCATAGAACACAATCTTAAGTCCCGGCAAAACCTCTTTTATTTCCACGGCTGTGAATTACGATCATTCACAGCCTGCAAGGCTTCACAAACAGCCTTTCAGGGGAATGTTGCTGAACGCCCACCTTACCACACTTGGAATGCGGGCAGAGAACGAATGGCCAGACGCAGGGCAAGGCCAAACTGGACACAGAGTCAAGCAGAACTTTTCAAAGCTTGAACCGACCAGACAAACTAATTGCTTCCTGCAAAAAATTGCTTCCTCCTGTTTGCTCCTCTTTGATGTCCTATGGGAGGGGCCAATCATCTCCGAGGTGTGGCCTTACTCCTGAGTCGACCCTGCTTTCTCAATTGTTCTTGTCTTCTGGTAGCCCTGTGCATGCACAGGCTGGGAAGTGGCTCCAGAACCTCCCCCGCCTCACTGCTGTCTGAACCTGAAGGCAGCTGCTGACTGCCAGCCTGCCCTGGCCCCATCCTTGCCTCTGATGCAGAGCCCTCGTCCAAGCCCTCTTCAGCCTCCAAGACCAGCCCAGGTTCCTCCCCAACCTCCTCACTACTGTCTGACTCTGCTGTCAGCTCCATCAGCCACTGGCAGGCCACATCACATATGGTCTAAGTCCCTCTTGAAGCCTGTTGACAATTAACTGGTGTCAATTTAGTAGTGTATGTTAGTTGATTAGATTCTCGTGTCTGGGTTTGAACAATAAATCTTTTGAACTGGAACTTATGTGTGATCTTGACACTTTTTTGTGCCTGACACTTTCTGCACTGACTAGGAACACAGCAAGACTGTATTCAGCAGTTTGTGAGAAGTGGGTTTCTTGGCTGAGTTTTTTTTTTTCAGCCCTGCTTTCACTTCAACTCTTTTTCTTGGAGGACTAAAATACAATAGAATAACAGAGTTGGAAGGGACCTTGGAGGTCTTCTAGTCCAACCCGCTGCCTAGGCAGGAAACCTTCACCACTTCAGACAAATGGTTATCCAACATCTTTTAAAAAACTTCCAGTGTTGGAGCATTCACAACTTCTGGAGGCAAGTTGTTCCACTGGTTAATTGTTCTAACTGTCAGGAAATTTCTCTTTAGTTCTAAGTTGCTTCTCTCCTGGAGTAATTTCCACCCGTTGCTTCTTGTCCTGCCTTCAGGTCAGGACTAATCGTGGAACAATGGAGTTGGTTTATATATGCCCATAACAATCTTGACAGAATGGAATTACTCTAGTTCAGAGGTGTCAAACTCAAGGCCCATGGGGCCACCCTGGAAACAGCTAAGGACTGGCCTGTGGTGCCTCTGCCACAGAAAATGGAGCTCAGGAAGGGCACGTGGCCCCCTCAAACTCCTTTTTTGGCTGCAAAGTCCTCCTGCAGCCCTCGGTCAGAGAAAATGAAGCTGGGGGGGGCTCTGTTTCCACTGGCGGAGGGCTGCAGGAGGCCATTGCAGCTGAAAACGGAACTCATGACAGCCGCATGCACCTCCCCGAGCTCCGTTTTCACTGGCAGAAGGTTGCAAATGGATATCCCAGCCGAAAATGGAGCCTGGGAGCCTGTTTTTGTTGGCAGAGCCCTGGGGAGATCACAGGCACCCCTGACACGAGTGACATCAAGCTGTAGTGGTGGTATTCAGCCGGTTCACACCGGTTTGGGTGAAGTGGTAGCAAGGATTTGGCGTGGGTTGCCAAACTGGTAGTAACTTCTGGCTGGCCACGCTCCTGACCCGGTCTCCCAATCACCGCTGGCTCGCTTGCCTCACCTGCCCAATGCTCACACACCCCGCCTGCCTGATGCTCGCCCCTTAAGGTATTTCTTTTTCTCCCCTCCCGACAATCAGCTGTGCCGGGATTCCCCTCACTGAGGCCCAAGAAGGCAAAAAATGGAGGGAGGGGGGCTCAGTCCCCTCCTTCCCCCCCCCCTTGCACTCCATTTTTTGCCTTCCTGGGCCCCAGAGAAGTTTTTTGGGAGCAAAAATCGCCCCCCAGGAGGCTTCCCTGAGACCCAGAAGGCCCCAAAATGGAGCATGAGGAGAGTATTGCGCACCTCCTCCAGGCTCCATTTATTTTCTTCCTGAGCCCCAGGGAAGCTTTCTGGGAGCAAAAGCAACCCCTCCACGAGGCTTGCCTGAGGCCCAGAAGGCTCAAAAAACAGGTGAGGGATGCTGCTGCAAAAAAGCAAAAAAATAAACCCAAAACAAAACAAAAAAGCCATGCCCACAAAGTCACATGACCACACCCGCCAAGCCATGCCCACCAAACCATGCCCACAGAACCGGTAGTAAAAAAAAAATTGAATCCCACCACTGATGCCAACTCTGGCCACACATCCTTCCCCAAGGTCAAATGCAACCTTGATGCGGCCCTCAATGAAATCGAGTTTGACACCCCTGCTCTAGATTAATCCCAAGGGACGTGTGGATATGCTTGGAGTTCAGGTTAACATTTGTTCACAGAGACTAGTCAAGGGACCGATGAAAAACACGGATCCCGGGAATGGTGCCCTTGTGGATCACTTTTGCATATGTTCTCAATCCAGTGAATTACGGTGGCGTAGAATGTACTGTAAGTCTTGGAAACCTGATAAAATAGTGGGTATTTTTTCTGTTTCTCCTAGAGGATTAATGATTCTGTTTTTTTTTAAAAAAACTATCTGTCCAATTTTAAGCAATTTTGAAAAAGAAAAAGAAAAAAAAAACCACCCACTAAACTAAATAAACAGGATTTAATACAGCACTGTCTGGCTTGGATGAGCAAAACCCCAAGGTGTGGTAGACACTGGAAATTTCTCATGACTCAGTGGGAATTAAAAAATTGCAAATGGAAGGATTGTCTCGTCCAATATCCGCTAGGCCTGAAAATACAAAGTTGAGTAATTTGGATTAACGTAACATAACATAAAAAATATTAACAAGCATAAAGTTCAATCTTGGCAAGAAAGGGAGGGAGGGAGGGAGGAATTTGATGGGAAAGGGAGAGAAGGAGAGAAGAAGGAAGGAAGGAAGGAAGGAAAGAAAGAAGGAAGGAAAGGATGGATGGAGGGAGGAAAGAAGGAAGGAAAGGGAGGAAGGAATTTCATGGGAAAAGGAGGAAAGAAGAGAAGAAGGGAGGAAAGGAGGGAGGAAAGGAAAGCAAGAGGGTTGAAGGAAGAAAAGAAGGGAAGGAAGGAGGGAGGGAGGAAAGAAGGAAGGAAGGAAAGGAAGGAGGAAGGGTAGGAGAAAAGGAAGGAAGGAGGGTGGGAGGGAAGAAGGAAAGAAGGAAGAAAAGGAAGGAGGAAGGGAGAGAGAAAAGGAAGGAAGGAAGGAAGGAAGGAAGGAAGGAAGGAAGGAAGGGAAGGTGGGAGGGAAAAAGGAAGGAAGGAGGAAAGAAGGGAAGGAGGAAAGGGAGGAAGGGAGGAAAGAAATGAGGAAGGAAAGAAAGTGAGGGAGGAGGGAGGGAGGGAGGAAGGAAGGAAGGAAGGAAGGAAGGAAGGAAGGAAGGAAGGAAGGAAGGAAGGAAGGAAGGAAGGAAGGAAAGAAAGGCCAACTGTCTTGCAGTGCAGAATCTTACTAGGCATCTTAAACAACAAACTGGTCAGATCCCAGAACCTGCAATTGTCCTGTAGCAACAGAGGACAAGGTAGAATGGATTCCCAGACCATTTCTCAAACTTGGAAATCACCAAGTCAAGACGTGAGGACACTTTACTTTCATAAATTCCTACTGCAGATACTAGAAAAAAGACCAGCACAGGGCAGAAGATCCTACCTGCCAGCTATAACTTCAAGTCAATATGGATGTTTATTGAATCCTCTCTTTTTGGGGGGCTACCCACCCTGATGGACTAAGCATTGGACATTTCTCAGTGGTGGGGTGATTGACATCATTCAGGTGATGGCTAACATCTGTGGATTATTATTGTAATCAATGGGTCTAAGGATGTCCATAGGGACGCCGGTGGCTCAGCGGCTAAGACGCTGAGCTTGTCGATCGGAAAGGTCGGCAGTTTGGCGGTTCGAATCCCTAGCACCGCATCATGGAGTGAGCTCCCGTTACTTGTCCCAGCTTCTGCCAACCTAGCAGTTTGAAAGCATGCAAAAAAAATGCAAGTAGAAAAATAGGGTCCCCTTTGGTGAGAAGTTAAGAGCATTCCATGCGCCTTTGAAGGCATTTAGTCCTGCCGGCCACATGACCACGGAGACCTCTTCAGACAGCGCTGGCTCTTCAGCTTTGTAACAGAGATGAGCACTGCCCCCTAGAGCTGGAAATGACTAGCACATATGTGTGAGGAGGACCTTTACCTTTACCTAGGAATGTCTGTGATAAAAAAAAAAAAAGGCAAGGTTGTCGTGGCCAGAATGATGCAATGGAACCTCGACCTGGGTCAGGTGCAAGTAACCAGGAAGAGGAGTTGAGTTCAAAGCACTAAAGAGTTTATTCTTGCCACCTATACACAAGGATCTGAGCAACGAATGGCCCAAGCTACACTGGAGAGACATGGTGCACAATGATTCCAAACTGATGACGTGTTTAATGCCGCCCTCCGTCTCCAGTCCGCTCATGTCCTAGAACCTGGGTTTTATGTGTATTGTCTCATCTTAGAATCTTTGCATATACACTTGGTCCTTCTAGCCCTTGTATCATTCCAAAGATTTACAACAGAGTCCAAAGTTTAGCTGGACCAGGTTTTTCTAAAATAACGCTGAATTGTAGCAACTTGAGAGAAAGGAAATTCTTTTCTACAGACTTTTACGACTCCAATTTGTAGCCAGCTGAAAAGATTGTTCAAGTGCTTAATCGCACTATTGTTAATCACCTTGCAAGATCAGGATTTCCATGCACAATTAATTACTCAATTAGTTTTATACATCTTAATCAGATCATATCCCTTTTAATCCACTTGGGTTCCTTCTTGATGTAATTAATGGCTATCGTTAAATTAAACCACCTTTTCCCTTCAAGATTCTCTTTTACTTAAGTACAAAGTTTGAACCTGAAAAAACAGGAGGCAATAAAGTTAGCAAAGCTTTAAGCCCTGGAATTCTACATTTTATTTATAACAATTACATGTTAGTTCTTGCATAGAGAACCAGTCTGGTATAGTGGTTAAAGCACCAAGTTAGATACCAGCAGACCGTAACTCCCAAACTAGCTGGCTGACCTTGTGTCAGTCATTCTCTCTCAGCCAGGGGTGGGATTAAAAAATCCCAGCAACCGGTTCGCTGCCCGATTACTGTGTGGGCATGGCCATGGTGGGTGGGACCTACAGGAACTTCCTGTTTCCGGCTTCCGGTGGGCCTCCAGAGCCCAGGGAAGGCCATTTTTGCCCTCCCAAGGGTAGAGAGGCCTCCCCCGGGCCTCTGGGAGGGTGAAAACACCCTCCCCCGTCCTCTGGAGGCCCAACGGAAGCCAGAAATAGGCCTGTTTTGCAACTTCCTGTTTTTCCAGGAAGGCCATTTTTCACCCTCCCAAGGGTCCAGAGGCTTCCCCCGGGCCTCTGGGAGAGCGAAAATAGCCTCCCCTGGGCTCTGGAGGCCCCTCCAGAAGCCAGAACCAGGCCCGTTTCCGGACTTCCAAAAGGCCCGTTTTTCCCCCTACCACAGCCTCAGCGCAGACTCTGCACTTACCTCCATCGAAAATGGAATGTGTGGAGACTCCTGGGAGGGGAAGGCAGGAGGGGTGAGGCCAGCTGGTCGGTTGAAATACCGGTTCAACGAACCAGCTGCAACATTCACATCCAGTTCTCACAAACCGGTGCAAACCGGTAGAATCCCACCTCTGCTCTCAGCCCTTGGAAGGTGGCAATGGCAAAGCACTTCCAAAATGTTCCCTCTTGGGAGGGTGTCAGTTGAGAAAGGGCAGCCTCAAGTTCTCCACCTAACCATGGAAGAGTAAAGAGGTTTTCAAGCCACCTGTATTTTTCCTGGATTCATCTCCTATCAGAGCACAGCAAATACATCTACCCAACCATATCAGTTGCATAAAGTTAAACCGTACTGTGTTACATGAAAAATCAACACTGTTCTTTGGAAGGACAGATATTGAAGCTGAAGCTCAAATACTTTGGCCGCCTGATGAGAAGAGAGAACTCATCCATCCATCAATCCATGCAAATAAAGCTGGAAGGGACCTTAGAGGTCTTCCAGTCCAACCCCCTGCAGAAGAAGGAGACCTTATACTATTCATGATAAATAGTTGCCCCATCTTTTCTTAAAAACCTCCAGTGATGGAGCACCCACAACCTCTAGAGGCAAGTTGTTCCACTGGTTAATTGTTCTCACTATTAGGAAGTTTCTCCTTAATTCCAGATGGCTTCTCTCCTTAATTCCAGATTACTTCTCTCCTTAATTCCAGATTGCTTCTCTCCTTGGTTATTTTCCATCCATTGTTTCTTGTCCTGTCTTCTGATGCTTTGGAAAATAAGTTGACCCCCTCTTTTTTGTGGCAGCCCCTCAAATATTGGAATACCGCTAATCATGTCACCCCTAGTTCTCCTTTTCTCTAGACTGGCCAAACTCAAATCCTGCAACCGTACTTCATCTCTTTTAGTCTCCAGGCCTTTGATCATCTTAATTGCTCTTCTCTGTCCTTTTTCCAAAGTCTCAACATATTTCTTGTAACAGGGTGACCAAAATTGGATGCGGTATTCAAAGGATGACCTTACTAAGGCTTCATAAAGCAGTGCTAATACTTCACATGATTTTGATTCCATGCCTCTGTTTATACAACCAAGTATGCATTAATTTTTTGGCTACTGCTTCACATGGCTGGCTCGTGTTTAAAAAGACTCATTGTAAAAAAACCCTGTTGTTTGATTTCCATCTCCATCAGACAATGGGTATCATCTCTGGCTCATTGCATCCCACTCCTGTACACTGGTTACCAGTATTTAGCAATATCATACTGCCCCACATTGGAAGGCAAGAAACTCTCATTCGGCTATGGTCAAGGATGCTAAACAAGGCCCTCTTTATTCATCAGGACAATGCACATGTCAGCTTTGGAAGCCATATTGAGATCAAATGCTCCCACGTTGCCACATCTGAGCCTGGGAAAGTGGGAGGGGGGAATTTATTGGACTATATCTAGTTAGACATAACAACATTCTTTTTCTGATTCAAGGTCAGGTTGTGTTGCGCATAAGTGAGAGGAAGTCTTAACTGGAGACGGATGGTGATTGGGCCATGTGATGTGATGATGGGCACAGGGGATGGATTTTGTAATTTTTACTTATTGTAAGGAAGCCCGGAACTTTCAGATTCGGCATTCCACAGTTGTGCCAGTTACTATCCAAATAAAAAGGAACCTTTGAGAAGATGTCTGTCTTACTGACAGTTACTGGGCAGAATGGAGGGTTGCTGGAATGCAGACAGCACAAGATTCCAATCCCATAAGCCAGCATGGATTATTAGACACTCTTGGGGTTAAATTGGTTAGATGTTGAGTTATTACTTCACTTCTAACCACTTTAACCCTGAGAATGTCTGGAGAGAGGAATGATTCAAGGGGCCTTCTTGTGGCCTGACCATTAGTGATAAGATCATCTGAAGTGTTATAGGGTTTCCTGCTTGAGTGTCAGGATTCTGGTGGTTGCCCTAATTAAATCAAGAGCCTCAAGCCAACCTTCAGAAACTATAAAGAATTTATTAGGAGCAAACATGTCAGCATGTTTCTGAGACACGTAATTCATTGTCACCCTTGACCCTGGTTTTCCCCACCCCTCTGGGTGTATCATAAATCATATTCTCCAATGAAACACTTTCATAGCCAAGAGTCATCAATCATGTTCTCCAATTAGAGATTTGCACGGCAGAAACTCCAGTTGCTTATTTATAATCTTTGCAAGATAAGAATGGAATGCACTTTCGGTTCCAAACTGCTGCAATGCTCTTTTAAATTTCCCACCTCCCCCCGCTTCCCCACTTCTGTTCGTAGCAACCCTAAAAGAGGCATAGAACTGTTTTATGAGTTGACATCGAGCAGGAGTTGGACTAGAAGACCTCCAAGGTTCCTTTCAATTTCAGCTATTCCGTTAATTTTGGAACCCACTTTATTTAGGGATGATTTACAGAAAGGATGTCCTTTCCCAGACCAAGAGCAATATTTCTCCTCTGGTCTTCAATCTGTTTACCATCTAAAATCTTATCATTAGGGAGGTTGACACATCTTGAGGAAACCCAAGAAGGCGCCTAAATTATCACTTACATAATTTTTACTCTTTTTTTCCACTTTAGGAAACTCCCCATTTGTCCCATCTGCCGAAAAGTCCCAAATTGCTCCATCCATGGACAAGTCAATTTTTAAAAAATATTTACACTGTTGCCTTCACAACATCCTTGAACATCTTCCATCTGTGAGCTGATGTCCTGCTCTTTCCATTTTCTAGCATAGCCAGTGCTACTTTGAAGAGGTGGACAACCAAGAGTCACAAGCCCAACTGCACAGTTTGGGTTTTGTAGTGGTTATTTCTTTAAAAAAAAATATATAGATGGAAATGGAAAATAGGGCTGGTATCTCTGATGCAAATCTCTTCTGTTCCTACCGATAAAATGTTCCCAATGCTCGCTATCAAAAGCCTAACATAGTTGACCATTTGGCCACCAAATGTTGGAAGTAATTTCTGCTTTGGTTCCCATCCTTCAGAACTGTTCTTGATGGTCAGAAAATAAGATACGGACTTCTGACCTTATCAGATTTGCCATTCTGGCTTCTAAATACAGATGGAGGAGGAGGAGGAGGAGGAGGGATGGAGGAAGGACAAGGATAAGGTGAAAGAGGAGGAGGAGGGATGGAGGAAAGAGAAAGGAGGAGGAGAAGGGATGGAGGAAGAGGAGGAGGTGAAAGAGGAGGAAGAGCATCAGGAGGAATGGAGGAAGGAGAAGGGATGGGAGAAGGAGAAGAGATTGAGGAAGGACAAGAAAAAGGTGAAAGAGGAGGAGGATGGAGGAAAGAGAAGGAGAAAGGAGGAAGAGAAGGGACGGAGGAAGGAGGAGGTGAAAGAGGGGGAGAAGGGGAAGGGATTGAGGAAGGAGAAGGAGGTGAAAGAGGAGGAGGGATGGAGGAAGGAGAAGGAGAAAAAGGAGAAGAAGGGATGGAGGAAGGAGAAAGAAAAAGAGGACGAGGAACACAAATCCATCTTTTGACAAAGATTAAGTTATCTCTCGTCTATCTTTCTGGTCTAGCTGGTAATAAAGCTTCTTGGTTTCATTTCAAGGAGGATGAGGTAAACATGACCATCGTTGGAAGTAAGTCACTTGAACTTTGAAGCTGTTGGTTTCACCCACCCTCGTCATTTGCCCGGTCATCACCACCTCCTCAAACTCCAGTGGTATAAGAAAAAAATTCCTTCTTTTTCACCCAGATGTCCATCCAGCGACTCTAAAAGACACAATCATGACCTAATCTACATCTCAGTCCTTAAACTTGGGTATAAACAAGCATTCTGGCTCACCACAGAAGTGAATCAAGTGGAGCCCCAAACCAATAATTATCAACATGTGCTCATTTCCCCTGGATGCCTTAAGGTAACAGGGTTTGTTTGTGTTGTTTCAAGATCCTTAAAGAAGGGAAGTTTGAAATGAGAGAGGGGGAGAGAGGGAGGGAGGGAAGGAGACAACGACAAAAGATAAATTAGAAAGAAAAATCTTTTTTTTTTTTCATGGAAGTGGACTCAATGTTCTGAAAAAGAATTGCCCACACAGTACGACAAGGGACAAGAAGTGACTTGAGAAGGTGCCAGATGAACTGAGTGGCACAGAGGGGACAATGACCATGAGATCTTTCCAGGCAATACAGGGAGTATGTTTCTGGTGGTTAAGAGAAGCAGCTGAGAAGAATCACCTCTATAATTTAACTTTTGCAAAGAGTTATGCGCAGGGGTGAGATTCGATCAGTTCGGCCTGATTCGGGCGAACCAATTCCCTCCGACGATCAGCTGGGAGCGAACCGGTTTGCTCCGAAATTCAAGGTATTTCTGTTTTCCCCCACCGATCAGCTGTTTTCCAAAGATCAGCTGTGCCGCATGATTTAGATTACTAGAAAGCAGGAAATTGTCGGATTAGGTAATCATACCTCTTCAGCCCATATTCTTAACATTGGTACACCACAGAGTTGCGTGTTGAGTCCCTTACTCTATACTCTATGTGCATGACTGCATTCCCATTCACACTAGTAATACTATTGCTAAATTTGCAGGTGATACAACAGTGGTGGGACTCATCTCTGGGGGGAATGAGTCTGCCTACCGAGATGAGGTGGACGGGTTGCTTTCGTGGTGTGGAGACAATAACTTGGTCCTCAACCGCCATAAGACCAAGGAGCTGATAGTGGACTATAGAAGGAACAGATCAGACCTCCAGCCCTTGCTTATCCATAGAGACCAAGTGGAGCAAGTAGCCAGTTTTAAGTTTCTGCGTGTTACCCTAAAAGAGGACCTGCCCTGGGATGCTCACATTGCAGCCCTGGTCAAAAGGGCCCAGCAGAGATTATACTACCTGAGGCTTCTCAGAAAGCAACAACTGAATGAAAAACTGCTGGTGACCTTCTACCGCTGCACCATAGAGAGCATTTTAACTTACTGCACCTCTGTATGGTTTGCCAATTGCACAGGGGCAGATAGGAAAGCTCTCCAGAGGGTTAACGTGATTGCCCAGAGGATCGTTGTCCTCTCCCATCTTTGGAAGAGCTTTATAGCTCCCGCTGCCTTAAGGAAGTTCAAAACATCCTCAAAGATCCATCTCATCCTGGGAACCCTTTGTTTGAACTATTACCATCTGGCAGACGGTACAGAATAATAAAAACAAGGACCAATAGGCTGAAAAACAGCTTCTATCCCAGGGCAGGAGCTCTCTTGAATTCTACTGTGTAGTGCTGTGTTGGTGTGGTGTCGGGGGTTTTCAGTTCAATGTGTGAAGGATGTGTGTTTGTGTTTATTTTCATGGTCATGATGTGCACTGAAGATGGTGTTCGATTTCATTGTACGAGGTGCAATGACAATAAAGTAAACTAAACTTCTTGCACAGCTAATTTAAATTGTGTGGCACAGCTAATTTCCCACTTGCTGTTGTACTGCTTCGCCCAGGAGTCTTCCCTGAGCCCAGGAGTTCAACTTCCAGAATTCCTCCTCCAGTCATGTTAGCTCAGGAATTCTGGGAGTTGAAGTCCACAAGTCTTAAACTTGCCAAGTTTGAAGACCTTTGAACTAGATCCACATCACAAAATGGGAGGAATCTCCTGGATCTGTGACCATTTCTCCAAAACGATTAGAGCATTTTATTTTTATTTTATTAAGTCCTTGAAAACAGAAGTGCTTTGTTCCTGAGTAACAGCCTCTCTCTGCCAAAGACTAATTATCCCTCTCCACGTTGACATTTAGTCAATTTTAGTCAAGCAGTGCAAAGACAGCTAAGCAGAGCAGGTCGTAAGGCACCTGTTTTACACTTGCCAAAACTGCTCTATATCTATATCCAGTAACAGAAGAATAGAATGACAAGAGTTGGAAGGGACCTTGGAGGTCTTCTAGTCCAGCCCCCTGCTCCAGCAGGAGACCCTAAACCATTTCAGACAGATGGCTGTCCAGTCTCTTTTTAAAAACCTCCAGTGATGGAGCACCCCCAAGTTCTGGAGGCATGTTGTTCCACTGGTTAATTGTTCTCATTGTCAGGAAGTCTCTCCTTAATTCCAGGGTGTTTCTCTCGTTGATCAGTTCCCATCCCTCATTTGTCTTCTGCTGCTTTGGAGAATAAGTTGTCCCCAGGGGTGGGATTCTACCAGTTCGCACCTATTTGCTAGAACCGGTTGTTAACATTCTAAGCAGTTCGGAGAATCTGTTGTTAGAATTACTGGCCTAATCCTGTAAGGAAGGCAGGAAGGAAACATTCTGGTGTTGCTTACAGAAATTGCCTCTCCATTAACCCTTATTACATTCTTGGCAGGACTAGACTTCCTGTCTCAGGAACGTCTCTGGGGTTTTTCTCCCCTCCTTTGCTGGTACTTTGCTTGTGTGGAGTGACCATTCAGTTACAATGGCACTGAAAAAAGTGACTTATGACCCTTTTTCACACTTACGACTGTTACAACAGTCACGAGAGGCCAGGCGAGGAGATGCGTGCCTCGATGTGAGTGATATTGAGTTGGCCACACCCAGCCAATAACATGACCACCAAGCCATGTCCACCCAGTCACATGACCACCAAGCCACACCCACTAAGTAAGGCACGCCCACAGAACCAGTTGTTAAAAAAATTGAATCCCACCCCTGGTTGTCCCCCCCTTCTTTCTATCTGTTCTGATATATGTATATATGTATATGTCATATAATAAAGCAGTGGTGGTTGGGTACTTTATGATTTCACTTACTTAATTCACACCAATCTCAGTTTTGGCTTCAAACATCTGGATGATTCTGGCTTCTTTGACAAAAAAAAAAAAACCCCAGCTGGGTTGGTATCTTTTGGTGTTCAATGGGCGAATCCTGCAGCTGCTTTGGTGAACCACACAGCCACCCGTGCCTTCCTTGCTCATTTCAAGAACGAGGTAGTAACCTAAAAAATATTGAAAAACATTGGCCGGCCCAGTCATTCCTGTAAGGAATTTAAATCCACAAGGGATGGCCCATCGTGGTTTGGAAGGGAAGACGAAGAAAAAAAGGAAGAAGAAAAGAAAGGAAAAAAATCGCCATGGAAAATTAACCGTTAAAGAGATGCTAATTGAAACTGATTCAGCATTTGGGCCCAAGTGAAAGAGGCCATTTAACTGCAACTTAATTCAGCATTTTATTTATTTTTTATTCTAGGCTCAATGCAAGCAATCTTTTGCATGCATGCATGCATGCAATCATCAGCTTTAATTTCTCAAGGGCATTAGAGCAACTCCGGATCTTTGACAAATACAAATGCAGCAATCTTTCAAACGTTTATTAAAGTCAGCCTTCGTTTTTTAGGACCGTCCCGTGAACATGAAAAAAAAAAGTGCCACTAACTCATTGAAGTTCCTTCCGTCGTTTAACATAGCTATACCTTTTTTTTGCAAGGTTCAAATAGGAACTCGAAGACATGTGGGCTGCTTAACGGCAAAATGGTAGCAAAGGCAAGCTCTTTTTTCTGTAGAAGCTTATAAATTTTGGGCCTCCTTTGCAAAGATCAGGGAAGCTATTGCAATAGAATTGTCACTGTTCAACCAGGAGACATAACAAGTGTTTTTTTTTCTCTTTTTAACTCACATGTTTTTTTGACGTTTTTGTCGAGTTTTGTTTTGTTTCTTTAATTCTTTTTTCTTTTGGGTTTTGTCTTTTAATCTTTTGAATAAAGTAAAAATGGGGAGGAAGTTGGCAGGGAGTACCAGAAATCAATCAATCAAATCTTTTCCTTCCTTCCTTCCTTCCTTCCTTCCTTCCTTCCTTCCTTCCTTCCTTCCTTCTTCTCTTGCTCTTTCTCCCTCCTCCCTCCTTCTTCCCAGTTCCCTTTCCTTCTTTCTTCCCAGTTCTCCTTCCTTCCTTTTCTTCTTTCCTTCCTTCTCCTTCCTTCCCTCCCTCCTTCCCCCTTCCTTCCTTCCTTCTTTTCCTTCCTTCTCCTTTCTTCCTCCCTTTCCTTCCCTCCTTCCCTCCCCCTCCTCTCAAGTTCCCTTTCCAGCAAGCAGGTAAGTGAGTACCACTGGTAGAGGAGGAAAAAAGGGATTGCTAGAGTGGCTGGGAAACTGTCACAGAACATTGCAAACGAAGTTTTCTATGCAACAGCAGCAGCAACGATAGCATTGAAGCAGCTGCATTTTCCCCAAATGTCATTCTCTTGGGTTCACAAATCCTGGGATTTTGGACACATTCTGTAAGTTAGGCCATTTGAGAGAACTTGGTTCAAAAACTGTTGCCCTGTGACGCACCATTTTTGTCCGGCTAAAGGTCAACCCAATGAAAATTTTAATAGCACACAGATAACAAGAACTAACTAAACTGCAGCAAGAACATTGAACTCGGTCCCAACAAGATGTTCCAGCCCACTCATAGTTCTCACCACTTCATTCAACCTCTGACCTATTTTTGTTCTCATCTTGGCAGTGAAACAATGATCGACCGCAGTAAACATAAAGACATTTGCATTTATTTAAACTAGATAGATCTCATCTAGCGGGAGCAGCCCACACAAATGGCCCAACAAAAAAATTTTCAGTGAAGACGAAGAGCATCTGGCTGCACATCCTGTTGTGATGTTCCTCCAAGGCAGGAGGAAAGCGATGGAGCACGCTTTCAGCTCCCACAGCAGCTTCCCATGGAAGGTAGACCCAAGGAGGGAAAAAATCAGATGAAATTGGAAGGATTTGGGATACACCATGGGAACCGGCAACCCGAATTCCAAGCAACAGTGAGAGGAAGAACACAACAGATTACTCATATTGTATATTACATATGACAAGGATGCAATGGACCATGCGTTTTCCTTCTTACGGTTATTTTGTTTTTCACTTGAGATGTCTTCCCCCAGGAGTTCCATTGATAATGGCTCATTGATGAGCCATTACTGAGCTACGGGCCTTCTGACGAGCACTTAAGACCCACCTTTTCGAACAGGCCGGTCTGGCGTAACGTTATGAGTAGGGTTTTTTATTCGATTTTAATTTTTTAACGGGTTTTATTGGTCTCAGCCATGTGTTTAATTAATTTTTAAACTCTTTTTAACTTTTCTATTTGTATGTTTTTATTGTGGCTGTTCACCGCCCCGAGTCCCTTTTTGGGAGAGGGGGCGGTATACAAATCGAAGAAATAAATAAATAAATAAATAAATCCTTTGAGCAAGGATGAGGAAGGCCCTTAATGGTTCTTTCAGAAGACCCTTCGCTGTTTTCCCATCCCTATATTTTTTTGAGAATGTCCTGTTACAAAGCTAATTATCAGCCTAAGAGACAGATACAATTACAATCACATTATTTTTCAAATTAACTTGTTGGAGATGACTACCTCCTAGACAGTCTGTCTGTCTGTCTGTCTGTCTATCTATCTATCTATCTATCCATCTATCTATCCTCTATCTATCTATCTATCTATCTATCTATCTATCTATCTATCTATCTATCTATCTATCTATCTATCTATCTCTATCTATCTATCTATCTATCTATCTATCTATCTATCTATCTATCTATCTATCTATCTATCTATCTATCTTTTATCTATCATTCATCTACCTATCATCTACCTACCTACCTACCCTCCATTTATCTCATCTATATCTATCTACCTATCCTCTACCTACCTACCTATCTATCCTGTCCTATTCATACCGCTGCATTTGTGAGATTCTTTCAACAAATTACAATAACTAAGAGCAAAACAATCTTTAACATAAGATATCCAAGGTAGGATTAAAACCACTAAATTTGGAACAAGTATCAAGAAACATCTAATTTCTGGATAGGTTAAGGACAAATGCTGTTGCTATGGTGAAAACTTAAACTATTAACAGACAAAAGAAAGCAATAAAAAGATCTCAAAAATCATTTGCAAATGTTGTTCTGTAGAGGAAGAATGATCACTTCCCACATGTCTCAGGTCTCTAGAGAAGATCTTTTTTTCTGATCAAGTATTAATTTAAAAGGATTCCAGGAAGCTTTTTAAAACAGGTTACTTGAAAAGACTGAATTAGGATTCTGACTAATGATTTATTCATATAAGGGGAAAAGAAAATATTAATGAGCCAGTAAGCTAAGATAGTCTGCTTTTCTATGTGTTACTAAGGTTTTATATCCTAAATGAATATTATTGAGTTCCTTCCCACCCTTTTTGTAAAAATCAGGCTGGCCCTATTTCTGAAAGTCTTCAGTAAATGAAGATGTGTTTGCTCAAAACAAGATCAATAACCAAGTGTCTATTTCTAGATTCAGATCAAGCACACTTGTCTTAATAAACTCAAAGCACAGTAACTACTTGGCTGGATCTCAGCCTAGTCCTGTAAAATTCAGCTTCCTATTTCTAAGAGTCAGCTACAACCTCTAGAGAAGGTTAAAAACCTACACTCTTTCATCCAAGTTATCTGACAGGATACTAAGGGATAAAAAAAAAACCCTCCTTTTTCAGAGTCCATAATGTTTTTCCAACAGCTCTGACAGAGAGCAGGGATGGTATAAAGGAAAGTTAGAAAACTTTAAATGCCAATGAACAAATGCAATGTGAAATCATATTTGGAAATTATTTTTGCTGGCATTCTTGTAAATGGAGTAGAAAACAATAATATATACTGCTTTTGCATCAACTGAATTGTCAAGTTGAAAATAAGGCATTGGTGATTTGCATTTTTACATTTTGCAAACCACTGCATGTGTAAAATCAATGTAAAGGATTTTTAAAGTCGGTTTGAATAGTAAGATGAGTGGCATATAAATTTAATTAATGAATGGATAGATGGTTGATAGATGAATGATAGAAGATGGATGGATGATAGATATGATAGACAAAGAGGTAGGTAATATTGATAATAGATAAAGATAGACGGATGAGAGAAAGATGAGAGAGAGAGAAAGAAAGAGAGAGAGATAAAGTAAGATAGATAGGTAGGTACATGATAGATAGATATGATAGACAGAGAGGTAGATAATAGAAATAATATAGATGATTGATAGATGATAGGTAGACAGATAGATATGATAGACACAGAGAGAGGTAGATAATATAGAGAATAAAGATAGACAGATGAGAGAAAGATAAGAGAGACAGAGAAAGGTAGGTAGGTAGATGATAGCAGATAGATATAGATAGATAGATAGATAGATAGATAGATAGATAGATAGATAGATAGATAGATAGATAGATAGATACCCGTATTTATTCGAGTATAACGCGCACACGTGTATAACACGCACCCCCTAATTTTCGATTAAAAATCGGTATAAAATTTTGTTTCACATCAAGCTGCGCACTATACGCTACGAGGGGACGTTTTGTTTTTCGGGGCTGCAGCCGCGCACTATACGCGAGGGCGAAGAAAAACAAAACGTCCCCTCGTAGCGTATAGTGCGCGGCTGCAGCCCCGAAAAACAAAACGTCCCCTCGTAGCTTATGGTGCGCGGCTGCAGCCCCGAAAAACAAAACGTCCCCTCGTTGCGTACAGTGCGCGGCCCGAACTGGGGGTGAGAAGTCTTATTATCTGTTGTATGGTCGCCGCAGTGCGAACTCACAATTCGCCTGCGCCCTCATTGGACCGGCCGCCATTGCCACCCCACCTCACCCCTCGTTTATAACGCGCACCCCCTAATTTTCAGTTTAAAATCGGTATAAAAATTTGCGCGTTATACTCGAATAAATACGGTAGGTAAAGGTAGGTAGGTATATAGATAGGTAAAGGTGGGTAGATAGATGGACAGACAGACAGGCGGACAGACTATATATTTGGACAGACAGACAAAATCTTATAGAAATACTTAAATTTAATACTTACCTTGCACTGAATTTTCAGCTACATTGCATCTGCAGCTTTCTCAAATTATTTTGCAATATTTTAGGAAAACGGCCGGAATGACCCTCTAAGAAGTCTCGTTTGAGTCTTGCCTTCTTTGAAAAAACAAATTTTAAACCACACCGATGTTCGCTTGTATACAATTTATTTTAAGTTTACTGTTAAAACAACAACTTTAGTGCAACTTGAAATTCACATCTCGTTATTTAATTGCGTCCATTTTCTAACCACCAACTGTCTTTTATTACAGTGGAAAATCTTCACGTTGACTTTCATTCATTGTACTCACACACGCACACACAAACACACCTAAGAGCAATTCAGAATATGATACAATTCCTAAAACAAGACAGCTCTCTGTACAGAGGAAATCTGAAACGGGTACAGCAAACAACAGCATTCAGAGATGTATTTTGATATTCCAGGAAGGACAGGTAAATTCCACATTCCATAGTAGTCAAGTAAGAAAAGGCAGAACCAAGCTTGTTGAGCACAACAACACACAATGGTTTCACAACTTCAACCATTAACTTTTGAGCCTGCTATTAAGGCTGAATTAGAGTACATCATTCAACCTCTTTCTGCCTCTGGAATCCGTATGGATCCCTCCTTTGCAACACGAATCTCTCTGAGGAATCTTGGAATATCTCCTTAATCTTCAGAGATACCTTCTACCTGTTACTCCCTGCTTCTCCATTGACTGGAGAGGTATATTTATTTAACTCATGGGATTCTGCTTCTTTGCAGCATCCTCATTTGGGTCTATGACAATTTGCCATGGCCAACTTGCCATGGCCAACTCACTGCAGCCAACTTGTCATGGCCAACTCACCGTGGCCAACTCACCATGCCAACTCACCACGGCCAACTTGCCATGGCCAACTCACCGCGGCCAATTTGCCACGGGACAAGAGTTACATTAATATTGAAGAAACAGTGGAATAAAATCATTAAAGAAAGGATGCAAAAGAAAGGGACAAAATAAAACGTAAATGACAAAAATTAAAATTGTTTTAAATAATTACATTGAATTGTTGGGTTGTCCTGCGGCACATTGGCCATGGCGAGTTGGCCATAGCAAGTTGGCTGCGTGAGTTGTTCCATTCTGTCCTTATTTTCATCCTTATTAGAAGCCAACGGAGAAATTGTGCAAATAACCCCACAGCAGTGTTCTCCAGCTCGAAATGTTGGTTTGATGTAGTGATATGGTCTCCAGAAGTCATACCTTTCTCTTTTCTACTCCATAAAGCACAAACTAGTTCAACTAGATCAGGGGTCTTAAAACTTGAAAGCTTGAAGACTTGTGGACTTCAACTCCCAGAATTCCTCCTCCAGTCATGTTAGCTCAGGAATTCTGGGAGTTGAAGTCCACAAGTCTTAAACTTGCCAAGTTTGAAGACCCTTGAACTAGATCCACATCACAAAATGGGAGGAATCTCCTGGATCTGTGACCATTTCTCCAAAGCGATTATGTAATGCTGATATGTCTTACGCCACTGTTTATCAACCTTGGCCACCTGAAGATGTGTGGACTTCAATTCCCAGAATTCCTCAGTCAGCTATGCTGGGAGTTGAAGTCCACGCATCTTCAGGTGGCCAAGGTTGATAATCACCATTTTATGCCAATGATTCTTATCTACTGCGTTCTCATTTTAACAGAATGCAGTTGAATAAAGAAAGAAAAAAAAGTCCTGTAACCCTACTACATTGGTTTGGGGACAATATTTTGACCACACAACATTAAATATGTTTCCTGACATCACTGTATAATCCAGAAGCACAACCAGAGGAATCAATCTTTTGGCTACTGGCCTACTCTATTTTTCTCCTCTGTAATGATTTGTTTTATGAAGGGAGTATTTTACAGAACGGATGAAAAAAATGTATTCTGGAGGGAGTGCAATATTTTGGTATCTAACTTTTGGAAGTATTAAAGTATTATAGTGATGGGAGAACATAAATCTACAATCCACGTTCTCCGATACAACCGTAATTCTCAATCCTGAGAATTACAATCCTCATTTGGGAATGAAGAACGCTTGGTTTTTGACTGGTGCAAGTAATAAATCCTACACTTTGATCCTGACCCCTTCCTTTACCCCAGTTCGGATGTAATTTGGTCCTCTCTTCGGCTTCACCCTCAGCAGAACTTGGTTGAAAGTTGGTAGAAGCAGCAAAGAAACGAGCGAGCCAAGGCCCTCAGAGAGGAAAATAAAACCTCAGCAGGACCCACTGAGCTCGTTCCAAGGAAAGAGGCAAGGGGAAAATTGCAAAGACAAAGGACAGAGACAAAAACCTAGACTGAGATGATAGTTATTCCTTGTCCTAGTTTGGCAGGAATCCTCACTCAAAGATAGAACGCAACGGAGCAGAGTTGCAGACCGATGAAGACTGACCAAGTGGAGAACCTCACTCAGATCCTACACACACGGGATTGAAAGCACACAAAGTTTCACAAAGCCACTTGACAGCACAGTACGCTTAGTATTTACTTCTGGTTTAATGCTCCTCACAACGCAAATTATGTTACGTTTGCTAGTTAGCACACATTCTCTCTCTTTTTCGTTGTTTCCCCCCCCCCCCCCCCCAGGAGGATTCATGAGTTGAATTCAAGGAGAAACTTTCCTGGGCCATTCAGATGTTCTCCTGAAGCCACCCAAAGAGTGTTTTGCTTTCCAGGGTTCTGTCCCCATCGGTAGACTTCTCCAGGGCTTCGCAGTATTTCAGAACCGCCTGGAAGAGGTCTCCCACTCGCCAGCCTTTCTCCTGCAAGGTCTTTGAAAGCTAGAAGGGGGGAAAAAAGGGGGACAATTAAGAAACCCCATAGCTGATTGCTGAAAATATCAGTGCCCAAGTGTAGGGTATGTCTCACCCTATAGGGACAAAAGAGGAGGTTGGAGAACTCATCACCCTTTGAAGGACATCTTTTCCTAGTCATATCTAGCTGACCCACAAAAAAGAACTTCATCATCCCTTAAAGCACATCTTTTCCTAGTCATATCTACCTGAGCCATAAAAGAGAAAATTTTAGAACTTCATCACCCTTTGAAGGACAACTTTTCCTAGTCATATCTAGCTGACCCACAAAGGAAGTGAGTGGAGAACTTCATCAACCCTTAAAGGACATTTTCCTAGTCATATCTACCTGACCCATAAAAGAGAAGATTGGAGAACTTCATCACCCCTTTGAAGGACATATTTTTCTAGTCATATCTACCAGACCCACAAAAGAAGGGGGTGGAGAACTTCATCAACCCTTAAAGGACATTTTCCTAGTCATATCTACCTGACCCATAAAAGAGAGGGTTGGAGAACTTCATCACCCCTTTGAAGGACATATTTTTCTAGTCATATCTACCTGACCCACAAAAGAAGGGGGTGGAGAACTTCATCAACCCTTAAAGGACATCTTTTCCTAATCTTATCTACCTGACCCACAAAAGAGGAGGTTAGAGACTTTCATTTTCCCCCGCCCCCTTTGAAGGAGCATATTTTCCCCGTCATATCTACCTGACTCACCTGAGTGGGGAGGCAAGGAATGTTACAGATCCCCTCTCTTAAAGAGGTCCATCTGTTGGGACAAAGAAGGAGGGCCTCGCTGTGGAACATCACCCTCGTGGAGATTAGACTGGCCCCCATTTTGAAACTCTTTCCTAAGGCCCTAAAGACATGGTTCTGACAACAGGCCTGAGGACCTCAAAGTGATATGGAGCCCGTCAAGTGGGTGGCCTGATTGTTGTTGTTCCGTCCAGTTGCTTTTTGAAAAGCATCTTTGGGGCAACCACGACCTGGATGATTGAGAATCTCCATAGACACAGTTGTTACTGTTGAGTTAGAGGATATTTCTACACTTCTTCTTCTACACATTGACCTACAATCAGCCTATGAACCCCTCATAATCCAAATCAACCACACAGCCAACCAGAGACAACACCGACCCTCAACCAGCCCATGAAACCCCCACCAGAAGTTCTCCTCCCAATGATCTGACCTGATGTAACCCCCATCACGAGACTCTCACTGATGACTCACACCTGACCCATCACCAGACCCTCACTTGACACCCGCACCCTAAAGTCCTTATAAACAGAAGAACACCGACACGGATATCCCTTAAACTCCGCTGAAGGTGTTATCTAGCTTGGTAATGAAACATTTGGAAACCAACTCACAAGCTGTCCAAAATGGTGTAGGGTCACCTGTGTCAACTTGTAAAACATTCTAACTATGCCTGTTTTCAAGTTGCCATAAACAAGGGGGATCTGAAGGAGCAGTACAGCAGTTTAAAACCAGAAGTACATTCCACCCTTAGCTTTAAAGATTGTAGCTAGGCTACCGGATCTTCTGCCCTCGGAAATCCTTCGTTGGAGAATGTGATTGATGACACCCAGCCCGTGAATGTGCTTCATTGGAGAATCTGATTTATGATACACCCAGGGAGGAGGGGAGAAGCAGGGTCACAGGTGACTGTGAGTTACATATGCCAGAGTTGGCTTCATTTCTGCGCCAACTCAGGAAGTTCAAACTGCCCAAGGAGCTGCTGCTAATCCAGTTCTACAGAGGAATTATTGAGTCTTTCATCTGCACCTCTATAACTGTCTGGTTTGGTTCTGCAATCCAACAGAACAGACACGGACCTCAGAGGATAATTAGGACTGCAGAAAAAACAATGGCTACCAACCTGCCTTCAATCGAGGACCTGCATACTGCACGAGTCAAAAAGAGGACTGTGAAAATATTTACAGACCCCTCACATTCTGGACATAAACCGTTTCAACTCCTTCCCTCAAAACGACACTATAGAACCCTGCACACCAGAACAACTAGACACAAGAACAGTTTTTTCTTGAAAGCCATCACTCTGCTAAACAATTCCCTCAACACTGTCCAACTATTTACAAAGTCTGCACTACTATTACTGTTAATCTTCTCATCACTCTTTATCACCATCCCTTCCCACTTGTGATTGTAGGACTGTAACTTTGTTCCTTGTATCCTTACGATTTATATGGACTGTTTCCTAGTATGATTTGATTCCTTATTGCACCCTATGATTATCATTAAGTGTTGTACTTGATTATTCTTGACTTTTGACAAATGTATCTTTTCTTTTATGTACACTGAGAGCATTTGCACCAAAGACAAATTCCTTGTGTGTCCAATCACACTTGGCCAATAAAGAATTCTATTCTATTCTAAAAAAAAATTAGGTTAATGCCGGCATGTTGCTCCTAATAAATCTTTTGAATTTGTTTGAAGCTTGACTCGAGGTTCACGATTAGGGCAATCAACAGAACCTTGACATCCTGCTTGGGCGGAGGGGTTGGACTAGATGACCTACAAGGTCCCTTCCAACTCTGTTAATCTGTATATGTATCTTAGCCTGGAGAACGAACCTTCACCCTCGTAGAGACTTCTAAAATGGGTATCCTCAAAACCTGGCTTTCACTTCCTTAAACCTGTTTTTCAGAAAGACATTCCCAAGAGTTCCACTGAGTGGGATTTTTGTTATTAGTAGACAACAGCTTAAAAAAAAGATGTTCTGCACAAATCAATTCCGTGGTAACAATCCTGAATAAACTGGCATTCGACAATTGCTCAGATGAGTACAAAAATATCTCTCTTTCCATCCTTCCATGACATAAAGTGTGGTTTTTTTGGTGAATTTACTCTATTGTCAGTGGAAACCACTGACTCCAGAGTGGCACATTTAAGGAAGCGTAAAGATCCACAAGGCAGAAATCAAAATTTCCAAAGACAAGCCAAAGTTGGGTAGTTTAAACACTTTGCTGCTGAGACGCTCTGAGGAAATTTTTCCTTCTCTCACAACTTGAATAAAAACATGTGTGGGATGCAGAGGGCAACGCAGTTTGCTATCTGGGATGAAAACTGAAATTTTGAAAAAAAAAATGTGAAGGTTTCTTTGAACCAAATATATCATCCTGTGTCCTTTTGTGAATTGTTCTAGCAAAAATATTTCACTTTGGACGTCAACTAGCAGGCTTCTGAGAATTTCACTGCATCAACTTTATTTCTAAGTAGTAAGTGCTAACTCTGTGCATGGGTGTCTTAAAATTGATTTCTCAAACACAGGGCTAATCTATTTCTAAATGAAACCATGATGACTGAAGGCATTTCTAAGCAAAACAGCAAAAGTGTATGTATAAAAATAAGTAAATTTGCCTTTTTTTAAAAAACAAAAAAATCTGAACATCTGGAGCAAGAAAATATGGCAGCAATCTTTCTAGTCAGTTATCCAAGACTGTCAGATTAGCTTGAATGGAATGGAATGGAATATGGAATATGGAGTAGAGTAGAGTAGAGTAGAGTAGAGTAGAGTAGAGTAGAGTAGAGTAGAGTAGAGTAGAGTAGAATAGAATAGAATAGAATAGAATAGAATAGAATAGAATAGAATAGCGGTCTTCTAGTCCAACCCCCTACCTAGGCAAGGAAACCCTATACCACTTCAGACAAACGACAACAACATCTTCTTAAAACCTCCAATGTTGGAGCATTCACAACTTCTGGAGGAAAGTTGTTCCACTGATTAATTGTACTAACTGTTAGGAAATTTCTCCTTAGTTCTAGGTTGCTTCTCTCCTTGATTAGTTTCAACCCATTGCTTCTTGTCCTGCCTTCAGGTGCTTTGGAGAATAGCTGGGCTCCCTCTTCTTTGTGGCAGCCCCTCAGATATTGGAAGACTGCTATCATGTCTCCCCTAGTCCTTCTTTTCATTAGACTAGACATAAGCAGTTCCTGCAAGTGTTCTTCATATGCTTTAGCCTCCAGTCCCCTAATCCTCTTTCTGAGAAGGGACCACAACTCCATTTCTTTCCAAAATGGCAGAACTATCTCCTTCCTCAACCCCTGTTTGGATCCATTTGCCTGCATCACCCAAAGGTCTGGACCAGTCAGGAGGAGAATGGATCCAGAACACAGATGTCCGGCTCAATTCCAAGATGGCTACATAGTAAGGAGTCCTTGGTGCTCTCTGAGCTTGCTTGTTTTCTTGCTGACATTTCATGACCCAAACTAGGTAATATCATCAATGCTAGAAGGGAGGAGGGTTTATGGTGGTAGAGGAGGAGGAGGATAGGAGGACTGTGGTGTCCTTGGTGCTCTCTGAGCTTGGTTGTTTTTCTTGCAGATGTTTCATTACTCAGACTAAGTTACATCATCAATGCTAGAAGGGAGGGGTTGTGGGAGGAGGAGGAGGAGGAAGAGGAAGAGGAGGAAGAAGAGGAGGAGGAAGAGAAGGATAGGAGGACTGTGGGGTCCTTGGTGGTCTCTGACGGTTGTTTGGTGGTTGTTTTCTTGCAGACGTTTCATTACCCAACTAGGTAACAACATCAGTGCTAGAGAGTGATGATCAGTGATAATGCTAGCACTGATATTATTAATGAAACGTCTGCAAGAAAACCACCAAGTTCTGAGAGCACCAAGGACCCTTCATTTCAACCCTGAGCTACAAAAATTCTCCTTTATTGATGTCTACATAAGTAAATCCATCAGAATAGAACTGGAAGGGACTTGGAGGTCTTCTAGTCCAACCCTCTGCTCAAGAAAGAGACTATACCATTTCAGACAAATGGCTGTCCAGACTCTTCTTAAAAACCTCCAGTGATGGAGCAGCCACATCTCCTGGAGGCTAGTTGTTCCACTGATTAATTGTTCTCACTGTTAGGAAGTCTCTCCTTAATTCCAAGTTGTTTCTCTCCTTGATTAGTTTCCATCCATTGTTTCTTGTCCTGCCTTCTCATGCTCTGGAGATTAAATTCCTCTTCTTTGTGGCAGCCCCTCAAATACTGGAAGACTGCTATCATGTCACCCCCTGATCCATTTTTTCTCTAGACAGGCCCTATCCAGTTCCTGTAGCCATTCTTCATATGTTTTAGCCTCCAGGCCCTTAATCATCCTAGTTGCTCTTCTCTGCACTTTTTTTCCCAAAAAAGTCTCAACATCTTTTTTGTAACATATGACCAAAACTGGATGCAGCATTCCAGGCGTGGCCTTGCTAAAGTTTTATAAAGCCATATTTTATAAAACCTTTGTGACATTCCATTCAATGCCTCCAAATCAGTTTTGAGTCCTGCGTGCTTTCTCTGTGGGAGCCCCATCCCTCTGGAATTGTCTCCCCTCGGAAACACGGGCCATGTCAGACATCCTG
Source organism: Bungarus multicinctus (assembly GCA_023653725.1). NCBI lineage: Eukaryota > Metazoa > Chordata > Lepidosauria > Squamata > Elapidae > Bungarus > Bungarus multicinctus. The sequence goes on along the minus strand of CM042851.1, from coordinate 53,390,211 downwards.
ACCTTCCGGCGCGCAGTTAAGACCTTGCTGTTCAAGCAGGCCGGTCTAGCCAATTGAATCATTCGGGTTAAATTTCAAATTTTGGATAATTTTTCTGATGGGTGTTGTTCTTAACCATTTTAGATTTTTTATTTATTTTATTTCCGTTACTTGTACTGTTTCGTTGTTGAATGTACACCGCCTCGAGTCCCTTTTTGGGAGAGGGAGCGGTATAGAAGCATGAACAAATAAATAAATAAATAAATAAAATAATTGCTTCTCTCGTTTTCTTGACAATATTTTTAAGAAGTAGGGTAGCTATCGCCTTCTTTCTAGGTTCTATCATATCTCAAGACCTAAAATGGACACCTAACATCAAAAATGTCATCAAAAAAGCACAACAAAGAATGTTCTTTCTGCGCCAACTCAGGAAGCTCAAACTGCCCAAAGAGCTGCTGATCCAGTTCTACAGAGGAATGATGGAGCCTATCATCTGCACCTCTATAACTGTCTGGTTTGGTTCTGCAACCCAACAGGACAGACACAGACTCCAGAGAGTAATTAGGATTGCAGAAAAAGCAATGGCTACCAACCTGCCTTCTGTGGAGGACCTGTATCCTGCACGAGTCAAAGAGGGCTGTGAAAATATTTACAAACCCCTCACATCCTGGACATAAACCGTTTTAACTCCTACCCTCAAAACGACACATAGAGCACTGTATACCAGAACAACTAGACACAAGAACAGTTTTTTCTTGAAAGCCATCACTCTGCTAAACAAATAATTCCCTCAACATTGTTCAGCTATTACAAAGTCTGCACTACTATTGCTATCAATCTTCTCATCACTCCTTATCACCCTTCCCCTCCCACTTGTGACTGTATGATTGTAACTTTGTTGTTTGTATCCTATAATTTATATTTCCTAGTATGATTTGATTGCTTATTGTACCCGATGACTATCATTAAGTGTTATACTGACGAATGTATCTTTTCTTTTATGGACACTGAGAGCATTTGCACCGAAGACAAATTCCTTGTGTGTCCAATCTCACTTGGCCAATAAAGGATTCTATTCTGTTCTGTTCTATTCTATTCTTCTTCCCTAGGGCTGAGAGAGGGCCTGTCCCAAGATCACCCAAAATTGCTTCACAACTCCACAAACATTTCAACAGGCTCTTTGACTCACCTACTCATCAGCCAACCCATTTTACTCTGCTGTGACTTTTTAAAACAACCACTACGATTCCTGAGGAATCCTTGAAGTTTCTAAACGACAACTGCCTGAAGGGATTAACCAAAATGGCTTCTTAATGAGTTGAGTTTGGATCAGGTCATCTTGGAGGGACAATCACATGGTTTAATTTGCAGGCTGCAAGTTCATCCAAATCAAGATGCGGCTGCCCATAATTGCAGATGAAATATGATCTGTGCAAACAATCAAGTACCTGGAAGGGAAGGATGTGTATGTGTGTGTGTCTATGGTTTTTTTTTTTTTTAAGACCACAGAGCTTAGATCACAATGAGGTCATTATCTTCTTAGGGATGAAGACAGAGAGAGGATGACATTGCAAAGCATTTTCCCATTCAAAAGAAGAAAATGAAAGTGGATTCAAAGTCACATTTAAACAGATGGATGAAAATATCACATTCGGGTCTTCATCTGGTAATCATCAAGCCTTATCAGAATAACCGCTGCTAGTCCAACCCGCTCCTCAAGCAGGAGATCCTATGCCATTCAGGATAAATAGCTGTCCAGTCTCTTCTTCAAAAGCTCCAGTGATGGAGCACCTGCCTAGGCTGGGGGGGTTGGACTAGAAGACCTCTAAGGTCCCTTCCAACTCTGTTATTCTATTCTATTCTAAGGCCAATCTTGAACCTGATTGTCTTGGATAACTATTAGCAAGATTATTATTGTGTTTTCTTGCTCCAGATATTCAGATTTTTTAAAGGCAAACATACCTCTGATTAATTGTTCTCACTATCGGGAAATTTCTCCTTAGTTCTAAGTTGGATCTCTCCTTGATTAGTTTCCATCCATTGCTTCTTGTTCTCCCTTCGGGGGCTTTGGAAAATAGCTTGACTCCCTCTTCTTTGGGGCAGCCCCTGAGATATTGGAAGACTCCTGCCAGGACACTCTTAATCCTTCACTTTGTTAGACTAAACATACCTAGTTCCCACAATTGTTCTTCGTATGTTTTATCCTCCAGTCCTTTAACAATCTTTGTTGCTCTTCTCTGCACTCTTTGTAGATATTCACATACCTGAATAATTTTAATTATAATAATTAAATTTTGCTTGATATTTCCAAGCAAATTTGGTAAAAAAAATATCAGGTTAGGGTCTTCATCTGACCATCATCAAACCTTTAATTGTTCCTCCCTAGAATTATGCAACCTGGCATGTTTGATCAGCAAATAAGCGCAATTTATCATCTTCCATTTCGGTTGTGCTATGTATCTATTTACACAAATGAAAGTAGAAATAATCGAAGACATTTTTTCCTTTATAATAACCATTCTGTGTTCTTGATACTGATGATTCTCTTAAGCACTGAAGGTTTAAACAGGAGAGTAAGCAGAGCTGCAGAGAAAGCTCTCACTGAAAAGGCAAAAATAAGAATTAAGTGTAGCTGTTGTGAAAGAAAACAGAAATAAACATGCAGCAAAAATTGTTGACTTGAAGGTTAGTCAACAGGAATAAGTATACAATGTACTTGAAGGAAACATTCAAATTAACCAGGCTGTTTTTAGTGCAGAAGGCAAATTAGCCACGCCACAACAGGTCGCCCAAAGGAGAACCTTTTTATAAAAATGCCTCAGGAAATGCACTGTACAGGTTTTCTCACCAAACAAACGTGAGAAAAAGGATTATGAGCCTTTGCAATCTGGCAAGCGGAAATATGAAATTTAAAGGGAACATCAAGGATGATTAAAAGACAGAAGTGGGTCTTTATAGTGTAGATTTGAGGTCATTTTGAGATTCAGACTGAGCGCAGATGACAAATGAATTATCTTTAGTTTTATATTCTTATTCCAGCCAGAGGAAAAGTTACTGGATGGCCAGTTGCAATGATCCACGGGTCACAAAAACTTGGATATGACATTGTGATGGAATGACTGCAATTTAAACTCTGTTCCTTGGTACATGCCACGGCAACGTTAACCTGTGGTTCCAACAGGCGCACCTTTGAAAACTACGTACGAATGGGTTCCATGCTGATTTTTCATCAAGAGAAGAGTTCCTTCAAGTGTTTGAAGGCTGAAGACCGAAGTCCAAGTGGAATTATTGTTAAGTCTGTACTGGGTCTGCATCGGTAGTGGGATTCAAATTTTTTTACTACCGGTTCTGTAGGTGTGGCTTGGTGCGCCGTGGCTTGGGGGAGTGGCAGGGGAAGGATATTGTAAAATCCCCATTCCCTCCCCACCCCACTAACCTGCTTTCCAGCTCCGTTCTCCTATGCAGGGTCTGACCCAGGCTTCCTGAGACAGTAATTAAGCACGTGCTTAGTCTAAACAACTCTTGTTTTATTTCAATGCTGGGAATTATATTCATTCCCAGCCCGTAATGAGTCCCAAACAGTCCCTCAAGATAAGCACCCACCTTTCTCTCCTTTGAATTCCTGCCAACAATTAAAGTGCCAAATTAACTGTAAAAAGCCAAACGGAATACAAAGTCCACACAGAACTTCAAGGTTTCAAACCTACCAGAACGAACAAAGTTGCTTCCTTCAAAAGCTCCTGTCCCTTTGCTCCTCCTTTATGTCTTAGGGGAGGGGCCGATCACCTCCAAGCTTTACTCCCAAGCTGCCCCTTTTGTCTTAACTGTTCTTGCCTTCTGGCAGCTCTGCGCATGTGCACATTAGGAACAGGCTCCCGCTATTCCTCTGCCTCACTGCTATCAGATTCTGGAGGCTCCAGAGTCGGCACATAACTCCCAGATGGCCCTGGCCCCATCTCTGTATCGGACGCAGAACCCTCATCCGAGTTCTCCCCAGACTTCCGGATTGGCCCATGTTCCTCCTCCCCGGACTTTGCCGGTTCTCTGAACTACTCCAAATTTCCGCTACCGGTTCTCCAAAACTGACCCGAACTGACTGAATACCACCTCTGGTCTGCCTCTTTGCTACTCACAAGAACAAACTCCCTGGGTGCGTCCTCATGGAAACGCAGCTCTGGCACGTCTGCTTCCGAAGCACTCAGCCACTGCAGCATCATCCTCAGCTGAGGATCCACCATGCATGATCCAACGTCCACATTCACAAGGACCAAGGCTTTGGAAGGTTTCCTCAACTCTAGGACAAGCCAAGGAAAAGGGAAAAGTAAGTCCATCCGCCACACATTTTAGTCAAGGGATTATGGAAAGTGTTTTGCAAACAGAGCAACGGCTGTTAGTGCACGATAGGAAAACACAATGAGGTTAGGTGTGTTTGCTAATTACATCAAATTACACAAAGTGGTAAACACAAGAGAAAAAAAAGAAAACAAGAGATCTTTGCAAAGTGGATGAAAGGGAAACAGACCAGCAGTTATAGTTCAATTTCAAGTAAATACAAAGGGCTACATTTATTTTTAGTTCACATTTTTGAACTACCCATCTCTCTCTCTCTCTCTTCTCACTCTCTCTCCTTCTCTCTCTCGCTCTCTCTTCCTCCACTCTTTCTCTCTCCTCTCTCTTCTTCCACTCTTTCCTTCTCCCTCTCTCCTCTTTCTCTCCTCGCTCTCCTCTCTATCCTTATATCTCCTCTTTCCTCCTCCCTCTCTCCTCTCTGTCCTGTCCTCTTTCTTTCCTTCTCCCTTTCTCCTCTCTCTCTCTCTCTCTGTCCTTCTCTCTTCTCTCTCCTCCTTCTCCCTCTTCCTCTCTCTCTCTGATTCGCATACATACCTTTTTTGCTGGGGGAGAAAAGGATTCTTTTGGTCAACACAATATAAAAAAAGATGTTGAGACTCTAGAAAGAGTGCAGAGGAAAGAAACAAAGATGAGGGTAGGAGGCTAAAACATATAAAGAACAGTTGCTGGAATTGAGTAGTCTAGTTTAATGGGAAAAAAAGGACCAGGGGACACATGAGAGCAGTCTTCCAATATTAGAGGGGCTGCCCCAAAGAAGAGGGAGTCAAGCTACTCTCCAAGGTGCCTGAAGGCAGGACAAAAAGGAACAGATGGAAACTAACCAAGGAGAGAAACAACCTAGAACTAACGATGAATTTTAGTGATAGTGGAACAACTTGCCTTCAGAAGTTGTGGGTGTTTTACTACTGGGGTTTTTTAAGAAGAGATTGGACAGCCATTTCTCTGAAATGGTGTAGGGTCTCCTGCTTGAGCAGGGGGTTGGACTAGAAGACCTTCAGGGTCCCTTCCAACTCTCTTTAAAAACTTCCAGTGTTGGAGCACCTACAACTTCTGGAGGCAACTTGTTCTACTGATTAATTGTTCTGTTAGGAAATTTCTCCTTACTACTAAGTTGCTTCTCTCCTTGATGGGTTTCCACGCGTTGCTTCTTGTCCAGCCCTCAGGGGCTTTGGAAATTAACTTGACTCCCTCTTCTTTGGGGCAGCCCCTGAGATATTGGAAGGCTGCTATGATATACACCTAGTCCTTCTTTTCAACGAACTAGACATACCCAGTTCCAGCAAAATCCGTTCATCATGCTTTAGCTTCCAGTCCCCTAATCATCTTTGTTGCTCTTCTCTTTGGGTTGAGGTCCAGAAGTCTTCAAGTAGGCAAGTTGGGACACCCCTGAACTACATGTCCAATCCCTGCAACCATTCATCCTATGTTTTAGCCTCCAGCTCCCTGATCATCTCTTCATTCCCACATCTTTTTTTTTTAGTTTCAATATCACTTCCAACCTAATCCACATTCACTCCTCTTCGACCTTACCTTCCATGGAATCTTTCAGCTCTTCCTCCTTGTCTTCTGTGCCATCGCTAGAAAAAGAAGGAAGACCCATGAGAACCGGCGACTGTATATATTATATCTGTTCGGTGACGCGCAGGCCGGGATGAACATTCAAGAAAGAATAGCATGAATCGACAAAAAGGTTGTAAGGAAAATTACAGTGAAAAAGAAATCCTTGCTTCTCACACCATTTCCTGCTTTGCAAATTTCCTGGGGAAATAATTAAATGAAAGTCCAGCTTTTTTTAAAAAAAAAGAAAGATAAAATATCCAATGATTTCAAAAAGAAAACACAGGTAATCCTTGACTTACGATGGTTCATTTAGTGACCGTTCCAAGTTACAATGGCAATGAAAACAGGGACGTTATGAATGTTTTTCAGTTACAACTTTTCCAGCATCCCCTTATGCATTTCCAGCATGTTCGTGGGATCCAAATTCAGGCGCTTGTATTGTGGTTAGACGGCAGCAGGTGCAGATGGCTGAGGAGAGCGATGACTCAGATGAGGGGTCAGGACCACTAGGGAGTGGACTGCTGCCTTCAGAGATTGTGAGGGCTGGCAGCAGCGATGAGGAGGAGGTTCCCGAGGAGCCTGTGCCAAGTGTGCATGCATGCAGGGCTGCTTGAAGGAAAGAGCAGCTGCAGCAGCACGGGCGACTCAGTTGTAAGGCTGCAAGGTAATGGCCCCTCCTTCAAGAAGATAGAAGCCAGCTGTGAATGGGACGTTCTTTGCAGGAAGCAAAGACGTTTTGAAACTCCAGCCTCGTGGACATTGCAGTATCTGAAGTTGGTTTTTGAAGACTCTTGTGTTGTGAAATATCTCTAAGTAACCTTATCTGTTATTCTTGGCAGCCTCACACAGTTTTGGCTTTACAAAGTTAATTAGTTTGCAGCAACCTTTTAACTGAAGATTCGTAAGAATCATTAAAAGGTTTCTGTTCCCTTTGGTTCAGGTTTTTTTTACTGGACAAGGGTTTGCGTCAGAACAGCTTGGCAACTGGTTCGTACTTATGACCGTTGCTGTGTCCACGGTCCCCTTTTACGATCTTCTGACCAGCCAGGTCAGTGAGGGAAGCCAGATTCACTTAACAAAACGGGTTTGCTAACTGACCAACTGCCACGATTCGCTGAATGAACGAGGCAACGAAAGTGACAACTCATAAAATATTTCTATGGTCTTTTCAGAGTTGTCAACAGAAAGGGGAGCAGTGTAGCAGCTTGCAAACCGAAAGTGCATTCCATAAATGTTTTCAGAGATAGTAACTAGGTGACTGAAGTTTCTGCCGCGCAAAATTCTAACTGGAAAGCATGATTGATGACTCTGGGCTAGGGATGTGTCCCATTGGAGGATATGAATTACGATACACCTAGGCAGTGCCGGACAGTTTAACTCCCAGTAAATCCTTTGGAAGTTTTGGAAGTTTGGCTCGAGACTCAGGATTTAAATGGGGGGGGGGAACTGCTGGAATCCTGACAGAAAGTTTGTAAGATGGGACGAAACTCGCTTAACAAAACATCTCCTCCTAACTACAAACATTGAGGGGGGCCTCAAGGGCGGCCGTAAGTCGAGGACAACCTGTACTGCTTCAAATGTCTACACAACATTCCCAAAGGGCAGCTGAGAGCGAGGAGAACGAATCAGGAATTGGGCATTTCAAAAAAAAAAAAACCAAAAAAAATCAGGAATATTGCAGGAAGCAAGCAAGCTCTTTATTCTTCAGCGAGACATAAATCGGCAAGAGGCACAACGAGCAAGACATGCACGACGACAACACAGATCGGATGTTCGCCGTTCCCTTCCGTTAAAGGCATTCGCACCGTCAGGCAATCAAATGGACCCCGCTCTGCATGGAGTTGGTTAAAAGGAACAGCACGATTGTTAAGGACTGAGAAGCAAACGCCGAGAGCGAAATCACCAGATGGAAAGCCCCCCCCCCCATTCCCGATTGTTGGTCTTGGAAAAAGTAATCACGGCCATGCATGAAAACACAAGGGGGAAACCGGTCCTGTTGTTGGGTCTTGGTTGGACCAACCTGTCTGATGTCGGGAAGGACAAATTCTCCTCATACAAATCTCCTTCTAAACCAAGACTGCTCCAGCTACTGCTGTTACCATTACTGCCAGGAGAGAAGAGAAGAGGGCTCAACTATGAAAAAATAGATAGTTAGCTCCAACCAGAAGTTCCTATTGACTAGTGGATTGCCTTAGGGGTCAAACTCAAGGCCCGTGAGACAGATCCGGCCCACGATGTGGCGGGGTCGGATCTGGCCTGCACTATTGTGGCCCACCAGCTGCCAGCAGAGCTGGCGACAGACTTGGATGATGAGGTGGGGGGGGGCAGTTCTGTCATCTGGGGAAGGGTCTGATGGATGCTATGTTGGACGCAGAGATAGAGCCAGGGCTGTCCAACATTTCCCAGCCACCAGAGAGGCAGCTGCCTTCAGAGGCTGAGATAAGTGGGGAGGAGGAATAGCTGGGGCCTGTTCCAGGCACGCGTATGCACAGAGGTGTTAGGAGAAAGGAGCAACTGCAGACGAGGAGTCGACTCGGGAAGCAAAGCACACATGGACACTGAATGGCCCCCTCCCTGGCTGGGGGAATAAATAGAAGGAAAGGGGAGTAGTAGTCATAGGAGTCTTTCTGAAGATTTTGCTCGCTGTGTTTCGTGCCACAGAGACTGCTTGCCAGAACTTAATTTGCAGCCTTTCGGCTAGGAGCTCCCAGCCTTGAAATTATCGCAAGGAATTGATAAAGTCTGTTACTGCTGCTCACTCTTGGAAGGACTCTTGCCTGGACTTTTTTGGTGGGTAAATAAATTCACAAGAGAGGGGTTCTTCATGACAAGGAGTCTGCTTCTTGCTTCTGCTAAGGCTGGTTCAGAACATGCATAGCCATCCTGGAAACGGTAAGGGGCCGCGTCGCTTCGGCCAGCAGGCCCACCCAATCCTGGCAAGGACATGTGCACCCAGGATAGGCCCCCCCCGCCATCCCGGCACGTGCATAGAGGAGTCAGCAGCACACATGCGCACAGACTCGGCCCATGCCAATCTCGGCATGAGCGCATGCGCCCACTGACACCTGTGCGCATGTGCGCCCACTTCCCAGGATAGTGTGGGCCACGTCTGTGTGTGCATGCACCTGCTGGGATTGGGTGGGTCTGGGCGAAGCGATACGGGCCAGCCGACAACCATGCTTACCAGACTTTCAGGTGTGTGTGTGTGTATGTGTGTGTGCAGGGGCAGCTGAGGTGTCCGGAAGCCAGGGTTCTGCAGCTGGCTCTCCAGGAAGCGTCAGTTTGGCCCATTCTATCATGGCGAGCAAGTGCGCGCAGGAGCCGGCTGGGATGGCAGGAGCAGGTCCTGCATGCACATACACCCCCTGACTTTTGCACATGCCTGTGCCTGCCGACTCCTTCTCCCCACCACCGGCCACTGGCCCATGGAGGACAACGAGGACGCTGATCCAGCCCACAAAGAAATCGAGTTTGACACCTCTTGCCTCAGATGGACTATGGAGGTGCTGCACCTCTTTTGAGAGGCATCCAAGAACAGCAAGCAAGAATGGCCTTCCAGGAGAAGAAAAAGCCAGTTCACAAGTATTTTTTTTTTCCTCCTGCTGCCAAATCTGTAAGGGTCTGTCTCAAAGGTCCAATTGAGGGCCTTCAACTTTGGGGGCAAGGCATCAGAGAAGATGGAGATGGTAGATCATGCATGAAGGTAAGGTGGTGTCAACATCTGGCACAGACGCTGGTCGTTAAAAAAAAAACCCGCAGAAAAGTCAAGAAACGGAGTCATCAGAGCTACCTACACTCTCTCTTTCTCAGATCTGTTCTCTAGAACAGGGGTGTCAATCAAATTCACGGCGTCACGTTGTCGTCACGTGACGTATCACGACTTTTCCCCCCTTCGGTAAACTGGGGTTGGGCCTGGCCAGTGTGTGATGTATCTGCCCCACCGCCTCCAACAATCTAGGCCCTTATTTTACTGACCTTGGAAGGATGGAAGGTTGAGTCAACCTTGTGCCTGGTGAGATTCGAACTGCCAAATTGCAGGCAGCTGGCAGTCAGCAGAAATAGCCTGCAGTACTGCACTCTAACCATCGCGCCACCATGGCTCATAAAACCTTCCCCCTTTTGTCACTTTATCCCTGATATTGTACAACCCACCTAATGTATTTAATCAGCAAAGAAAAATGTGCTGTTTTAATAAGAGCCTCGGTGAGCTGGTCAGGATCGAACTGCTGGCAGTGGGAATGGCTTTTATAGCAATAGTATTAGTACTTAGACTTATATACCGCTTCATGGCGCTTTACAGCCCTCTCTAAGCGGTTTACCGAATCGGCATCTTATCCCCCAACAATGTGGGAGCTCATTTTACCGACCTCGGAAAGATGGAAGGTTGAGTCAACCTTGAGCTGGTCAGGATCGAACTACTGGCGGTGGGAATGTTTTTTATAGCAATAGCATTAGCACTTATATACCGCTTCATAGTGCTCTACAAGCAGTTTACAGAGTCAGCCTCTTGCCCACAACAATCTGGGTCCTCATTTTACTGAACTCGGAAGGACAGAAGGTTGAGTCAACCTTGAGCTGGTCAGGATCAAAGTGCTGGCAGTGGGCAGAGTCTGCCTGCAATGCTGCATTCTAACCACTGCACCAGCACAGCTTTTGGGTAACAAATGCTTTATCTCACACATAAACCATTCAACATTTCAAAAACACCATGCTGAAGTCTGTTAAAATCCACCCTGGATCTTAACGGTGTAAGAAGGGTTGGTCAAGCCATCTCATCAAAACTGTACATTAAACATTCATTCTGGAAAAGTTCGGTCTCGGTGGTCATGAAGAGTTGACACTGATCGATGGGACTTCATCAATCAACATTAGAAATAGAGTTGAATTACCTATCGCTGAGGTGGAGAAAGCTGCTGCTCTCATCTGGATGTTCATCATCAAAACTCAAGTTGGACCAGCTGCCGGTGCCGTCATCTCCAGTTTGCTGGCTGACCACAGACTCGGCAGAATTAGGCCCCCCAGTTTCCGTGGTGCTAACACAGGCAAGAAGGGTAGAATCACTATTTGTCCTTGCGTTCCACATACCTGACCTTCCTTCAGTGTTGACCCCACCTGGAACCCACTCCAGAGGTCTCCTCAAATTCCAAGGGCTGTTTCAGAAACAAGCATTGTGACATCAGCACCACCCCTTACATGTTCTTGTGTATAGACATGAGAAATAAATCTTCTGAACTGCATCCTAACATACGGTTCCTGATTCTTGGTGCCTGATATTAATTTAGTAAACTCAAGTTCAATACTAAATTGGTGCCAGAATTCAAGAGGTGTTGGACTTAAGACTGCTTCTGGGAATGTAATGACTCTAGGCTGATGACTTATTTAACTCTGCCCCCACCAGTTCTGTCTCTCTTCTCCTAATCTAGTCAATTAAGATTGGATTCAATCTAATCAATTAGATTGAACTCAAGTTCAATAGTAAATTGGCGCCAGATGAAGGTCAACGGAACTCAAGGGGTTGGGCTTATACGGTTTGTGGGAAGGTAATAACTCTAGGCCCGTGTTGGCGAACCTATGCCACATGTGCCAGAAGTGGCACGCAAAGCCAATTCTCCCGGCACATGAGAGGTTGCCCGGAAGAGCCGCCCAACAGCTGATTATTGGGTATCTGGTGCACATGCGCAGGGGACGGAGGGGGTGCATGGGAGACGTGCACGCATGCACAGAGACATGCTGTGCGTGAGGGGATCACTTGCGCATGTGCAGACATGCAACGCGTGAGGGGGGAATCATACACACATGCTCAAAGACGCGCAGCGCGCAAGAGGGAGAATCGCACACACATGCACAAAGACAAGCGGCACGTGAGGGAGTCATGTGCGCATTTGCAAAGACGCATGGTGCGTGAGGACAGAGTCGCGCATGCATGCGCAGGGGACATGGGGGGCAGCACGCATTGCCTTCTAGGTGCTGGCACGCGAGCGCATGCAAGCCGAGTGCACGCGCAATTATCGGCACGGGAGCCGAAAAAAGTTAGCCACCACTGCTCTCGACTGATAACTTGTCCATCTCCATCGGCTCTGCCTCTCCTCCTAATATAGTAAACTCAAGTTCAGTACTAAATTGACACCAGATAAGGATCAACGGCATTCAAAGGGGTTGGACTTAGACCATTTTTGGGGAACATAATGACTCTAGGCCAATGACTCATTTAACTCCTCCCCCTGCTCTCCTCCTAATCTAGTCAACTCAACTTCAATACTAAATTGGCCCCAGATCAGGGTCAATGGAATTCAAGTAGGGTTGGACTTACACAGTTTGTGAAACATAATCACTCTAGGCTGGTGATTCATTTAACTCCCCCCCCCCCGGCTTCTCTTCTCCTAATCTAGTCAACTCAAAGTTCAATACTAAATGGGTGCCAAATAAGGGTCAAGAGAATTCAAGAGGAGTTAGACTGTTTATGTGAACGTTATGGCACTCTAGGCAATGACTCATTTAACCCCGCCCCACCCCAACTCTGCCCGCTCTTCCCCTACAGTATATATTCCCTGCAAAAATCAACCCTACCTTATATTGATGGCTGGAGCAATATTTGTCATGCAGGAAGTCATAATTTCTGTGGTTAGACTTTCGGCAAAACTGATTCCATCTTGACTGATTCCACTATCCGCCGTCAAACTGGTGTTGCTGAGCTGCCTCCTCGCTTGGTCCAAGGTGGCAGGTGGCAGGTTTTCCGCAAATAGGACCTTCTCCTCCACATCGACGTGAATTTTGGGAATGTCCAAATGAAGCACGTGAGATTTAGGCAAGGTGATGCTTACACTCCCATCTGAAGATTGTCTAACATTAGAAGGAAGTTCTCGTCCAGCTAGCGCCACAGATGAACCTCCAATGCAGGTTTGGTGTTCTTTCAAACTGCAGTGTTTGCAGGCAGCTACAGAAAATGGCGTCATTTTTTCTTCATAGGTTAACCTCTCTCCATGTGTCCAGCCTTCAGAAGCTTGCCAAGTTGCTGATCCTAAGCTCACTTCTAAAGTATCATCTACGATCTTCTTTGCGTATTGGTTTATGGCTTGTAAAATGTTCCCTTGGTAAGTAGAGTCCCTCAAACTCTCCGTGCTGTGATACAGCTTCTGCTTACAACGTGAAGAAGGCAGTCTTTGACTCCACATGGTTTTGAAATCTGTGGCTTTGTCGTCTCTCGGCGGTTGGTACAAGCAAGAATCCGTTAAAGATTTGGGCAAATTTGTCGTGGACTTGAACGTCCCTCTGGCATCAGAGGTGATTGTACAAGCAAGAGATTCTGAAAAGTCAAGCAATTTTGAACGTTCAGGCCCGTGTAAGGGACATCTGCTCGTCCAAGGTTGCTTCGCGAGATGAAGCATCATGCCATTGTTCTGATTCTTTCGATCTAAGTCCTGTTTGGTTGCCTCAAACAGTTCGAGCTTACTGTTTAGCTTGAAGCTCTTTTCTGGAGCAGCCTTCCTACTGTGCTTCACCCGGAATTTCCTGGCGGCTTGCTGCATTCCAGACCTCACCGTTTTGTAAGCAAGCCTACTGGCGAAATTATCCATGATGAGGTCGCTGTGGCCACCTTCCTGTTTCAAAACCCGAATGATGTGGTCGGTGTATTCATCCGTCACACTTTCGCAGCTTGGATATTTGGAGTTGAGACCCAAAGCTTCCGAATTCAGGGGCGCAGGAAGAACGCAACCGTCTGGTTCTCTAGAAGAGGGCTTCGGTCTCTTGTCTTTCGACCAACATTCGTGGTAATTTCTTTTAAGCTGAAACCCATCGCCCTCGTAATTAATGTGACAGAGGCTCAGAAGTTTGCAATGTCTTGAGTTGAGCCTTTTTGAGGCTTCCCGGATGACCCTCCCAGCCATTTCACCAGCGTAAATCCACAAAGCAGGTGTGTTTTTTTCTGGAACCTTAACAAACATGGAACGCCCACCTTTTTGGTCTTCCGTGCTTACTTGAAAGTATCTCTTCTTCTCCATCTGGACAGCTTTATCTTCTAAACGTGAAGTGACTTGTTCGGTTGCCATAGAGATGATACAAGTAGCTAGATGATCAGCATACTCTATTGTCGGTCCCGAAGGTTGAATTTGCTCTAACAATGTTTCAGAATGTTCTTCAACTTCCTTGTTTTTCACTTCTTCGGAGAGAGACCGCATTAATTTCAACATAAACTCTTCCTTTTCTACATTTTCACATTCTGGGGTGTATATTCCATCTGTTTCCGGTATGTAAGGAGTCGAAGGGGGAGTAGCAGGTGCAAATTCCTTTGCTAATTCTCCTTTCAGTGTTTTGGTTAATTTCCTTAAATTCCACTCCGAATTTGCCTGAGAAGCTATTAAAGGTGTCGAGGGTGGTGTTTCTGGTACCATGAGAAGATTTCTGTCTCTGACATTCAATTTATCTTCCAGTTGAAGTGCATCTTCACACGTGAGCACCATGGAAGAATTATTTATTTCCAAAAAAGGCATTTCGTGACTAAACGCAGAACCTCCTGTGGCTTCCGACGCGTTCTGTTTTTCAAGTAAGTTGCTGATAGGTATTGCTGAACTGTCTTCCACATCTGGAACCTGCTCATTAGATTTGACAAATGACAACGTAGGAGATATTGTATTAGTGGATAGCTTGCAAACTGTCCGGTTCTTTCTTTCCTGAACTCCATCTTTACACCCCAACATCAAACAACGACTAGAAGAAGCGGTAGAGATATGAAATTTCGATATGCTGTTTAAAGGCATCTGCTGTTGACCCACGATAACTGGGATGCTCTTCGTTTTTTCTCCTTGTTTGGCTGCGCCCTGAGAGTCCTTCTTATCGCTTCTGGCGTGGGTTCCCAACCCAACACAGTAGGCTAATTTCTCACCCGTAGCCGAACACGCTGATTTCGTTTCGTCAACCGACTGTTTTATGATCCGTTTGGCCAAATAATTAGCAAACATATTCTTGCAGGAATCCTTCCCGATGCACTGCAAACAGGGGCCATCTTTCATTTGTAGTACGTCCGTGTACTGCTCTGCCGATTTAGAAACCCTGGAAGAAGTGACGGCTTCATAGGCTTCTGAAACGATCATATCGACCATCGTTCCACTAAAGTTATTGAGGCTCGATATTTCTGTAAGTTTGTGGGCCTCGGGATGGTTGGGTGGATTGCATTCATTGTCTGATGTGAAATCAGTAGTCAGGTAGATATTTCTGAGGGACGACACTTCGCTTCGATTCCTTGTGGTGGCACAACACATTTCTGGGGACCCTTTGTAGAAGGACAGCTTGGTCTCAGATGCCAATGGATTCTTGACTTTGGCTTCCTTCCATAAAATCTGATGGTGAGAAAGGATGCTTCCAGCTAAGGGCACCGGAATCGAACTCGCAATGCCCGTTGTGTAGAACAAGGCTCGATTAATGGTGTGTTCCTTTCTGAATTCCCAAACAGGGTTCAAGGCTACTGGCACATTCTCACAAAACTCAGAAAAACCATTGGATGTGTGGGTTAACTCCAGCGCTCTTTCCTTGCTTACATATTTTATGTTGTCCACAGAAACGCTGATTGCAGCTTGTGAGGTGAAGTTCACATCAACCTGCGATAACTCAATAAAAGCATCCTGGATGACGGATTCAGACAAGTCTTCTGCATAGGACCACACAACGTTATTGTTGTAACAGAAGGTACGCTGATGAGATGCTGTGGGCGTCGGCGGATGCGAAAACTGACAAACTTCCATTATCCCCTCAAATATCAGTTCCTCGGCAAGGTTTGCTGCAAATTTGGTAACGGTGTTGGTAAACATTTGTTGCTTCATGGAGTACAGTTCTTTCAAAGCTCCGGTGACGGCTTCGCTCACCAAAAACCCTGCTAAACCATTAATGGCTTTCTTCTTCAGCAAAAGAGCTTGCTGCCTCCCGATCTCGTAGAAGGCCATCTGGAACACCGATGAAGTCAACTTAGCAGCCAACTGACACAATGCATTGGTACACGAAGAAACACCCTTCTGGAGATCTTTAAACGCACTTCCAAAACTCGTTTCCACTAGCTCTGAAGCAAATTTCTGGATGTGATCTTTAATCACTCCCGGCTTGTGTTTGGATTTATCTTTCTTATGAAGTCCTTTTCTAGATATGACTCGTTGGATTTTTGTCGTCCGGTCTTTCTCTTCTCCCGGGACGATCCTACCCTGGCTGATAATCTCCTGTGTGCATCTACACAATGAGGGTGGCCTAGCATTACACACAGAACCCAGAATTTCAAAGGAAATATTATTTGCAAAATCCGAGTAGGTGTGATAGATGATGTTGTGGTTCTGGCTGAAGGCATCTCGATTCATTCGACAGAGGCATTCTGTGGAAAAGCAACTGCCCAGCGGGCTGAAAGCAGAAGATCTGATGGGGCTGAACAAGGATGCGTGATCATCAGTTGGGTTTTTGATCAGGCGGGGAGAATCTGGGACATCCAAGAGATTGTTGTATGGAGATTCTGGCTTGCGAGGAGTTGGCTTCCTTACGTTGGCTGGAAGAACCGGACGGTCACACTTGAATTTTTGAGGATTCATTGATGTTGAGGAGGAGCAGGACTTCTGACATGAAATGATGCTTTTCTGCGACGTATGACTTATGGTGGTGGGATCTCTAGAACCTTTAGAACTATTTTCCAAAGTTTGTTCGTGGTCGTCAAATTGGTCAAAACTATCAAAAAATTCGCTGACTTCAGAATCGGAATCTTCAACTCCATCTTTCCCTACTGGGATTTTCGGCAGCTGAAGCTTTGCCTTCAAACTTTTTTGATACCCTTCTTCATCCAAAAATATGACAGGGCTTGGACTAGAACAGTCCGATTCAGATGAATCGGCCGGAGAGGAAGAAAATAAGGTTTTGTGCAAAAAATTAACACCACGATCCGAAGAACTGTGGGGCCTAAAAAAGCTTCTCTGTATCCAAGGATCAGAAATGGAAGTGGAGACCGAATTTCTTACGGAAGATGACAATTCCTCAAGTTCTAAGATGTTCACCAAGGAGATGGAGGACTTGACCGATGGCCTCCGATACACAGAACTGACAAAGGACTTTTGATCATTGGATTTGAGAGGGTGAGCAAAGGTGGACTTTGGAGAAACCTCTTGACTCTTCTCAGGTTCTGTCCAGAAGGGGGGAAAAGAAAGAAAATAAAGGAGACATCTTTGTAAGCTATCTTGGAGAAGGTCTATGTTCTGACCCAGCTCCCCAAACACACGTGAACATACCTCTGATGTGAACTCAAAAGATTCCTTTATTAAGAATGCCGGCAGCCCCAGCAAAAAGTTTCTCTCACAGGTTAACAAGTCCGTCCATCTGGAAAATGAATAGTTGTCTGCCACACCTATTCATCTCCGCCACCTGCCTTTTATCCCCAGACCTAGGGTGGGACTTCGCTAGCAGTGGTGGCTCTTCCTTCCCAAGGACTGGCCCATAGATTTCCACAGCTCTCCTCTCCCTTTGCCTTCTGCGTATCTGCACGTCAGGCACTAGCCCAGCTGTTCTTCCTCTTCCTCATTAGACACCTCAAGCCCTGGGGGCTGTTGACTCTCCATCTGAGGGCTGACGGATGGCCCAGGCCCAGGCTCTGCCTCTGTCTCTCTCTCTCTCTGCCAGCTCCATTCCCTCTTTCCCCTCAAAGCTCTCAGGTTGCTCTAATGCTGACGCTGACTCCAACGCCTCCTCCTTTGATTTGGCTGCTGGGGGGCTGGTGGCCAACAGGCAACAATAGTCTACCTTTGTGGCTACTAAGATTTGACACAAGCTGAATGGCACATGAATCAAAATCAGTTAACTAACAGAATTAGGCAACAACACAAAAAAAATTGGCCTTTGGATTTATTGTATGAAATTCCCATATTCACTTAACAGCAACTTCCACTAAAATCAAAAATTACCGATATGGATCATTTTTGCTGGCTCATCTTCCTCAAAGTGTTCCAATGCGGTCACGAAATCGTCTTCGATGGAGGAGACAGATTGATTCGTGTCATCATTCTCGGGGTGGGTTGAGTCCAGGGCCTGTTTTGGCAACGAGTGCATCTCCTCACTGCATCTGATCGCAGCAGTGTACTTGCTCAGCAGAGTAAATACGGCATCCCCTGTCGGCCTCGGAAACGAAGACGACAATCTCATCACGCACAATACCCGTGAACAGCAATTCTGGTGAAAAGAGAAGATGGAAAAAAACCATGGTTTATTTATCAGTAGCTACGGCTGGTTCTCAACTTATGACCACAACAGAGCCCCAAATGTCTGTTGCTAAGTGAGACATCGGTAAAGTGAACTTTGCCCCTTTTTCGTCGCTGCAGCTATTAAGTGAATCACTGGGGTTAACAAGTTGGTAACACGGCTGTTTAGTGAATCTGGCTCCCCCCAGGTTGGTGAGAAGGTCGCAAAACGGGATCACATGACCTCACTCGTACAATGGGGCAAAATTCACTCAACAACTGTCTCACTTAGTGACAAAAATGATGCCCTCAATTGTGGCCAAGACAGCTCTGTGTGTGCATGCATGTGTATGTGTGTGTGTATGTGTGTGTGTGTATATATGTGTATGTGTGTGTAGAATAATATAATAAATATAATATAATATAATATATAATAATATAGTAATAGAATAAGAGAATAGAATAAAATAGAATAGAATATTATATAATAGAATAATATAAAATAGAATAATAAAATATAGAATAGAATATAGAATATAATATAGTAACACAGTATAATAATACAATATAATATAATAATAGAATAGAATAGAATAGAATAGAATAGAATAGAATAGAATAGAATAGAATAGAATAGTGCTGATTAATGGTTTCAATTCTTTGCATCCAGATCACTGAGTCATCTAAACCAGGGGTTGCCAACCTTTTTGACCTCAGGGACCACCAAACTCATAATTTTAAATCCCAAGGACCACTAATGTGAATTTTGACTGACGGTGGCTTGCTGACGTTGGTGGGAGAGAGAGAGAAAGATCTAACTTCTCTCTCTCCCTCCCTCCCTCTCTCTCTCATACACACACACACACACAAGCACACAGAGGCAGGGGTGGGATTCAAATTTCTTAACAACCAGTTCTGTGGACGTGATCTAATTTGTGGGTGTGGCTTGGTGGTCATGTGACTGGCTGGGCATGGCTTGTATGTAAATATTATAAATATTTATATAAATATTGATTTTTTTTTATTAAAAAAGAACAACTTTACCCAAAACCAACAGTTTCCTGCTTTCTAGCTAATCTAAATTTCCCAGCACAACAGAACAGCTGATAGTCAGAAAAAGGAAAAATAGCAACTTAGCAGGCAAGTTTGCCAGGTAAGTAGTGAGTGGGCGGGATGGGTTCCCACGGTCATGTGGGCAGTGCAGCCTTGTGTTCCTGCGCTGTCTGGATTAATTGCTTTGGGGGGTGCTCTGGGAGTGAAATTTCTCTATGGACCACCAAAATTTTCTCGGGGACCACCAGTGGGCCCACTGGTTGGCGACCACCGATCTAAACAGATAACTGATGTCATGCACCTGGTGGAGACTGACTCTGAGGGAGAGGAGGAACAGCCGGCAGAGAGTGGAAGCGTGGCTCCAGCGGTTGTGGAATAGGCTGGGGAAGGACAGAGGCCAGCTGGCCAATCAGAGGAGGACCCAGGCCCATCCCTTCTCCCTCCTAGGGCACGCAGGGAGGAGAGGATCAGGGGAAAATGTGGTCTACTTGAGAGGAGAGGGACATGATCCTCTTCATGGGCTGCAGGTGTGAGGTCTGCATAAGAGTTTGGATCTGCCTGCTAGCAAATGCTGAAGGCAAAGAGTGGTTTTTCCTGGATGAGGTTTATCTTGCTTGGCGTTCTTCAGCGGACTGTACCTGGTTATCTTCTTGAAGTTTATAATTAATTATCCTGGTCTGTCGTGGAACTTTCTTCGGCGCGGTTTGTTTTTGGTTTTGGCTTCGTTATCTGCTCTTCGATTTTGAACTGTATTTCTTTCGTTTGGAATATTATTTGGATAATAGTTTAATCTCCAACTGTGAACAATTGAACAGTGAAGCCAAGTTGAAGGCATTCAAGGACCTTTATTTACGTGTTGGTTTTTGCTGTAATTGTGGTACACTCCGGGTCATCACAATTGAAAAGCACACTACGGATCTTGGGAGTCCTAGTGGACAATCGCTTAAATGTGAGCCAGCCGTGTGCAGCAGCTGCCCAAAAAGCCAACACACTTCTAGGCTGCATCAACAGAGGGAAAGAATCAAGATCACATGAAGTGTTAATACCGCTTTATAAGGCCTTGGTAAGGCCACACCTGGGAATCCGGCGTCCAGTTTTGGTCACCACGATGTTAAAAAAGATGTGGAGACTCTAGAAAAAGAGTGCAGATAAGAGCAACAAAGAGGATTAGGGGACTGGAGGCTAAAACGTATAAAGAATGGTTGCTGGAAGTGGATATGTGTAGTTTGAAGAAAAGAAGGACTAGGGGAGACAAGATAGCAGTCTTCCAATATCTCAGGGGCTGCCCCAAAGAAGAGGGAGTCCAGCTATTCTCCAAAGCACCAGAAGGACAGGACAAGAAGCAACAGATGGAAACTCATCAAGGAGAGAAGCAACCTAGAACTAAGGAGACCTTTTCTGACAGTGAGAACAATTAACCAGTGGAACATCTTGCCTTCAGAAGTTGTAAATGCTCCAACACTGGAAGCTTTTAAGAAGAGATTGTCTTAAATGATATAATAGGGTTTTCTGCCTAAGCAGGAGATTGGACTAGAAGATCCCTTCCAACTGTGTTTTCTGTTCCATTCCATTCCATTCCATTCTATTCCAATTCTATTCTATTCTATTCCTATTCAACTCTATTTGACTCTATTCTATTCATTCTTATTCTATTCTACATTCCAATTTCTATTCTATTCTGTTCTACTCTACTCTATTTTCTCTCCTATATTCTCTGTTCTATTCTACTCTAATTTTCTCTCCTATGTTCTCTGTTCTATTCTACTCTGTTCTCTTATTTTCTCTCCCACATTCTCTGTATTATTCTGTTCTGTTCTATTCTCTTATTAGCAGCCCATTAGATTCTCTTACCTTTTGCCTGAAGTCGTCACTACTCTCCGCCGGTTTGCATATATCCTTCAGCAAAAGAGCTTCCTGGTCATGCAGGCTGCACCAGTGACTTGATTTCAGAACCTCTGGGAGGCCCACTGAGACGGTTGCCAGATCCTAAACCAAGCAGAGCAACCTTGAACAACAATCCCATTGAGCAGGGAAAATTATCAGCAAATTCCCCCCAATGAGTTTTTCATCCCAAACATCGGAGTTTTCCTACAGAGGATGAGCCCAAAAACAATTCGCAGTTGTGCAATCTCTTGAAAGACTGTTGGCCAGGACTTTGCTGGAGAAAAATTCCCTTTAACCTAAATAAAAGGGGTTTTATCGGGACGAGGAGTCGGCTTCATGATGAGCTTGGGAAGTCTCGGTCAGGACAGGTTGCATATGTGATCCTCTTTTGTGAGCTTCCAACAAGCCAAGTCAATGGGGAAGCCAGATTCACATAACAACGATATTGGAAAAAAAAGAGACTGATGACCATTTTTCACACTTACAACTGTAGCAGCATCTCCGCTGTTACCATAGACAAAACTCAAGACGCTTGTCAACTGACTCGTATTTATGACGGTTGCCGTGTCCCCCGGGGCACGTGATCGCATTTGGCAACCTCAAAGTCAAAGCCAGAGTGACTTACAAACGGGGTTATTAATTTTACAGCCGCAGGGATTCACTTAACAACTGCGGCAAGAAAGGTCATAAAATGGAACAAAGCTCCCTTAACAAATGTCTCGCTTAGCCACGGAAATTTGGTTTCAATTGTGGTCGTTAAGTCAAGGACTGCCCTTAACTGGAATGTAGAAAGAATATGTTACACTTAATTAGTGTTCTAGGACCCACACTCTTTATACTCTATATAAATGGCCTATGTGATCACCTTATAAGCAACTGCGTCCTCTTCACGGATGACGTAAAACTATTCAACACCACTGACAATGCTACTGTCCTTCAAAATGACCTTGATTATGTGTCTGAATGGTCAAACAATTGGCAACTCCAAATCTCGACCAACAAATGCTCTGTCCTTCACATTGGTAAAAAAAATCAGTACACCCAATACAAGCTAGGCAGATATGACCTTGTTGATGACCCTCACTCTGTCAAGGACCTTGGAGTACTCATATCAAATGAGCTAAATGCCAGAGCTAACTGCAACAGCATTGCCAAAAAGACATTAAGAGTTGTAAATCTAATCTTACGGAGATTCTCTTCCGGAAATATCGAATTGCTAACTAGAGCATACAGAACCTTTGCCAGACCAAAACTCAAATACAGCTTATCTGTCTGGAATCCGCACTGCATATCAGACATTAGTACAATTGAGCGAGTCCAGAAGTATTTCACGAGAAGAGTACTACACACCTCTGCTCGCAACAGAATACCCTACACCACCAGGCTTGAGATTTGGGGCTTGGACAACCTTGAATTATGCCACCTATGGTTAGATTTAAGCGTAGCACACAAAATTATCTGCTATAATATCCTACCAGTCAATGACTACTTCAGCTTCAACCACAACAATACAAGAGCACACAACAGATGCAAACTCAATGTTAACTGCTTCAAACTCGATTGCAGAAAGTACGACTTCAGCCACAGAGTGGTCAATGCCTGGAATGCACGCCTTGACTCTGTTGTTACATCCTCAAACCCTCCACTCCTTTAACCTTAAACTAACCTCTATTGACCTCACCCCTTTCCTAAGAGGTCTGTAAGGGCGTGCATAAGTGCACCATCGTGCCTACCATCCCTGTCCTAATATCCCCATTTATTCGTACCTATTTCCTGCATTCTTACTCATGTTTATACTTATACCTATTATCTTGTAAGCGATTGACAAATCAAATAAATAAATAAATATGAAGCACAACTTTTGGATAATATCTTCTGACTCAAAGAGGAACCTACCTTGGGTGAAATAGCAGTCTCATTAGCAAAACAGAGAAACGTGACCTGTAATAAAAATACATATATATGTATGTATATATTACAAACTATTCTAAAAATAGAATAGGTATACTTATAAGAGAAGAAACAGACATCTTGCAATCTCTGGAACCAAAATTATATTTATTATACTTACTAAGCTCTCGTAAGCCGCTGCTGACATTGTCAGAGTATTAAGCTACCATTACAGAGATCTATGCCTTTATATATTATTAATCAATTTAGCCCTTGCATGCGTAACAGGCCGACCACAAGGTCACGGGCAAAGCAACAAATTGATAAGCAATCGAAGGTGGGTCTGGAAAGGGAGTTAAACCTCCATCGACCAACATGACTGAAGCAAAAACAACAATTACAGGTGGGAGGCAGATGGAAGGGCCTATTACACGTATTATTTGTATTATTCGTATTATTATTATGAATTTAAAAACTGAAGAGATGCCAAACCTCGTTGAAATGTTCATCTTCTTTGGACAGCTCCTGTGTTGATATGGTGCACAACGGTTTTTGACTTTGCAACCATTGTGTCGTAGGAGAGAGGGAAGATTCGCTGAAGGCCTGTTTTTGAAAGAGAGAGAGGAAGGAAGGAAGGCAGACAAGAAGGAAGAAGGGAAGGAAGGAAGGAAGGCAGACAAGAAGGAAGAAGGAAAGGAAGGAAGGGAGGGATTGGTAAATGTGACTTTTTTTACAACCTTCTGACAAGCAAAGTCGATGGGGAAGTCAAATTCACTTCACAACCATGTTACTAGAATATAGAATAAAGCTGGAAGGGACCTTGGAGGTCTTCTAGTCCAGCCCCCTGCTCAAGCAGGAGAACCTATACTAACTTAACAACTGCAGAGATTGGCTTGACAACGCTGGCAAGAAAGGCCTCAAAACTCGCTTAACAACATTCTCGCTTAGCAACCAAAAGTTGGGGATCGTTTGTGGTTAATACGATCTCCTTTTTCAACCTTCGGACAAGCAACGTCAATGGGAAAGCCAGATTCACTTAATAACTGTGTTACTAACTTAACAACTGCAGTGACTCACTTAAGAACATCGGCAAGAAAGGCCGCAGAATGAGGCAAAACTCGCTTAGCAACGATCTTGCTGAGTTGTGGTAAATGCGATCCCCTTTTGCGACTTTCCGACTAGCAACATCAACGGGGAAGCCAGATTCATTTAACAACCATGTTATTCATTTAACAACATCGGCAAGAAAGACCGCAGAATGAGGCAAAACTCGCTTAACAACGGTCTTGCTCAGTTTGGGGCTCAGTTGTGGTAAACGCACATCCCCTTTTGGTACCTAAAGTCAATGGGGAAGCCAGATTCACTTAAGAACCGTGTTACTAACTCCACTGCAGGGATTCACTTAACAACGTTGGCAAGAAAAAAAATCGTAAAATGGGGCAAAATTCACCTCACAAATTTCTGACTCGGCGACATAAATTATGGGCTCAGTGGTCGTTCGAAGTTGAGGAAGACCTGTAGCTCTTCTGTGAAGTTTTCTTTTTGTTGCAATGGTTGTTTTTTTACTCAGGATTGCGTAGAAACTATTATTTTATTCCGAGGTCTTAAGATTTTGAGTCCCCTGGTGTTCAAAGTAAGTGGGGAGAGTCATCTTTTTAAAGGCTCCCCAAAAGCTAGGAAAATGAGGGCTTGCTGAGAAGAAGATCTGATTTGAAAGGTTTATTTAATTAAATTTATTATAATTGCTCGTTCCAGCAGAGGCTGGATGAGTGTATCCAAGAACATTTGAGACAAGAATTCACTCCACTAGGAAAAAACGAACAATTATTCGTGTTCAAACCCAGAAAAAAGAAATTCAAGTGTTGTTGTGGTTGTGGAATGGCCAAATTGTTTCTAAATCTCTATAGAGAGAAAACATCTCATTGGCTCTGATTGGACTTGGTCAACGCATGGACTCCATCTTTAAAAAAATTCTTTTTCAAGGTTGATTTACAGACTCTGGGACTTATTAAACCTGGCATAGCAGCCTTCTTACTAAATTGTCTGAAGCATTCTTTTCTTAACAGAGTCCAGAAAAAAGAAAAACTTTATCGTGGACAATCAAATAGTACTCAGCCAAATCAATATTATTAACCCCAAGGTTTTACCTTTTTCACTGCTCCTCTAGGATTCTTCTGGCAGCTTTGGAACCTGATGTGACCTTCCATGTTTTTAAATTTTTATTTTCATGGATGAATTGAAGAATCTCTAAAATAAAAACAGGTTATGCTGTGTAATTAATCTACCACTGGTTACAATGCAAAATTTCAAGTTAATAAAAATGAGAAGGAGGACGAGAAAGAGGAAGAAGAGGTAGAGGTAAAGGAGGAAAGAAGAGGAGGAAGGAGGAAGAGAAGGAGAAGGAGGGGAAGGAGGAGGGGGAGGAAGAAGGGGGAGGAAGAGGGAAAGGAGGGAGGAGGAAGGGGAAGAAGGGGAAGAAGGGGAAGGAGGAGGAGAAAGGAGGAGAAGAAGAAAAACCAACAACAGAAACAATAACAACACAAATTAAGGGTTGGGACCCAGAAGCAGTCTGAAATCCCATGAAGTAATATTACTAAGGAAGAAAAAAATAATGGTCTCACCTGAGATTCTAGTTTTATTATGTCTCTGAGAGTTTTTATTCAATTCAAGACAACATCTCAAGATCTTCAGTGTCAAAGCTCTCCTCACCCCCTGGTCCATCCCATCATGCCACCAAAACAGCCAAGGACACTTACCCAAACACAAATGCTTTTTTGTTGCCATCAACATCCAAGACTTTCTTCTGGAAAATCCATGCTGTGAGAGAGCCCGCAGGTTTCCTCTGACTTTTCAGGAGCTGGGATTTGCCTTCACCACGGTCCATGAGAGCCTTCTAGGTCGCCGCTGGTCTCGTACACCCTACATGCTGCGGTCTTGAGAAAAGAAACAACTTCATGTGGGAATGACAAGCAACACCACAACCAGAAACCCAAGAAAATATGACTTCATGAAGCCAAGCATTCCTTTAACAAGTGACACTTCCCTATTTTTTTTAACCTTTCGCCAAGACTGAATATATCCAGAGGTGGACTTCAAATATTTTAGCAACTGTGGGACAGAAATTATAAACTGACACTATCAACA
Source organism: Bungarus multicinctus (assembly GCA_023653725.1). Taxonomy (NCBI): domain Eukaryota; kingdom Metazoa; phylum Chordata; class Lepidosauria; order Squamata; family Elapidae; genus Bungarus; species Bungarus multicinctus. The sequence continues at coordinate 53,364,160 of CM042851.1, read as the reverse complement.
GCATGCAAAGAAAATTTGTACAAGATGTGTGATGACCCAGGGTGGGATACAAAACAGTCACAAAAACTCAGTGAATCCCCTTTTATTCCTTCACTTTGCTTCCAAGCTCCAAATATTCTTGACGGAAGACAAAAAACTCCCACACAAACAGTTACAAGAAGGAGGAAAAAGGCAACACAAACCAGGCAAGATAAGGGCTGGAGGACGTCTGCAGATGATAGAACACACACTAGGAAGGACACAAAACTCAGAGGGGAAGCATAAACTAGAGATATTTCCATGCTTTGTTTCCAGCGTTCGCCCATACGCAAGTCCGTCCTCTTATTCAGTTGTCATAGCTGCAGCCCATGAAGAGGATCAAGGCCCTCTCCTCCCAAGTAGATCGCGCCTCTCCCTTATCCTCTCCTCCCTGCGTGCCCTAGGATGGAGAGGGGATGGGCCTGGGTCCTCCTCTGACTGCCTAGCTGGCCTCTGCCCTTCCCCAGCCTCCTCCACGACCTCCGGAGCCACACTTCCACTCCCTGTCAGCTGTTCCTCCTCTCCCTCAGAGTCAGTCTCTACCAGGGGCATGACACTATGTTTTATAGATGGCACTTAACACCAGCAAAATTAGCTAAATTAGCTGGGCTGTGCACTGCCCCGAGTCCCAATTTGGGAGAGGGGGCGGTATATAATTTAAATAAACTCTAACTCTAAAATGTTTAAAGACAAATCAGCCAAATGCTGGAAGTGTCATCAAACACTGGGAACATATTACCATATGTGGTGGACTTGTATAGAAGCTAAAAGATATTGGACAAAAATACACACATGGTTGGAAAAAAATGATAAAACAACATATAGATTTGAAACCTGAAATATCTTTATTAGGAATGGTACCTGAAGGTTACAGTAAAGAAAAAACATATTTAATTATACATGTATTAGCAGCAGCTAGAATTGTATTTACTCAGAATTGGAAAAGCGATAAGATACCAATAGAGGGGAAAAGTAATTGAGAAAATATTGGAATGTGCAGAAATTAATTGATTAACACTGGTAATTAAAGAAAAAGAAGAAACGGAATATTATGTGGTATGAGACTTATTTTATCAATGGTTAAAAAAGAGAACAAATTAAAATGGATTAGATGAACACATAAAGCAAGGTAAGATTGTTTAAAAATAGATATATTGGATATTCCTTAGAATGTGATTGTTATATTGATAAGAAAAGTATTAATCATAATTGTAGCACATGAAATATGTACCTAGTCGACACACAGTTGAAATGGAATAGAATTATTGTGTATTTAAAAAACTTTTTTGAAAAAAAAAATTAGCAACTGGTCCTCTGCCCGGTTGCTGGATGGGTGAGGCCATGGTGGGCGGGGCCTAGTTAGCCTGCTGCACTATGACGGAAGGGCTGTTTTCGCCCTCCCTGGGCTCTGGACGCCTCTGGGAGAGCGAAAATGGCCTCCCCAGGCTCCAGAGGCCCTCCAGAGGCCCGTTTTTCACCCTCCCTGAGCGTCTGTGCGGGCCCTGAACTTACCTGGCATCCAAAATAGGCTGCGTGGAGAGACTCCTGAGAGGGGAGGGGCAGTGTGGTCCAGCCAGAGGTCGGATTTGCTGGTTTGCTGAACCGGTCATTAAAAATGATAAAATTAGCAACCGGTTTGCCCGAACCGGGGTGAACCGGTCACAGCCCACCCCAATTGTATCTGCTAGAAAGTTGATAAGAGGTAATCTTCAACTTATGACCACAATTAAGCCCAAAACTTCAGTGGCCGCATCCCCGTGGTCACGTGATCCAAATGCAGAGGCTTGGCAACTGGCATGTACTTGTGACGGTTGCAGTGTCCCAGGCTCACATGATCCCCCTTTTACGACCTTCTGACGAGCAAAGTCAATGTGGATTTAATTTAACAGCCCTGCGAGTAACTTTATCAGCTGCAGTGATTCATTCAATAACTGTGGCCAAAAAAAAAATAGGGACAAAACTCACTGAACCATTGTCTCTCTTAGCAATGGAAATTTTGGTTTCCATTGCAGTCGTAAGTCGAGGACTGCCTTTCATGTGTGCAGCAAAGTCTCGTACTAGATAACAATGAATTTGTTAGGACCCACCAAAAGTCTGGTGAATTATTTTAAACTATTCTTTTTTCCTTGTCAAATATATAATTATCAGCTTTTAACAACCCCATAATCCCTTGCAGGGTGGAATCTGGGCAACTGAATGGAGCTGAGTGTTTCCTGGCCGGATGCCCTTCCTGTCGCCAATGCGGAGTTTTGTTCAGCAGATCTCTTCTCATTTTGCCCAGAGAGAGAAATATCTGCCTCTAGGATCGAACTCACAGCCTCCTGACTGTGAGGCGAGAGCTCCACCTCTAGGCCACCGCACCACTCTTGTCAAATATATAACACTTCCCCACAATTTCAATGGCTTTCCATTCTCATCAGTGGATTCATATACAGACAGTCCTCCACTTACAACCACAGTTGAGCCCAAAAATTTATGTTGCTAAGCGAGGCATTTGTTAAAGGAGTCTTGCCCCATTTTACGACTTTTCCTGCCTTGGTGGATAAGTGAATCAGTGCAAGTGTTCAGCTAGCCACACGGTCATTAAGCAAATCCAGCTTCCTTGTTGTCTGAAGGCCGCAAAATGGAATAATGTTGTTCTGACCAAGGCTTCCTGAGACAAACACACATAAAATCCAAAATCTTTTTATTTTATTTTAGTTCAATGGCTGTGAATTATCGTCATCCTGGAATGAGTCTTAAACCGGTTATAAATCGACCCAGGGACGTCTGCCAAAATTCTTCGGGAGAAGTCTGATAAGAACGCACTTTTATCTGACTTGAAGTCCAATTAGTCTTTCAAAACCAGAGAACAAATTCATCATGGAGCTTTCAGATTCCAAACCGATCAGAGCGAAAGACGTTGCTTCCTGCAAAGGCTCCTGTCCTTTTGCTCCTCCTTTATGTCTTATGTGAGGGCCAATTACCTCCAAGCCTTACTCCCTAGTCGCCCCTTTTATCTTAACTGTTCTTGCCTTCTGGCAGCTCTGTGCATGCGTGCACTGAGGAACAGGCTCCCCTTGTTCCTCTGCCTCACTGATGTCAGATTCTAGAGGCTCCAGAGTCAACACATAACTCAGGTAGCCCTGGTTCTATCTCCGTATCAGACGCAGGACCCTCATCCGAGTCGTCCCCAGACTCCTGAATTGGTCCCTGTTCTTCCCCACTGTCCGATTCTGCTACCGTCAGCACAAGCTGCCAGCAAACAACACCACACGTAAACCCCGTCATAAATAGAAACCACTTGTCAAGCATCCAAATTTTGTTCACATGACCACAGAGATGTTGCAGCGGTCGTAAGTCACTTGTTTCGATGCCATTGTAATTTCAAACAGTCACTAAGTGAGCCGTTGTAAGTCGAGACTAGAAAGACATGCCTAGTTGCTTACAACTTGCAGATACAACATTTCCAAACTCTTTCGCTATAGAAAGTTACGGTTAAGGTTCCCCTCGCACATATGTGCTAGTCATTTCCAGCTCTAGGGGGCGGTGCTCATCTCTGTTACAAAGCCAAAGAAGAGCCAGCGCTGTCCCAAGTGGTCTCCGTGGTCACATGGCCGGCATGACTAAATGCCTTCAAAGGCGCATGGAACGCTGTGACCTTCCCACCAAAGTTGGTCCCTATTTTTCTACTTGTATTTTCTTTTACATGTTTTCGAACTGCTAGGTTGACAGAAGCTGGGACAAGTAACGGGAGCTCCCTCCGTGACATGGCGGTAGGGATTCGAACCGCCGTACTGCTGACCTTTCTGATCAACAAACTCCACGTCTTAGCCACTGAGTCACCACCACGTCCCTTAGAAAGTTAGAACACAGCCATAAAAAAAGGAATAAGTTTCCAGCAACAAGAAATAAATAGAAATAAATGCTACTAACGGGCAACATGTAATATAGGAAGGGTATTTCTTGGTCGGGAAAAGAGAAATAACATCCTTCAAGATAGCCCCAAGAAAGGAAATGCTAATTTTTAAGACGGTATAATTTGTAAAACTCACTTTCTTCGGTAACTGTATTGTTGACTGAAACCCAATTTTTACGTCGGAGAACAAAGCCATCCCGTCTCAAATACAGCAATAACGATAACGCCAAGAATTAAAAACCCTGAATTGGCTTGAGTAAACGTCATCTCGGTTGGGACACATAAATTGCCATAATTGTGTTTCTCCGGTCGGGTTGGGCCCTCCAGAACCCCACCGACAAGAGTGACATAAATCTCCGGCTAATGTAGGAAATGGTTGCTTGTTCTCTGGAATAGATTTCAGCCCGATTCTCAGAAAACAATTTTGTGGCCTTAAAAGACCGGGCTACTCCGAGGTCACTTCCCCCAAGACTGTTATTCCTTCTCCTGCGGAGCTAAGCAAACAAATGGTTGTTAAATCAAGGACTACCTGCATTCTTTACCGGGCGGAGTATAAACCAACTGGTTTTAAAACTAGGTTTTTTTAAAAAATTAAGTCAGTTTCTCAAATGTTATACGACTCTCTGGTCTGTATCTCTATCTACATCTCTCTATCTCTATCAATCAGTTATATCTATCTCTATCTATACATCTATATTTTTATCTCATCTATCTATCTATATCTATCTATATCTCTATACATCTATATCTATCTACATATCTATCAAATTATCTCTCTATACATTTATATCTATATCTATCAATCTATATCTCAATCTATCCATCTATATATCTATCTCTATCTCTATCATCTATCTATATCTCTATATCTACCTATATATCTATCTATATCAAATCTATATCTATCTCTATCTATCATCAATCTCTATATCTATCTATCAATCTATCTATATCTGTATATCTATCTATCTATATCTATCAAATCTATATATCTATCTCTATCTCATCTCTATCTCTGTATCTATCTATATCTATCAAATATATATTTATCTCTATCTCTTTATCTATATTTATATATGTACCTATCTATCTATATCTATCAAATCTATATATCTATCTCTATCAAATCTATCTCTATCTCTATCATCTATCAATCTCTATATCTATCAATTTATCTATATCTGTATATCTATCTATATCTATCAAATCTATATATCTATCTATCTCCTGTATCTATCTATATCAAATCTATATATTTATCTCTATCTCTATCTCTCTATCTATATCTATATGTGTATCTATCTATCTATATCTATCTGTATGTATCATCTATATCTCTATATCTATCAAACTATCTATATCTATATCTGTATCTATCAATATCTATATCTATCAAATCTATATATCTATCTCTATCTATCTCTATCAAATATCTATCTATCTATCTATCTATCTATCTATCTATCTATCTATCTATCTATCTATCTATCTATCTACATTGTACTTGGGCGCAATCTACTCCAGATTCTTAATCTGGATTGCGTGATTCCTCTGGATTTTGATCATGTGACCATGGGGATGCTGTAACAGTCATAAGTGTGAGACATAATCATAAGTCACTTAAGTCCCAGACAAAGTTTATGTTTTCTCTTCCAACATCATGATTTCATGGGCTTTGTTATATTATTTTTTATATTATAGTTAACTTGTTGGATGGTGAAATAATAAATAGGCTCTATAATCATACATAAATGCAGGAAAAAATTGTTGCCAAAACTCAAGTCACATTCCACTGAAACAAAACAGAATTTTAGGAGGGGGTGATTTAAAATATAACCTTCCTACCCTGCAATGATAATTTTGAATAGATGCTGCTCTTACTTAAATACTGTTTTAATCTTATGCAAAACAGCACTATAATTACATGCTTTTAGCTCCTGCCAATCTATTGTAATAATTACTCCCTTTCTGTTTTTCTAGGTTGCTCCCTAGGGAATTCTGGGAACTGAAGTCCACATAATCTAAAAGTTGCTGATCTAAGTGAAGTTTAAGGTCAGCCTAGAAACAAAACTATGCAATGTTCTTTTAAAAAAATTCCAAATAGCTTAATTAATGGCAAAAATCTCCTTTTAATTTTTTATCCAATTGGTCAGAAAATACCACGATTTTCTTCCAATTTTTTTGTGAAATTCTAGAGAGAAAAAAGCTAATATGAAAGGAAAAATCTCTTTCCGATTCATTTATATCACAGAATTATTTTCCTGATATGCTCTATTGTACACCATATGCTGCATCCAATCTTAAACTATTTATTAATATTGCAATACTAGGAAGCTAATAAAAATACACATTTCTGGACAGCAAGAGGTCAACAAACACTCAAAAGCGTCAGAAAATCTTAGAGGAAAAGAAGTGATATTACACCAGATTATAACTGCTATAAAGATCGGAAATCACTTTTTAAAATATCTTTTCTTTCCCTTTCCTCTTTTGCTTCTTGCACTTTCTCCTCTTTCAGGATATAAAAACATGAATTCACTTCTTAAAACTAAATGCAGGGAGATTCAGGACTGATAAAAGTACCTTTTTTTAACGTACACAATAAAGTCTGGAACTTGTGATCAGCAAATCTGGTACAGCACTCACCAACTTGGTCTTAAAAAGAAACTAGAGAATACTTATTGTGCACTCATTGTTGTGAAGTATTTCTCCAGAGGCTCCATTAAATGAGAAGGCGTGGCTGAGTAATAAATTGCAACCAAATATTAATCCCATCTCTTTATAGTGCGTGTGGAAATGCTCAAAAAGGCAGGACAGAAAAGATTGTTTAATCCTAGTTAATCATTTTCTAGCTTTAAAGGAAGCTTCTGCAACAACTTAAGAGGCAACCTTGCTTGCAATGCATTGGGAATCTAATTAGGTGGTTTCTTTTTAAAAAAAATATATATATAATTTTTATAGAAGAAATTATTAACAAGTTATAAACTATAAAACGAGGAGAAAAGAAATAAAAAAACAAAAGAGGGAGGGAGGGAGGGAAGAAGGAAGAAAGGGAGAGATGGAAGGGAAGGAGGGAAGGAAAGAGAGAGGGAGAGAAGAAGGGAGGAGGAGAGAGGGAGGAAGTGAGAGAGGGAGGGAAGAAGGAAGGAAGGGGAGGAGGAGGAGGGAAGAAGGAAGGAGGGAGGGAAGGAGGGGAGGGAGGAAGGGAGAGAGTTGGAAAAGGGAGGAAAGAAGGGAGGAAGGGAGAGGGAGGGAAGAAGGAAGGGAGGGAAGAAGGAAGGAGGGGAGGGGAAAGAGGGAGGGAGAGAGGGGGAGAAAGGGAGGAAAGAATGAAGGGAGGAAGGGAGAAGGAAGGAGGGAGGGAAGAAGGAAGGAGGGGAGGGAGAGAGGGGGAGAGAGAAAGAAGAGAGGAAGGGAGGAGGGGAGGAGGGGGATGGAAGAGGGAAGGAGGTAGAGAGAGAGGGAGGGAATGGGGACAGCAGAGGGGGGAGGGAACGAAGGAAGGACTGAGGGAAGGAAGGAGGGAGGGAAGAACAAAGAAGGGAGAAGGGAGAGAGAGAGAAGAAGGAAGGAAGGATGGTTCTAATCTTTTTGACAGTGGTTATAAATGCATTTATATTTTATCCTCTCATTTTACAGTTACATCATAATTTCCTTCTTAACATAAACTAACCTTCTAAACTTCAAACCCACAGGTTCGTTTTTCTCTTTTTTTCAACCCTGTGACCGCCGAGGGTGTGGACAGGTTGCTGGGGGGTCTGAATGCCACCACCTGTTTATTGGACCCGTGCCCTTCCTGGCTGGTTTCGGCCGCCAGGGAGACGACACGAGGCTGGCTCCAGGGGATTATCAACGCTTCTTTGAGAGAGGGGTCGCTTCCTACCGCCCTGAAGACGGCGGTGGTGCGGCCCCTCCTCAAGAAGCCTTCCCTGGATCCAGCTGTTTTAAACAACTACCGTCCAGTCTCCAACCTTCCCTTTGTGGCGAAGGTTGTCGAGAGTGTGGTGGCACGTCAGCTCCCTCTGTACCTGGAGGAAACAACTTACCTCGATCCGTTCCAATCGGGCTTCAGGCCTGGGCATAGCACTGAGACGGCATTGGTCACGTTGGTTGATGATCTCTGGAGGGCTCGTGACAGAGGGTTCTCCTCTGTCCTGGTCCTATTAGATCTCTCGGCGGCTTTCGATACTATCGACCATAGTATCTTGTTGCGACGGTTGGGGGGGTTGGGAATTGGGGGAACCGTCTTTCGATGGTTCTCCTCCTTCCTCTCCGACCGTTCGCAATTTGTGTTGGCGGGAGGGGAGAGGTCCACCTCTAGGCCCCTGGTTTGTGGGGTGCCTCAGGGGTCGGTCCTCTCCCCTCTCTTGTTCAACATTTATATGAAGCCGCTGGGCGAGATCATCCGTGGTCTTGGGGTGAAGTGTCATCTGTATGCAGATGACACTCAGTTGTACATCTCCACCCCGGACCACCCCAACGATGCTGTGGGGGCTATGTCTAGGTGCCTGGAGGCCGTGCGGGACTGGATGGGCGGGAACAGGCTTCGGCTCAACCCATCCAAGACCGAGTGGCTGTGGTTCCTGGCGCCCCGATATAGCCAGCTGATTCCTTCGCTGGCTATTGGGGGGGAAATTTTGCCCCCCACAGAGAGGGCTCGCAATCTGGGAGTCCTCCTGGATGTACGGCTGTCGCTTGAACATCATGTCGCGGCCGTCTCCAGGGGGGCATTTCATCAGATCCGTCGGATCTACCGGTTGCAGCCCTTTCTGGATCGGGACGCCCTGCGCACGGTCACTCAGGCCCTTGTCACCTCTCGCCTGGACTATTGTAATGCCCTCTACATGGGGCTCCCTGCGGGGAGCACCCGGAGACTCCAACTGGTGCAAAATGCGGCCGCGCGGGTGATCATGGGGGCGTCGCGTAGCGCCCACGTGACGCCTCTCCTGCGCGAGCTGCATTGGTTGCCGGTGGCTCTCCGGGTTCGCTTCAAGGTTCTAGTTTTGACCTTTAGGGCGATCCATGGCATTGGGCCAGGTTACCTGCAGGACCGCATCCTACCAGTGATCTCCAGCAGGCCGGTGCGCTCACACAGGGAGGGCCTTCTCCGGGTCCCGTCGGCCACCATGTGTCGCCTGGCGGCCCCGAGGGGTAGAGCCTTCTCTGTGGCGGCCCCTGCCCTCTGGAACACTCTGCCGCCGGAACTACGTACCGGCACGGACCTGAGGGCCTTCAGGCGCGCGCTGAAGACCTGGCTTTTTGAGCAGGCCGGCCTGGGCTGAGGTGGTTTTAACTTGTCTCCATTTGCTCTGTAATTTTAAATTGGGGTTTTAAGGGTGTGGGGTGGGTTTTTTCTTATTCGGCCAATATTTAATCTTCTTTTAACTTTTGTATTACTGTTGGGGTTTGGATTGGCTGTACACCGCCCTGAGTCCCTAGGGAGAAGGGCGGTATAGAAATTTTATAAATAAATAAATAAACAAAAAGTCCATAAAGTTTTCCTAGCACTGACAAAGGCAATTGTTGATCTTTCTCTAATCAAGCCACCTAATTTTGTCACTTCTATACTACTGTAGTCCTGTCATCTTCACCAACCATTCCTTCACTCTGTGGGTATTTCAGAATATATTCCATTTTACACGCCCAATAGTCTTGCAACCACAATTATAAATAAAAATAATCTTCCACTGCTGTCCTAGCAACACAGGCAGGTCTAAACCCAGCTGTTTCTCATCAGGGGCGAAAACCCCCCACAATTCATACTTATGTGTACCTACAAAAATATGTATTATTATCCATCCATCCATCTATCTATCCATCCAAACGAACAACCAAATTGTAGCACAATTTGACAGACGAATAAATAATAATAGGTATTGATAAACAATTGAAGCAGGCACATTTTTTTATGTCTCCTCAGAGAAAACTGCACACAACTTCAGAAGGAGGGAGTTTCCTTTGGAACACACACACACATACACACATAATTACCTAGTTAGAAAACAAACAACTCATTAAAAGAATTTAATTATAGTTTATCCAGTCTGTCACCATGTCCTGCTATCTCACTCTTCAAAAGCAAGAAATTATCAACAATCATTAATAGATGGTGGTTATTTTACATTATAATTCAAATTAGTGCTATGCATTTGATATTTTTGGGGAAGGTTGCAATCCACACCTACTCACCGAATTTGCAACTTAAAATCTGAATTCCATCCTCCATTAAATCTGCTCCGAGCAGAGAGCGAGCAAATGACAACACTGCTTTTTCGAAACACAACTTATCCTAACCCGCAATCAACCCCCGTGCTCAACAGCCACACATCGGTGCCAACTCCTGTACGGAAATACCTAGTTATAATCGGACCGCGTGATCTGACGGGAAAGGAATATCAGCCGGAGGTTTCCATTTTCCGAAGACTTGAAAAACACAATTATAATTCCGCGGAGGTTCTCCTCTTCTCACATTTCCCAGGGAGACAAAATTAGACCGCCAATTTATTATGCTGACTTCCTGAGTAAAAGATAACAGAGACTGTCCGATAGGAAGAAGGGGGGAGGTTTGATATTATTACCATCCAGGCCATAAAACATGCTTTTTTTTTTTTTAACCATTAGATGCTATTTGTGTTAAAAAAAATAAGATTTAATTTTTTTCACTGTGTAAAAAAAAATGGGATGAAGTTTGCTAAATCAAAGTAAACAATTGAACAACCTATTTTTCCAGGTTGATAAATGAATCATTTTATTTATTTATTTATTATTTATTTATTCATTTAAATTTGTATACCGCCCCCCTCTCCCGGAGGGATTCGTGGCGGTGAACAGCCAAGATAAAATATACATATAAGAATACACATACAATATTTAAAAGTTAAAAAGAATTAGATAAGTTGGCCATATCAAAAAGATTAAAAATAAGAGATTGTTAAATACATATGCACACATATACATGTCTCACAATCAGGAGGCTGTGAGTTCGATCCTAGGTAGAGGAAGATATTTCTCTCTCTCTGGGTACACGGAGAATATATCTGCTGAACAAAACTCCGCCCTGGGGATAGGAAGGGCATCCGGCCAGTAAACATTCAGCTCCATTCAGTTGTCCAGATGCCACCCCGCAAGGGATTACGGAGTCGTTAAAAAAAGATGATGATGGTGTGTGTGTGCATGAAATAGTTTGCCGTTGTTGAATTGAACTTTGACCCACAAAACACAATTTGACTCTGAGAAAGATCTCACAACTACAGCAACTTACACCACCAAAATGTTGGTTATTTATCTAACTTATCTTCATATGACCTTCTGTTTGTTTGTTTGTTGTACCCGACCTTCATTAATATCAACAAATAACTCAAGGCGGCGAACACATCCAACACATCTTCTTCCCTCCTCCTATTTTCCCCACAGCAACAACCCTGTGAATCGACAGAGAAAGTAACTGGTCCAAAAGGCACCCAACTGGTTTTCATGCCTAAGACGGGACTAGAACTCACAGTCAGCTGGTGATTGGTTCAAGTTCATCCATCCTTCTTTCATACCTAAGGTGGGACTAGAACTCACAGTCAGCTGGTTCAAAGTCACCCAGCTGGCTTTCATAGTTTAAGGTGGGACTAGAATTCTCAGTCTCCTGGTGATAGGCTCAAAGTCACCTAGCTGGCTTTCATGGCAAAGGTGGAACTAGAATTCACAGTCAGCTGGCAATTGGCTCAAAGTCACTCATGCAACTTTCATATCTAAGGTGGGACTAGAACTCACAGTCAGCTGGTTCAAAGTCACCCAGCTGGCTTCATAGATTAAAGTGGGATTAGAATTCACTGACTCCTGATGATTGGCCCAAAGTCACCCATGTGACTTTCACACCTAAGGTGGAACTAGAATTCACAGTCAGCTGGCAATTGGCTCAAAGTCACTCATGCAACTTTCATATCTAAGGTGGGACTAGAATTCACAGTCAGCTGGTTTAAAGGCACCCAGCTGGCTTCATAGATTAAAGTGGGATTAGAATTCATTGACTCCTGTTGATTGGCCCAAAGTCACCCATGTGACTTTCATACCTAAGGTGGAACTAGAATTCACAGTCAGCTGCAATTGGCTTAAAGTCACCCATGTGATTTTTATATCTAAGGTGGGACTAGAACTCACCATCTCCTGGTGATTGGTTCAAAGTTACCCAGCCGGCTTTCATGGCTAAGATAGAACTAGAATTCTCCATCTCCTGGTGATTGGCCCAAGATCACCAAGCTAAGGCAGGACTTGAACTCCCAGCCTCCTGTTTTCTAGCCTGGGGCTTTAACCACTAGACCAAGCTACCCATGTACAACATGTCAGTCGAGCTGGAGTTGTTTTTTAATACCAGTATTATTGCAACTTCTCCTTGCTTCAAAGAGTTTTGCAGATCCATAAGGCTTTTGACTTGTTAGTGTGGATAAGTTTTTATGCCAATAAGAGGCAATATTGAACAAAACACGCGAAATATTAAGACACCCTGCACCAAAGATCAAACACCACCGGATCTTGAGATTTGGTGAAGTTCCCAAACAACAGATTGCAGCACACACAAAACACAATCCTTACAGGCAGCAATTACCAGTAATTAACTCCTGCACTACTATGTTGGTAGCACAGGGGCACATGGGAGTAAACTGCAGGTGGAAAACAAAGCACGAAGTTGTAGCGTTTCCGACCATCGTTGTCAAACTGAACCTGGACTCACAACACACAATTTTGATTCAGAGGGTAAGCCCTCAATTGTGATTTGCTAAGAAACACAACCTTAGATAACCCACAACAGAATAAAATCTATCGTTTGCAATATCAGGATAATTGTGCGACCCAATCTTACTGAGTGCAGGGTTATCAAAAGGGATTAAACCACGATAATCTTCGGCATGAGATTGCAGAAAGCTGGTGGATATTTGCATTTTGGGGTTTTTTATTTTCCTTCTCTCTAGTGGCTATTCCTAGGACGCAAGCTGGCTATTCTTGACATGGACATTATTTTTCAAATACATTAAAAGGCCCTCACCAGCCCACCCCCTTCATTTGTTTTCAAATTTACCAGATAATCCTTGACTTACAACAGGGAAAAAGAACAGAGCGAGTAATCGTGGCTAAATTAAAAATAATGATAGCCTCTTTTTCGGTGCATGCCAGCCTTCGGTTATTTCCCTTTCTGTTTCTAACCCACAAGGGTTTTTATTTTATTTTAAGTATTATTGTGCAGAGCAGAGCGGTATTTGCAATTTTGTGAGCCAAGAATGCAGTAGGTATGGCAAAGTATCAAAATGAGTGTAGGAATTTTGCAATCTGGGGCACATTTTGACGCAAATACGTAGTTTCCACGAAGGTTTGGATAAGTGAGGTCGGCTTGCAAGCATTTCGCTTTTCAAAGCAATCCCTCTGGCCTTCCTTTTGCTTTGCACACAATTCCATGCAAAGTGTTTGCACATATATGTCCTAAATCCTAAGTAAACATTTAATATATTTCATATTCCCCTCCTTGAGTGGATGTTGCTATCTTTAGTGGCAGTTGAGCTCTGTAAGGCTTATTTTACTTTCAATTTCTGTGACTTTCAATCACATCACATTTTCAACAGCGACCAAAGTTACAACGGCACAAAAAAACGTGACTTATGTCCATTTTTTTCACGCTTATGACTGTTGCAGCCTGATCCAAATCCAGAGGCTTGGCAACTGGCATGGACTCCTGATGGTTGCAGCCTCCCCGTGATCACGTGATCCAAATTCAGACCCTTGGCCACTGACTCATATTTACGACGGTTGCAGCGTCCTGGGGGGGTCACACAATCCCCTTTTGCGACAAGCAGAGTCAACGGGGAATGCTAGATTCACTTAACAACCGTGTCGCTAACTTAACAACTGCGATGATGCTTCACTTCACTGCGGCAAGAAAGGTTGTAGAACGGGGCAGAGCTCACGTCAAATGTCTCACTTAATGACAACAAAAATCTGGGGCTCCGTTGCAATCGTAAGTCAAGGAGCCTCTGTGGCGCAGAGTGGTTAACAGTGCAGTATTGCAAGCTACTTCTGCAGCCAGCTGCCTACAATTTGGCAGTTCGAATCCCACCAGGCTCCAGGTTGACTCAGCCTTCCGTCCTTCCAAGGTGGATAAAATGAGGAGCCAGATTGTTGGGGGCAAAGAGGCTGACTCTGTAAACCGCTTAGAGAGGGCTGGAAAGCACTATAAAGCGGTATATAAGTCTTAGTGCTATTGCTATTACCCGTAAAAGCAAGTATTTTTTAAAAAAATGTATTTATCTTTACATTTCCGGAGAAAGAGATTGCCAAATCAATTTTAAAAGAAAACAATTTCTTTCTGCCCTATTTTTTATTTTATTTTTTTGCAATCTGTCTGTTTGTCATTCACGGTTTTTCTTAAGTCCCCCTTGAGAATGGAGAAACATTGGAGGTGTAAAGACGTGTCGGGCACATTTCATCACATGTGGTGGCCCTGCAATGCCGCAAAAAAATATTGGAGACTGATTCAAACATGGATGGAACAAATGGTGGGAGAGTGTATTCCATTTAAACTGGATTTTTTTTCTCCTTGGAATAATATCAGAAATATTTAAGAAGGAAATAATGTACCTAATAGTACATGTAGTGACGGCGGCTAAAAAATTATGGCCTATGCAGAATCTGATAGATTAATTTTAGAAATAAAAGATAAAGGAGAGTCTAAATATTATAAAATATGGAATCAATTTAATCAATGGTTACATAAGCAGAAGACAAGGTAGACGTATTAGTAGTTATGATTAATTAGTAATTAATATATTAAATAAGGAGATTACAAATGATGAAGTAAAATGTATACAGGTATAACAAAGTTGAGTTGGATGTATTGTGTTGTATTCTCATAATTAAAATAAAAAATAAATAAATTTTAAAAAAGAGAGAATGGAGAAACATGAAATGAAACTATTTTGGCCTATTTTTATTCATTGCCAAAGTTGTGTTTGTCGCCTTTCTGGGCACGGCGCTGTTTCCTGAAATCCGAAACCTGGAGATTAAGGTTTACATCATCCCGGAAACAGCACGATTGGCATGGAGTGGGCTACTAACAGGTGCTGCTAATACCTCCATGCCACCGTTGAGAAGAGGCACGGATCAGTGGCCAGGAAGCTGCTAAGATTTTTACAAAGCCCTGAAGTTAGATGCAGCCGTCTTCATTCAGGCACGACGGGGTCTCCCTAATAAAGGAGAATATTTTGTAGATCGGGTTGAACGGTGGGGCTGTTTGGTGCTCTCTGAGTTTGGTAGGTTTTCTTGCAGACGTTTCGTTACCAAACTAGGTAGCGTCATCAGTACGCCAATGATGCAAGCTAGTTTGGGTGATGAAACATTTGCAACAACAACAAAAAATGACAAAATCTCATAAAGCACCAAGGACCCCAGAGTCATCCTCCTCCTCTCTGCAAACTCCACTCCTTATTAGCACTGATGATGTAACCTAGCTGGGTAATGAAACGTCTGCAAGAAAACCACCAAGCTCAGAGAACACCAAGGAGCCCACAGTCCTCCTCCTTCTCCTCCTCCTCTCTGCAAACCCCACTCCTTACTAGCACTGATGATGTGATGTAGTTGGGTAATGAAACGTCTCCAAGAAAACAACCAAGCTCAGAGAGCACCAAGCACCCCACAGTCCTCCTTCTCCTCTGGCAAACCTATGACACGCGTGCTGGAAGTGGCATGCAGAGCCATTTCTGCCAGCACGCAAGCAGTCGCCCCAGATCAGGTGCACTGTGCATGTGCGCGCCCCTCCCGCCGGCCAACTGATTGTCAGTAGCTGCCACGCATGCGCAGGGGAGGGACATACGGGAGATGCGCGCACTTGCCCCATGGCGCACAGCACATTAGGGGGGTTACGAGCGCACGCGCAGATGCTCAGAGTGCGCGCACTTTCGGCACGCGAGGACAAAAAGGTTAGCCCTCACTGTTTTATATATAGAGTGCTGCGGTGGCCTAGAAGTGCCCTCACCTCGCAATCCGGAGGCTGTGAGTTCGATCCTAGGTGCAGACAGATATTCCTCTCCGCCCTGGCAATAGGAAGGGCATCCGGCTATTGAAACACTCAGCTCCATTCAGTTGCCCAGACTCTACCCCGCAAGGGATTGTGTTAAAAGAAAGAAGAAAAGTCCACAGAGAGACTCCCCTTATCTTCCTTCTGATGTATTCTGTCTAATAAATCGCTATACCAGGAGGACTTTGGAAAAATTCCTGCTATTTCCTCGCAGGATACAATTTAAAAAAAAACAGGGAGGCGGAAACTTAACACAAAGAGATGATTGTGTTATGTCAGATATTTGGTTGGCATCCCAACTCTCATTGTTGCCCATAAACAGGGCAGGGCAGCCATCTTGCCCAAGGGGGAAACAGTTCATAATTCTATTTTTTTTTCCCCGTGGAAAAACGGAAAAGTTGATCCAATGAATAAATAAAATAACATCTGAAATAAGAAGTCCGTTCGTTATTTCCTGCTATGAAAACCAGTTGTAAAGTTAGCCAGTTTCAGGGAAACCCCAGACGGTTCTCCACCCATGACCCAGGCGGTCTTCGCCTTACAACAAGCAACGGAGCCCAACCGCAGTTGTCGCTAAGTGTTAAGGAAGTTTCGTCCCATTTTTATGACCTTTCTTGCCGCTTTTGCGAAGTGAATCATGGCCGTTGTTAAGCGAGTAATGTGGTCGTTAAGCAAAGCTGGCTTGCCCCTGGATTTTGCTCATCAAAGGTCACAAAAGGGCATCACATGACCCCAGGACACTGCAACCGTCATAAATACGAGTCAGTTCCTTAACAAATGTCTCGCTTAGCAACAGAAATGTTGGGCTCAATTGTCGTAAAAGAGAGTACAATTCAGTTAAGTTTCTCACTGAGCAATGGAAAGTTTGGGAGTCAATTGTAGTCGTAAGTCGAGGACTATATATATATATATATTAAAGTCTTTACTCACTGCCCAAATTGGTTCACATCCTCACTGCGGTAACCTCTGCCACCCAAGTTGGCCTGAGTAGGGGTTGGACTAGAAGACCTCCAAGGACCTCCAATTCTGTCATTCGGAGGAGGAAAAGGAGGAGGAGGAGGTTTCCTGCTTGATCAGGGGGTCAGACTAGAAGACCTCCAAAATCCTTTCCAACTTTGCCATTCTGTTATTCTGAGGAGAGAAAGGCTTCCTATTTAATCAGGGGGGGGCTCAGATTAGAAGACCGCCAAGATCCCTTCCAACTCTATGATTCTGAGCAGGGGGGAGAGAGAACGCTTTCCTGCTTGATTGTGGGGGGGGGGGTCGACTACAAGACCTCCAAGGCCCCTTCCCAACTCTCGCCACTCTGTGATTTCTGCAGTCGCCTGCAGAAAAAAATATTGGTCAAAGAGGCAGTAGAGAACTTTGGAGGGGGGGGTGAGAGAGAAGCCTTGTGGGCCCCCTTACTAGGAGACCCTCCCCTCATGGATAAAACTGGGGTGGGGGGTGTGCAGTGTCATATCTCCCCTATGGACCCCCCCTCCAAAGAAAAAAAAACCCACCCTGAAGCGCCTGGGGGGGGGGGGGGGGCAAGAGGCGTGTCGGTCCCCTCCTCCTCGTCTCCGCTCCTCCCCATTGACAAAAAAGGGAGGGGGGGTTGCTGCATGCAAAGGGGGGGGTGGATTCGAGGGGAAAGGATGGGGGGGGGAAGCAGGGGATCCCCTTCCTCCGACTCCAAAGAGGGGGGGGGGGCTTCCCCTGCAAGGAAACCACCGCCCCAAATAAATAAAAGCTTTGCAAAACAAAAGAAGAAGAGGAAGAAGGCGGAGGAGGGGGGGGACGTTTGGCTGCCTCGGGGGGGCCCTCCCCCCATTGCAAACCGGGGCTGCAGAGGGGCAGGAGGGGTTAGGAAGAAGACCCCAACCTCCGGCAGCCTGCATAGTACCCCCGCCCCGCCCCCCCCCAAACATCTCTCCACCCCTCTCCACCCTGGCCTGGCCACCCTTTGCGCATCTGCCTACCCTGCTCCGTGGCTGCTCCGCCGCCTCTTCCTCCTCCTCCTCCTTTTGGCGGCCGCTTCTCGCGAGAGCGGAGACTTCCTTGCAAGCAGCAGCCGGCGTGGGGTGGGGGTGCGGGGGGGGGGGCTCAAGGGAGCCTGGAGCCAGCGTGCGCCCTGCTTTGGGGAGGGGTGCGCGCTTGGAAAGCAAAGCGGGGGGGGGGATCCCCTTTGGATTGGGGCGCTCCAAAGCGCCCTAAGTATTCCCCACCCCCTTTTCTTTGCTCCCCCACTCTTTTTGTTGGGGGGGGGTCCTTCCAATGGGTGGGTGGGTGGGGCGTTCTCTGAGCTTGCTTGTTTTCTTGCAAGCGTCTGAATAGACGTTGCATAGTCTTCCTCCTCCTCTCAGTAAACAACACCCCCTTTTAGCGCTGATGATGTTCCCTAGTTGGGTCATGAAAGGTCTGCAAGGAAACCACCCAGCTCAGAGGCCACCAAGGACCCCACAGTCATTGTTCTCCTCTTCCTCCTCCTCCTCTTCCTCCTTCCCCCTGTAAACCCCACTCCCTTCTAGCACTGATGATGTTACCTAGTTGGGTCATGAGACGTCTACAGGAAAACAAGCGAGCTCAGAGAGCATCCAGGACCCCACAGTCATTGTTCTCTTTCTCCTCCTCTTCCTCTTCCTCCTCCTCCACCCTGTAAACCGTACTCCCTTCTAACACTGATGGTGTTACCTAGTTGGGTCGTGAAATGTCTGCAAGAAAACAAGCTCAGGGAGCACCAGGGACCCCTCATTTCAACCCTGAGCTACAACTATTTTCCTTTATTGGGGCGCAGATGGCTTAGCGCAGAAAGGAAATCCCGCCCCGGTTTGGAATTCCCCCAACCTCCAAAGAAAAACTCTCCCTGGAGAGAAGACCTGACGCAGCTTGGTGGCTTGGTGGCTAGTGAACCCGAAGATGTTACTGCTACTCAGAGGATGTGGTTTTGGGGCCCTGCAAGAGGAAGAGGAGGGTTAGGGCTCTTGCAATGCAGACACACAAAACTTTTGCAGGGTTTTTTTTTTTCCCCTTGAGGTGCCCTCTGCAACCTTATTAAGGTTTGAAGAAACCAAATTAACCAAGTTTGCAGGTTTGAGGAAAATTAAAGTGGGTGTCCACTGGATAAAAAGGGACTTTAGACTGTTTTTCACACTTATGACCTGTCAGCATCCCCATCAAAATTCACAGGCTTGGCAACTGGCATGTACTTATGACGGTTGCAGTTTCCTGGGGTCACGTGGGGGAAGCTAAATTCACTTAAAAACTGCAGTGGAATTGCCTTCTGGTGCTTTGGAGAATAAATTGACCCCTCCTTTTCTTTGGAGCAGCCCCTCAAATACTAGACGGCTGCTATCGTGTCACCCCAGTCCTCCTTTTCCCTAGACAAGCCAAACCCAAATCCTGCAACCGTTTTTTGTGTGTTTTAATCTCCAGGCCTTTAATCATCTTAGTTGCTCTTCTTTGCACTTTTTCCAAAGTCTCAACATCTTTTTTGTGACCAAAACTGCATGCAAGTATTCCAGGTGTGGCCTTACTAAGGCTTTACAAAGCGGTACTACTAACCCTTCACCTGATCTTGATTCTGTGCCTCTGTTTATATAATCAAGGATTGCATTAGCTTTTTTGGCTGCTGCCGCACACAGCCACGCATTTTTTTTAAAAAATATATTTTTATATTTTAATTATGAGAATACAACACAATACATCCAACTTAGCCTTGTTATACATATATACATTTGACTTCATCTTTTATAATCTCCTTATTTAACGTATTAATTACTAATTAATCTAATCATAACTACTAATATTTTGACCTTGTCTTCTGCTATATAACCATTGATAAAATTTATTCCATGTTTTATCATATTTAAACTCTCCTTAGTCTTTTATTTCTAAAGTTAACTTATCTGATTCTGCACATGCCATAATTTTTCTTATTATTTCTATTTCTGGAGGTATGATTTCATTTTTCCAGTATTGTGCACATATTATTCTAGTCACCATCAATACATATGCTATTAGATACATTATTTCCTTCTTAAATTTTTCTGATGTTATTCCTAGAAGAAAAAAAATCCACTTTAAATGGAATATATACTCGCACCATTTGTTCCATCCATGTTTGAATCAGTCTCCAATATTTTTCGGCAGCATTGCAAGTCTACCACATGTGATAAAATATGCCTGATACATCTTTACACTTCCAACAATTTGGAGATATATTTTTAAATATTTTAGAAAGCCTGGCTGGCGGAAGACGCCACCTATAAAACATAAAGATTTTTTTTATAAACCGTAGCCAATGTTATTTTCTTATTTGTGGTCCAACATTTTGCCATTTAGCAATTCAATATTATAACCTAATCTTTTTGCCTATGCCATCATTTCTTTAACATGTTCTTCCTCAAGTTTGTATTCTAATAAATATATGTACAATATTTTTATTAATTTATCATCTGTCTCTAACAATAGCTTATCCAGAACTGTTAATTCTCTATTAATACCCCATGTTTTTCTGTCTTGATTCTTGATTATATCTTCATTTTTAAATGATCATCCACTAGGACTCCAAGATCCCTCTCAAGAGTTATTGTTCTTGAGCTTTTGTGTACCTTTGGGTTTTCCTGACTAGGTGTAAAATCTTGTTTTTCTCCACATTCGATTTCATGTTGTTGGACAGGGCCCATTGTTCAAGTTTGTCAAATCATTTTGGATCCTGAGCTTGTCTCCTGGGGTGTTGGCTTAGTATTGCCTATACATTTGATGAGTTCTCCTTCTATTACTCACCTAATTCATTTATGAAGATATTGAAGAGTACTGTGATGACCCGGGGTGGGATACACAATAAATAAAGTCCCAAAAACAGGTGAAGCCCCTTTTATTCCTTCACTTTGCTTCAAAGCTCCAAATATCCTTGACTGGAGACAAAAAAAACTCCCCCACAAACAGTTGTGAGAAGGAGAAAATGCCGTTTAAACTAAAAATTCCTGTAAATTATAAATAGCAAAAATAACAGAAACCACACTGAAGCAATTAAGGGAACCAGGCAAGATAAGGGCTTGAAGACGTCCACAGATATTGGAACACGCACTGGGAAGGACGCCAAACTCAGAGAGGAATGGCAGACTAGAGATATTTCCATGCTTTGTTTCCAGCACTGGCCCATACGCATGTCCATCGTTTTAACCAGTTCTCACAGCTGCAGCCCATGAAGGGGATCAAGGCCCTTTCCTTCCCCCATAGACCATACCATTCCTGTCTCTCCCTTATCCTCTCCTCCCTGCGTGCCCTAGGATGGAGAGGGGATGGGCCTGGGTCTTCCTCTGACTGCCCAGCCAGCCTCTGCCCTTCCCCAGTTTCCTCCACAACCTCCGGAGCCACACTTCTACTCCCTGTCAGCTGTTCCTCCTCTCCCTTGGAGTCAGTCTCCAACAGGGCATGACAAGTACTGGGCATAAGATGGAAGCTTGTAGTACCCCACTGCTTATTTCCCTCCATGTAGACATAGTACCGTTAAGGACTACTCACTGAGTACCGGTTTATCAACCAGTTACAAATCCACCTGGTAGTGATGCTGTCTATCCCACATTTTTCTCGTTTAATTTTTAAGTGTTCCCATTCTGTTCTTGTCTTTCAGCTGTTTGGATCTACTGAATTCTTGTATTATTTTATTTTATTTTTTTCAAATATAACTCTCCCTCTTTAAAAGTAAAAAAAAAAAGGAATGTTTAAATCCGCTAAATCAAACTTTTGAAGAAGAAAAAAGGTAAAAGACACACTGGGACTTTGTATGCATGTGTTTATTTCAGAAGGAAAATCAAGTCAGCCCTCTTGAAAGAAGGGGCTCTCGTAAAAGTAGAATAAAGTCAATCATCATTTCCAACGGCATACAAAAATACACGTCTCCATGACTTCCGTACAATAATAAATAAGTAATCATGCACCCCAATGATAGAAAGGCACACACAAAATTAAAACCCTGGTCACTTAGAAATCATAAAATTACTATTAAACAGAATCGCCCAAATAATCTGTACACAGCAAGGTAACAATATATCCCAAAGGTGCAAAACAGATTTAAAACATCTTTCAAAATAGTATATGCAATAAATATCTCGGTTTTCATATATATAAACCTGTGCTGCTGTAAACAGTTTGTAAACAACCAAAACTCACTGTTTCTTTTAAAAAAACAAAAACAAAATACAAGTAAATCAAAATCCCCAAACTTAAAGCATTCTCTGCTCAGCAGATTTCATCCCGGATTAAGATTTAAATTTTGGGGTTGTTATTATTACGATCGATATTGTATCCCTAAGCAGAGATCACAGCCTGAGTGATTTGCAGAATATCCCAAAGGGTCTCTCTCTAATTTGGATACAGGACTTTGAATGCTGCTAATCGCCAAAGGAAAATTCACATCAGAATATTTGCACGATGCAGGTAGGCTGTCAACTTAAAAAAAAATAAAATACTTCTTTGGTCTTTTTAGCAGAAAGGGAATGGGGGAAAGTAGTGCATTCCTTAAATGCTTCACATAATTGCTAGGCAGCCAAAGCTGTTGGCGCGCAAGATTATTATTGGAGAGCATGATTAATGACTCTTGGCTATAGATGGGTCCCGTTGGAGAATATACATCCAGGGGGTGGTGGGAAGGGCTTGAAGATGTCCACAGATATCTAAATATACACATTTGGAAGGACGCCAGAACTCAGATAAGAATTGACAAACTAGAATTATTTCATGCTTTGCTTCCAGCACTGGACCATGTGCAGTTTGTCCCTTTAAACAGTCCTCACAGCTGCAGCCCATGAAAGGGATCAGGGCCCCTTCCTCCCCCATAGACCATGCCATTCACGTTTCTCCCTTATCCTCTCCTTTCTGCGTGCCCTAGGATGAAGAGGGGATGGGCCTGGGTCTTCCTCTGACTGTCCAGCCAGCCTGTGCCCTCCCCCAGCTTCCTCCACAACCTCCGGAGCCACACTCCCACTCCCTGTCGGCTGTTCCTCCTCTCCCTCAGAGTCAGACTCCACCAGGGGCATGACAGTGATGTTTGTTAAGTGAATTTTGTCCCTTTCTTGCCACAGTGAATCGCAGCTGTCGATAAATCAGTGATTCAGTCATTAAGTAAATATGGCTCCCCACCCCTGCTGATGTTGCTGGTCAGAAGGTTTCCAAAGGGGGATCACCATGACCTTGGGACACTGTTTCATAAATATGAAGCAGTTGCCAAGCATCTGAATTTTGGTTGTGTGATCGTGGAGAGAGCTACAAAGGTTGCAATTGTGAAAAACGGTCATAAGTTGCTTTTTTTCAGTGCCGTTGTAACTTTGCACGGTCACTAAATGAAGTTGGGAACTACCTGTAATTGTCATTCAACGAATGATCCCATGGACAGAGAGAATTTAAGTTGTCACCGTGCTTCAACTAAGCTCATTGCAATCAACAGGGCATTGTGTATGACTAAAATAACTCCCATTAATTGTAGTGAACTCTTAGCATAATTAATTTAGTTCCTATATCAATTTAGAACTAGAGGGATTGGCGTATTCAGCATTCTCCAAAGAGGAATGAAATCAAACATGGAAAAAGTTAGCTTCTGCTAAATCATACACATCGGGAAGAACATTATGAGTCTTGCTGTTTTGGCACCTACGTCCTGATTCTAGAGAAAAAAAAAACTGTTTTATGAGTCCACAGCTGCAGTTTTTCAAGCATTAGGTAAAACATCATGTGATGTTGACCCGGGGTGGGATACACAATAAAGTCCCAAAAACAGGTGAACCCCTTTTATTCCTTCACTTTGCTTCAAAGCTCCAAATATCCTTGACTGGAGACAAAAAACTCCCCCACAACCAGTTACGAAAAGGAGGAAATGCCGTTTAAACTAAAAATGCCTATAAATTATAAAGAGTAAAAACAATACAAACCACACTGAAGCAATTAAGGGAACCAGGCAAGATAAGGGCTTGAAGACGTCCACAGATATTGGAACACACACTGGGAAGGACGCCAAACTCAGAGAGGAATGGCAGACTAGAGATATTTCCATGCTTTGTTTCAGCACTGGCCCATACGCATGTCCGTCCTTTTAACCAGTTCTCACAGCTGCAGCCCATGAAGGGGATCAAGGCCCTTTCCTTCCCCCATAGACCATACCATTCCTGTCTCTCCCTTATCCTCTCCTCCCTGCGTGCCCTAGGATGGAGAGGGGATGGGCCTGGGTCTTCCTCTGACTGCCCAGCCAGCCTCTGCCCTTCCCCAGCCTCCTCCACAACCTCCGGAGCCACAATTCCACTCTCTGTCAGCTGTTCCTCGGGGTCAGTCTCCAACAGGACATGACACTAGGCATTTTAATAGCAGTTTCATGTGTGCAAATTTTAAGTCTGTTTTAAAGTTTAATCTGCTTTTACCATTGTTGATGAAGAGTTCTAGCTAAACGAATTACAGAATAACAAGAGTTGGAGAGACCTTGGAGGTCTTCTAGTCCAACCCGCGGCCTGAGCCACGAGATCATATACCATCCTGGAAAAATGCCTGATGGGCGGTTGGTAGTTAAAAGGAATTAGCTCTCAATATTTGGCCAATTTTTAGGGGAAATGCTCCGCAGTGCAAAACGTTTGTTGAAGAAATTGCTCCCGTGCGAAACAATAAATTATTCCATTCCACTGAGTTAAAAAAATAGCATATCAAAAGCTTTACCTAAGTGGCTTTTTCGCAAGGATTATTATCCCTGAACATCTTGACTTAGTAAAAAAAAGAAATGTCAAGCCACTTTAATTTTATGAAATAGTTGGCCAAAAAATGGAGAATCTGATGTCTAGACTAATGTTTCCCAACTTTGGAAAGTTTTAAGTTGTGTTGGTTTCTCAACCCAGCCAATCATGAAATAGCTTCCAAAGTTGAGTAACACATTGAACTATAATCTCATCTCGACGCTCCTGATCATTTCTGTATGAAGAAATCATACTTTCTTATATCCCCATTATTTATCCCTTGCACAATTTTTCCAAGAATTGAATTAAAGCCGAGCATACTATGGGAAAATGTGTATAAAGCAAAGCAGAACAGTTGGGAATTTCATTCCATGTCTTCAAACTGAGAGTGGCTTTAGGAGCCTATGGTTTCTCAGTAACAGAATAACAAGAGTTGGAAGGGGTCTTGGAGGTCTTCTAGTCTGACCCCATCCTCTATACAATTCTGGACAAATTAACAGATTCAGATCAACGCACCACAATGCCATCCAGTTTCCCCAAAAATAAGACCCTGTCTTATATATATATTTTTGCCACAAAAAAAGGAACCAGGTCTTATTTTCGGGGTTGCCCCCAGCTTCCTTTTCGCTGTCAGAGGCTTTCAGGAACTTCTTCTTCTGCGGATGGCAAGGCTTTCCTGAAGGCCTCTGCAGCCAATAAGAAAGCTCAGGATCGATCCAGAGCTTTGTTATCAGCTCCAGAGGCCTTCAGAAAAGGTGGCAGAAGATATGGGCCGGCAAGGCAGGTGTCAGGAGGTGTGAGGCCTGGTTACAACTGTCCAAAGGTAAGTAGTAGGGCAGCTCTACCACCATCCATCCCCATCCTAGCTTAATTTTTACCTGTGCACTCTAGAGTCGGTAGGATCTTAATTCGGGCTTATTTTGGGGAGTAGGGCTTATATTGGACACATGTGTAAAAATCAAGCTAGGACTTACTTTCAGGGTAGGTCATATTTTCGGGAAAATAGGGAACAAGTTGTTGTTATTTTCATATAAACCTGCTCCTTAACTATTAGAGAGAACACGTACTAGATACCTCACACTGCATATTTTGTTGAACACTGCTGTGATTTTTTTTTTTAATCTCTTCCTTGATTTTCAACATGGTGATTTTTCAGGATTTTTCCCTTAACCATCAGCACGGTACCAAAGTCCCTTACTTCTAATTCAGATAACTGATTCCTTGGTTTCCAAAATTGCAAATTCATTCCTTCTTTTATGCCTGGCCCCCAGCCTTGCTTTCCCATTTTCACAGAATTAGCGTGCTTTGTCAGGAATTTCTCTCAATGAAAAACAGGCTCCTCCCTTAAGAGATAAAAGCCAGCTGAGAAACCAGAGTTCTTTGCAGGAAGCAAAGACGTTTTTGCACTCAAGCCTTGTGGACGTTTGGGATATCTTGGTTGGTGTCTTTGTGTTTGAAATATTTCTTGGCAACTTTATGTGATGTTCTTGTCAGCCTTGGCAAGGCTCGTTCTTATCAGAGACAATTAGTTTGAAACAGCCTTTTAACCAGGAAGGAACAGAATTCACAGAGAAGCATTAAAAGCTTTTGCCATTACCTCTGTTTCATGTTTGTTTCCTTGAACAAGGTTTGGGTCAGAACATCTGCCCAATCTAGTATCTTCCTGACCATCTCTTCATCTCACGGTATATCTTCATTTTTTTCCAATATTGTGCGAAGTTAATCCTCACTGCTGCTAAGACGAAGATCTTTAATTTTAAATGATTGGTTCAAACCCAACCCTATCTATATAGAACTAAAACCCATTTCTATATCTGCAGGATGCTGGAACCCAGACTTAAGATTCAGGATTGTGGGTTGAACTCACTTAGTTCAACAATTGCACAAATTCTTCCACGTAGCAGATCAACTCTAAATATATCACACTGTGTCTGTTCAACGATGGGGAAATCAGGAGATGTGAGCAGGTCGAATAAATACGGGTAGTTTTCGACTTACAAAAGATCATTTAGTGAACGTTCAAAGTTACAATGATATGGAAAAAAAATGACTGATGACTGGTTTTTCACACTTACGACCTTTGGACAGGTGATCAAAATTCTGATCAATGGGGAAGCCAGAGTTACTTAACAACAATTTTACTAATTTAACCACTGCAGTGGTTCACTTAATAACAGTTGCAAGAAAGCTCGTAAAGTCGAGCAAAACTCACTTAACAGATGTCTTGCTTAGTAACAGGAATTTGGGGGGTCCATTGTGGTCGTACATTGAGGATTACCTATGTTAAACTGTCACTCCACCTTCCAGGTGTATCCATAAAAAGGAAAGTCGAAATAAAATTCAAGATGGCACCCCCAGTCCTCATACAGATCACCTGCTACTTTCAAGAAAGAAAGTTAGGACTATATGAATCAAATAACTGTGAGTTATTATGCATTAGGGCAGTGGTGGCTACCCTTTTTGGGCTCCTGTGTCGAAAATTGCGTACTTGCTCGCATGCCCTCGGTTACATGCCAGCACCCAGAAGGCAATGCGCACACCCCCCACACTCCCTGCATATACATGCGCGATCCCTCTGCCGCCTCCTTATTTGAACTGCGCATGCGTGCACCTCCCAGCTGATTTTGGGGCCTTTTTTGGCCTCCCAGAGGCTCAAGGGAAGCCTCTGCTGCCTTTGGAGGCTGAAAAATAGGCCCGTTTCGTCACTTTTTGTATTTCCGGAAATACAGGAAGTGATGAAACGGACCTGTTTTTCGGCCTCCAAAGGCTGCAGCGGCTTCCCTCATACCTCTGGCAGGCCGAAAAAGGCCCCAAAATCAGCTGGGAGGCATGCGATGTGCAGTGAGGTAAATTTGCCGTCATAGCATTGGGGGGGGGGGGGACACACAATATCTATGCTGATTTAATACAATTTTTCTAAAAGGGTTTTTTTTTTATTTTCCGGACTGAAAAAAAGAAAGAACGATTCAAATGAAAACATGGTTAGAAAGAAGAACTAACTTTTTGTGCGAATTGTAGAACACAGTTTTAATTAAATTACAAGGAAGCAGCAGGGAAGTTCTATTTCAAGGATTTTTTTAAAAAAAAGGTGATATTTTTTTCTTTTTCTCAAATCTAATTTCCTGCATTCGGGATACCCAAGCTAATGTATCACTCCCTTCCTTAGAACAACACATTACCGTATTTTCCGGCGTATAAGACGACTTTTGAAACCAAAAAAAGACAACCGAAAATCCGGGGTCGTCTTATACGCCGGGCCGTCTTATACGCCGGAAAATATTACGGGCGTCGCCGGGAGACGCTCCTCCCCTTCCCGAAGAGAACAAGATGGCGGCCGCTCTGCCGGCCCATCATGCTCCGCGGGAGGCCTGGTCGTCTTCCGTGTGTGTGGGAGAGAGACCGAGAGAGCCGCCCTGGGCCCGGAGGAGGAAGGTTGTACGGTCGGCTGATGCGAGCGCGAAGGAAGGAGAAGCATTTACAAATCCTTGCAGCTTAATTTTGAATACCCGTATTTTCTGGTGTATAAGATGACTTTGAAAAAAGACAACCGAAAATCCGGGGTCGTCTTATACGCCCGGTCGTCTTATACGCCGGAAAATACGGTAATATTCCAAAAAGGGGGAAAGCACAGAGCGAGTAATCGTGGCTAAATTAAAAATAATTATACCTCTTTTTCAGTGCATGCCAGCCTTCTATTATTTCCCTTTTTTAACCCACAAAGATCTTTTTTATTAAAAAAAAAAAAAAGTTTTATTGTGCAGAGTAGAGCGGCATTTGCAATTTTGTGAGCCAAGAATGCAATAGGGATGGCAAAATATCAAAATGAGTGTAGTAACTTTGCAATCTGGGGCAAATTTTCCACGAAGGTCAGTTTACAAGCATTTCGCTTTTCAAACCAATCCTTCTTACCTTCCTTTGCTTTCAACACAAATCCATGCAAAGTGTTTGCACGTATACACACTAACTCATCTTAAATCTTTGCACGCATACGCACTAACTCATCTTAAATCTTAAACTTTTAATATATTTTATTCCCCTTCTTGAGTAGATGTTGCTATCTTTAGTGGCAGTTCTGTAAGGCTTATTCTATTCTCAATTTCTGTGCCTTTCAATCATATTAGTACAGGTAGACCTGGTTTTACAACAGTGACCATTCAAAGTTACAGCGGCACTGGAAAATGTGACTTATGACCGTTTTTTCACCCTTACGACCGTTGCAATATCCCCGTGGTCATGTGATCAAAATTCAAAGGCTTGGCAACTGGCATGTACTTATGACAGTTGCAGTGTCCTGGGGTCGTGGGATTAAATATTGCAAACTTCTGACCAGCAAAGTCAATGATTCACTTAACAACTGGTTCCGTTGTAACTTTGAACAGTCACTAAGTGAACGGATGTGAGCTGAAGATTGTAATTAGCACCAGCCAAGAGGACAAAAGTTTAGTTCTAATGGGTGAAGTAGGACGTTGGGGTTCTTAAAGAAACCCAGCATGGAAACAAACTATTGATCTGGAGTTTGGAGTCCAATTGTTTGGAAGAATGGAATTCGGTCCTGATTCAGACACAATCGTGAGTTCCCTGCATATTGGTTAGCTTGTAATGGTTTAAAAGCTGGTGGAAGGGATTTAAGAACCCAAAAATAGGAGATCCCCAAAAGTGCTTTTTTCAAAGAGCAACTGAACTTTCTTGTTTTTTTCTGAATAGAATAGAAAATAGAATAGAACAGAACAGAATAGAATAAATGTAGAATAGAATAAAGAATAGAATAGAATAGAATAGAATAAATATACTTTAGAATAGAATAGAATAAATATATTATAGAATAGAATAGAGAATATACTAGAATATAATGTACTAGCATAGAATATATTGGAATAGAATAGAATAGAATAGAACAGAACAGAATAAATATAGAATAGAATAAATAATATATTAGAATAGAATAGAATAGAATAGAATAGAATAGAATAGAATAGAATAGAATAGAATAGAATAGAGAATATACTAGAATATAATCTACTAGCATAGAATATACTGGAATAGAATATACTGGAATAGAATAGAATATACTGGAATAGAATAGAATAGAATATACTAGAATAGAGAATATACTAAAATATAATGTACTAGCATAGGATATACTGGAATAGGATAGAATAGAATAGAATAGAATAGAATAGAATAGAATAGAATAGAATAACAGGTCTGGAAGGGATCTCGAAGGTCTTCTAGTCCTACCCCCTATATCAGGCAGGAAACCCTATATCATTTCAGACAAATGGTTGCCCAATTTCCTCTTTAAAACCTCTAGTGTTGGAGCACCCACAACTTCCAGTGGCGAGCAGTTCCATTGGCTGGTTGCTGTAACCATTAGGAATTTTCTCGTTAGTTTCAGGTGGCTTCTCTCCTTGATTCGTTTCCATCCGTTGCTCCTTCTCCTGCCCTCAGGGGCTTTGTTTCACTTCTGTTCTGCTTCTCATCCAAGAAGCTCCTTCTGTTCAGTTCAATTCCCTCCACTGAGAACTGAAGAAGCTTCGATCTAGGATGAGAAATGAAATTTTTTCAAAGGGAGGGGGGAAGTCCAGTTGCCATTTGGAAAAAGCACCTCTGGGAAAACCAGAGGACCTGGATGATGGAGAATCTCCTTAAACAACCGTGGAGGCTGTTGGGAGCTGTAATTCATCCAGAGTGGGAGGCGAGTCCACCCACAAGGTACCATCTTAACTTTTCTTGGATTCCTCTGCTGATCTTCCTAACTTCAGTAAATATCGAGAATCCAAAGTTTTCCGGGCTCTGAAGCAGACGCACAATTTTTCAGAAAGGGGATTTCTTTTCCTCCCCCAGTCCACCAAATTTTCCCCTCCAAACTCACCCACAATTGGATGACAATATTTCGCCAGGAGGCTAAATCCATCTCTAAACTGAAAATAAATGAATGAAAAATACTTGGCTTAACGTTAAACGCGTTAAAGTAATATCTAGAAGTGAAGTAATATCTGTCACCTTCCCACATTTCATTAAAATGGCATAATGGAGACTTGACGTCCATCAAATTTGATGCCCTTTGAGTCGCTCGGCCGCCACGTTTTGAAGCTCAGACATCCGAGATAAACTTGGAGTTGCTTTAAGGAAGAGAGTAAGCGTTGCATATTTCATCATTGTTCAGATTGTTCTCCCTGGGGAAATCAAACCCTAAACCTGCCCCGTTCTAGCATTTTTTAAAAAAATACTCTGAAATTACCTAAAGCCAGAGTAGAAGAGGTTTTTTTCCATAGCTAGAATACGGCAACGATGTCTGCCACTCGCAGCGAGTTTCTTATCACATCAGGGAAAAATAAAATAAAATCCCTAACCTCCCCCCCCCATCCCACCCCCCTACCACACACACACCCAAAAAAAAACCAGTAATAAATTAAACCTTATGAAAACAGATATAAAAGTTCTTCAAGTGTAAGAAGTTATCATGCAAACAGGCAGGCGGTTTGGGCTGGGGAAAAAAAAAATACAGGCGTTTTGGCCATGCCGTCCAACGTTATTTTCAGCCAACGAAAGAGTGGGGAGGAAAAACAACAACCCAGAGAGGATGATGGTTTTGAGGTACCACCACCGAAACATCCGGATGGGATCGAGTCTACGAAGACACTGGAGGCTCTTGGATAAAGTTAGGCTTCAAGGATTTGTCAAAACAGAACAATCCCATTTTGTAAAATGATTTGTCATTTGCAAATTGTAAGGACCCTGAAAAGGATCTGGGTGGATTTGCCAGGGTCCCAATCACGTGCATGCTACCCAGGAAACGTGTCGTTGTTGTTGTTTTTACTGTAATGGAGTCATTTCGATTACTTCTCGTAATAGATTTCACAGCCTTTTTAGACCCACAAAAGAGTGGTGTGGTGGCCTAGAGGTGGACCTCTGGCCTCACAATCAGGAAGCTGTGAGTTCGATTCTAGGTAAAGGCCAATATTTCTCTCTCTCTGGGCACAATGAGGATAAATCTGCTGAACAAAACTCTGCAGTGGTGACAGGAAAGGCATCCGGCCAGTAAACACTCAGCTCCATTCAGCTGCCCAGACTCCACCCCGCAAAGGATTATGGGGTCATGAAAAGAGGATGACTTAGACCCACAAAACCTTTTGGATTCTCGCATCTGACTCGTTCATCAAACCTCGCCCCGATCAGAGTTAACGCTCTTCTCACAACCTGGCGTTTACTCGCCCGGGAGGAACCCGCATCCTTCTACACCTTTGTGTAAGTAGTACTTCCTCAGCGGAGCAGCCGGCACAGCTACAGTTCCGGTAACGGTGGGCTCCTGCCAAATTCTTTAATTCCCTGAAGAATTCGCTTCATATGACCCACTTTCGTTATCCCCAAATCCTACGGGGCAAGGGAGAAGACAGATTCATTCACATAAATCCAGAGTAGCAGAAGATCATTTAACTTTTGGCAATAAAGCTAGTTTAGAGAGCACCCATTTTAGTCAATTAGTTCATTCCCCCCCTCCCCATACATGTCAATTTATTTAGACAGTGGTGTGGTGACCCTAGAGGAGGACCTCTCACCTCACAATCAGAGGCTGTGAGTTTGATCCTAGGTAAAGGCAGATATTTCTTTCTCTGTGCACAATGAAACTATATCGGCTGAACAAAACTCCACTCTGGTGACAGGAAGGGCATCCGGCCAGTAAACAGTTCCATTCAATTCCATTCAGTTGCCCAGACTCCACCCCGCAAGGTATTATAGGGTCGTTTAATGATCATGATATCAACTTACTTAGACACGGAATTTTGTTTCCAAGGAACACTTTCATAAAAGAAGTGGTGCTGTCTATTTTTTCCCCCTGTATTCTTTATTTCTTAGATTTTAAACTTGATTTGTCTCCCTGAACTATGAAATGACACCAAATCAAATTTTACAAGGGTCCACGTTCACTTTTTGAATGACAGCTATGGAAACGACCGTTTTGCCGTACCATCTTCAAATATCCAGCTAAGGCAACTAAAATAACCAGCAACAGCCTTAAATATCAAAGCAAGCATTCGGAAACCTAGCAGGAGAAAATAGGCATCGGGAATAAATATTGATTTTAGATCGCAAACGAAGTCACTTATGCATGATGTCGCCCTACAGCAAAGTGGTTTTTGTTCTATTTTTTTAAAAATGTGGTTGGAGGCACATCTTCGAAGGATTTCAGGATCGGAAGGCAAGTCCCCAACTGTTGTAGCCCGACAGCGGCCAGCGGATCTGGCAGCAGATTCGGACAGTGAGGAAGTTGGAGAGAGGGAGGAACTTGGGCCAGTCCTGGACGAGGATGAGGGCTCTGCGTTGGAGGCAGAAATGGGGCCAGGGCCATCCAAGGTTCTTGGAGGAGAAGTGAAATGTGTTCAAAAGGAAAAAAAAAAAACAAGAATATCCATTTGCCTCCTGAAAAACCACATTTGGGACAACCATGACCTGGAGGACTGACAATCTCCATAGGCATCTCCTTTGTAAATGTTTGCTTCTCATCTAAGTAACTTCTTCAGTTCTTCTTCTTCAGAACTGAAGAAACTCCTAGGATGAGAAGCGAAACGTCTTCAGATAAAACCAAGGAAGTCCAGTTGCCTCTTAAAAAAAAAAAAACACCTTTGGGGCAATCATGACCTGGTGGGCTGAGAATCTCCAGGGACAATCAGCTCACGGAGTAATTCATGTGTAATGAATTACAAGAGGTTTACGCTTCTGCCTTGCTGCTGTTGCAGCCTCCAACATCCTTCGTTCAAAACCCAGAATTTCCACATTGGTTTGCCTTTTCCTAGTTACGCGCTGTTGCCCTCTGGTGTTCATTTCAATTCATGCTTCCACTGACCGGCTCCAGTTTACGACGGCCTGACAGCGGAGCGACACAACAAGAGCTCAGACTCTCGCTGAGCTTGGCTGTTAAAAGATATTTTGGGGGGGTCAATATGATCTTCTCTGAAATTAATCAACGTAATTGGTTTTCCTCCATTTTCTCTTCTCCTAAACCCCACCATGAAATACGAAGACTGGTAATCCTCAACGCACGCACCCTGTTCGTTTAGTGACCGTTCAAAGTTACAACGGCCCTGAAAAAAGTCACTTCTAACCGTTGTTCACACTTACAACCTTTGCAGCATCCCTGTGGTCACGTGATCAAAATTTAGACGCTTAGCAACCGACTCGTATTTATGACGGTTGCCAGTGTTCGGGCCTCACAGGATCTCCTTTTGAGACCTCCTGACCAGCAAAGTCGATGGGGGAAGCCGGATTCGTTTAACGACTGTGTTATTCATTTAACAACTGCAGGGATTCACTCAACAATGGTGGCAAGAAAAGGTCGTAGAATGGGGACAAAGCTTCCTTAAGAATGGTTTTGCTTAGCAACGGATATTATAGGCTCCATTGTGGTCGTAAGTCAAGGACCCCCTGCATACAGACTTACGGTATTTCTGTAACATCAGCAGTGTACAGGGCTAAACACACTAACGTTGCTACTACGATACAAAATCCGATGCCAGTAAACCTTTCAAAGATGTCTTATTCGAGTTCTTCATGCTTGTGTGTGTACATGCGCTGCATTTAGCGTTGTGCAATGCTTTGCAAACATTTGGGAAGCAAACATAGCATCCCTCTTTGCAGCTCTTTAAAACAGCCAAGTCCTCACCTAGAATCACACTGCTGGCCTCCGTAATCCAGGAAAAGATGCGATCGCTTTAAAGAGCTACACAAAAGCTGCTATTTTTGCTCTTGGAATCAAATCCAGAGCTATAATTGCTTTATCGATTTTTTTTTTTTTTTGGTATTAACCTTCTGCTCTCGTTTAGGCCCTGAACCAACCTTAAATGCTTGTTTTAACATGCAAACTGGATGTTAAGCCTCTCTCTCCTTCTCTCTCTCTCTCTCTCTCATTATATCTGTCGATTTGTGTTTTTGTAGATTAGGGTTTGACGGGAAGGTGCGAGAAGCGCACATACACCACAAATAATAATAAACAAAAAAAAAAACACAATAAAACCCAAACTGAATGCAAT
Organism: Bungarus multicinctus; assembly: GCA_023653725.1. Lineage (NCBI taxonomy): Eukaryota > Metazoa > Chordata > Lepidosauria > Squamata > Elapidae > Bungarus > Bungarus multicinctus. The sequence continues at coordinate 53,329,471 of CM042851.1, read as the reverse complement.
AAGAGCTTCTTTGCCCCAATCTACTTTGGGGCAGCCTCTCAAATTTTGGAATATTGCTATCGTGTTCCCCCTAGTCCTTCTTTCTTGTAGACTAGACATACCCAAATCCTGCAACCATTCATACGTTTTAGTCTCCAGGCCTTTAAATCATCTTAGCTGCTCTTCTTTACACTTTTTCCATCTTTCTTTGTAATGGGGTGAACAAAACTGGATGCAGAATTCCAAGTGTGGCCTTACTAAGGCTTTACAAAGCGGTAGTAATACTTCACGTGATTTTGATTTTACGCCTCTTGTTTACACAACCAAGGATTTTGTTAGCTGGCTCGCGTTTAAGGGATTGTCCGCTAAGACTCCAAGTGTCACTAAGACCCCTTTCAAAAGGAAAATACTCGTCCTTCTTATTCTCACCAGGTAGAGAAATTCAGCCTAACAAGACAGTCGTTTTTTGGCCAGGTGTGTTATGCCGGGTTGCGTGTTAAAAAGCCAAGCTACAAGCTACATCGCTGGGACAGGGAAAGAGCGGTGGAGGAAGCTTACATCCATTCTTTTGAAAGGCTCGTAAGGCAGCGGGGGGAAAAAAAGGTAGCAAGACAACGCCAATACCTTCAGGTCTCGCCTCTCCAGATGCAAAAGTTCGGCCCCTCGGATGTCGTGGCTGACGAAGTTGTCTTTGTATTCTCCCAAACTCAGCAGCTCCAACCAAGCAGCGACTTCATCCGTGCCCCATTTCTGAACTACCAAAGTTAAGAGCAAAACCCCCTTAATTTGTTTCTACATGCTGGGCGGCGCGACAAGCAAAGGGTTAGATTAGAAAAGTCGGAAACGGAAGAGGAGAGAGCGAACACGGTGAATAGCGGAAGAAGTCAGGTAGGATGGGCAGCAACGTCTGACATGCGGGTTAAATGTAGGGGAAGCCCAAGAATCTGAGGGCTCTCTGGATTTTAGCCATGCTCTCAGCTCCAACATCCAGCTACGCCGACAACGCTTCTCGGTGCCAACTCATTAGCTTGCCTAATTGGGATTGGGGCTGTCTATAGGTAATTCCAGGATGTGCAAATTGCAATTGATGGTTTCCAGTAAAAGCGAATCATTTGAAGGTTGAAATGAGAGGCCCTTGGTGCTAGCACTGATGGTGTAACCTAGTTGGGTAATGAAACATCTGCAAGAAAATCACCAAGCTCAGAGAGCACCAAGGACCCCACAGTCTTCCTCCTCCTCCTCTCTGCAAACCCAACTCCCTTCAAGCACTGATGATGCTACCTAGTTAGGTAATGAAACATCTGCAAGAAAAGAACTAAGCTCAGAGAGCACCAAGGACCCCACAGTTTTCCTCCTCCTCCTGCTCCTCCCTGCAAATCCCATTCCCTTCTAGCACTGATGATGCTACCTAGTTGGGTAATGAAATGTCTGCAAAAAAAACGAACAACCAAGCTTAGAGAGCACCAAGGACCCATCAATATATTGATTGAAATGCAAACAGGGGAAAAATTGCCTTTGTGGAGACTTTAAGAGCTTCCACGTTCCATTGAAGCATTACCTCTTTCACCAGGTCAAAATAAACAGCCTTTTAAAGTTCTATACATATCATGTGGCCCCTAGAGAAAGGATTGCAGGAGGCATGGAAAAGCAATTGGGTGTGTTTTATCAAAAGTTCTTTTATCAGAAGTTACCTATGAGCCAGGATACCTCCAAGAAATTCCAAAGTCAGTAATTTCAATGACAACCCTGCAATTAATTAAACATTCTTCATGTGGCCATTATTTTTAGCACTTTGAAACTGAAATCCTGGTATGATATTGTTTTAAAAATAGGACTTGTGTATGGCTTAATGCAACCTGAAACTAATGAAAAGAAATATCCTGTGGAGCTTCAATTATCTAAAAAAGTCTTATTCTTTGTTTGGATAATAGTTTCTGTGCTGATTTTTCTGTGGAGGAAACCTTGAACAATGCAGAAATTAATAGCATGTTCACAGAGGCCATCAGTCAACTTTTGTCTCTTGGAGTAGCTAGATGGTCCACTCTTAAAACACATTGAGGACTTGACTGCATCTGCTAGAGAAAACCACTAAGATAGCACATACTGTCTTCAACTGAAACTCAGTGGCTTACTAAAGTTTGAAGAACATCTGAGAACCTTCAAGGGACTGCATCTTCTGGAAAAGACCAGTAAGGTAGCACATAATGTCTTCAACTGAAACTCAATGGGCTACTAAAGCTTGAAGAACATCTGAGAACCTTCAAGGGACTGCATCTTCTGGAAAAGACCAGTAAGGTAGCACATAATGTCTTCAACTGAAACTCAGTGGCTTACTAAAGCTTGACGAACATCTAAGAACCTTCAGGGATTGCATCTTCTGGAAAAGACCAGTAAGGTAGCACATAATGTCTTCAACTGAAACTCAGTGGCTTACTAAAGCTTGAAGAACATCTGAGAACCTTCAAGGGACTGCATCTTCTGGAAAAGACCAGTAAGGTAGCACAAAAGGTCTTTAAAAGAAACTCAGTGGTTTGCTAAAGCTTGAAGAACATCTAAGAACTTTCAAAAGATCTCAGTGTTCTCAGAGACAAAGTTGATGGAGATGTAAAATATATGGGCTAGTAACCTCAGATATCTGATTTATGGATTCTGAAATCCCCTTGTATGGATTTCTGAATTTTGGAGGAGATGGTGCTATAAACATTGCAAGATGCCCAAAGTTTTCATTTACCCCTCAAAACCGTATCGCCAAATGGATCCTTAATTCGCTCACTTTTAAAATGTAGCCCTCAATGTGTCACACAAGATTTGTGGCCTCCTTAAGCCATGCTAATTATACATCCTTGATCTGCAAGTAGATGTAAGGGACAACTTTCTCGTGGGATAAAGCAACTTCAAGTCGTCATGAAGACGAACTAACAAGGAAGCCAAGACAATCTCGGTCCATATTGTGTCACATACAAACAGTCTACTCACAAACTCTGTCTCTTCCAAGCAACAATATTTTTGAAAACATACCAGGCTGGGCACTGGTCTTCTGTTTTTGAACCTTTTCCTTTTTAAATTTTGGCACTATACGAAACACAGTACTTCGGCTGTTTCGTTTACAGTATTCCAAAGGAGGATCCTAAAAAAAAAAAGATTATTATTTTTTTCTTTTTCTTCATTTAATGCACCAACCAGTTTATTCGTTAAAAGCAATTAAGATTAAACTGTAATTTTTTTAAAAATAAATAAAGATCCTATCTATTCAATGCAGGATGTGCTTCATTGGAAAGGATGGTTATAAATCCAAAAGGTAAAATATAACGGATAAACTTAATAGGTTAGAAAGAAAAATGAAATTATCCTTCATTTATCCAAGTTTATCCTTTAAAAGGATTGTGAAATTCGACCTTCAAAAAATGAACCAGGAAGACAAATTGCTTGCCAAGTAGAGGAATTTTAGGAACAATTCCACAATACGAAAATGTCCTGAATGGAGAGTGAAGTCATCCTTTTTCAAAACTAGATAACTGTTCGGCATAAATTAACTATATGATGAAGCAATTTTTCTATTAAATTGCATTCCTCATAACTTAAAATCTTACACACAGTAAACAAAAAACCTGTATTTATACTCTCTGCGTCCCCCATTCAAATCCTAAGTCTCTAGCTGCGTCTCTCAGAGTAAAAAAAAAAAAAGATTTATTAGGAGTGGCCATGTTGGTGTTAGTTGGGCGCAGCCGACTCTAAGGCACATCATTCATTTACCCCTTGACCCTGGTCTTCCACCCACCCCCGGGGATGTATATTCTCCAATGGGACACATCCATAGCCAAGAGTCATAAAAATCCTGTCCAGTAATAATCTCGCGCGCCAACAGCTTTAGCTGCCGAGGCGATTATCTGAGGCATTTAAGGAATGCGCTGCTTTCCTTCACTCCCTTTCTCCTGGTAACTCAAAAGACCAAAGGAGTATTTTTTTTTAGTTGATACTCTGCTCACACCTGAAAGGTCAACCCTGAGCTTTTTCTACACAAAGAACAATCAAAACAATCAAAAATCCATATTTACCAATAGCCCAAATAGAATTGAATATGCTTCAAAAAAGGGTGCAGAAAAAAATTTTTAGATTTTGTGTAATAAGCACAACGCCTGCTTAAAAAAAAAAAAAACACTGTGCAAACCTGGGAAAAAAAGTGGGGGGGGGGGAAGAAGCTGCTTTTAAACTCTCATTAACTTTTCCGAGTCTTTTCGAGTCTTTCAAGAGCAGCTCTATCTTTTTCAGTCTCCATCAGAAGCAACTGTGTGTTCGCAGAAGGTTCAAATACCTCCTCCAATTTATCTTCAAAGCATTCGTAACCTCTGGCAGTTTAACTTTCCTGCAAGTGGGTCAGATTTTCAAGGCAGACACACACAAAAAAAGGAACTGTGAGGATTGGGGCTTGCTCGTGTGAATTCCACCCACCTCGTCATCATTCATCTGCAATATAAAGCAGAGCCAAGGGATTTCGGCCAATTTTCTCAGTTCGGTCTCCAAATTGTGTACCGCCGACACCAGCAACTCCTCGCAGGGAGATTCCAATTGCTAGCAACACAGCAAATTATAATTTTGTTAGGCCAAGTTGTCTAACGAGAGCCTCTGCCTTTCTGTCTGTCTATCACCTAACTATATCTATATAGCTAGATCCCTGTGTCATCTATCTATCATCTATCAACCAACTATCTCAGGGGTCCTTGGTTTTCTCGGAGCCACCATTTCAACCCTGAGCTAGAAATATTCTTCTTTATTATTATCCACTATCTAACTATCAGTCATCTATATATTATTATCTATTATCTATCTATCTATTTATCTCTTCAATTTATCTATCATTTATCATTCCTATGTCTGTCTGTCTCTCTCTCTCTTATCTATCTATCTATCTATCTATCTATCTATCTATCTATCTATCTATCTATCTATCTATCTATCTACATCTCTATCTATCTCTTCAATTTATCTATCATCTAACATTCCTATGTCTGTCTCTCTCTCTTATCTATCTATCTATCTATCTATCTCTTCAATTTATCTATCATCTATCATTCCTATGTCTCTCTCTTTCCTATCTATCTATCTATCTATCTATCTATCTATCTATCTATCTATCTATCTATCTATCTATCTTCCAACTCTGTTATTCTATTCAGTTCCATTCCATTCCATTCTATTCTATTTATCTCTGTTTATCATCTCTGTCTCTGCCTCCCCCTCTCCCTCCCTCCCTTCCTTCCTGGAAATATCCCTGTTTAAAGACATAGTTATTCCCCCAATTCTGATCTCAGTCCACTTATAATTCCTGGAGGGATAATTAAAACCCTCCTCTCCCTTTCCCCCACCAGCTTCTGACTTGCTCTGCTGATTTCCTGACAAGTTGATCTTTCTAGAGGACTCAATGCTCAAATCTCTGACTCAATTCAGAATGCCGGACCTTCTACCCTTTGCCCCAAGATGATAGTGTAGCCTCTGAGCCTTGAAGATATAGGATGCCTAGCCTCCACCACAGCAGAAATTGGATAGTCAAGGAAACCAACAGAGTGAAGACAAGGGATTGTGTCTGGAAAGGGGGAAGGCAACTTCCAGCTTATGGACAAAGACTTCATGGATTCTTTCTGGCCAATATCCCGGTTTAAGAAATGAGAAATCATCATCTTACCAACGAGACTTTTCCAACTAACAAGGATTCTGTTTCATCGTGCAATGCCTTCACGGTGGCAGCTATTTCTAGCGCGGTATTCCTGGTAAGGCTCTGCAGAGAGTGGAGGGAGAGAGCTTATGAATATCCCAACAACACAAAGCTGTAAATTTAATTACAGATAGTCCTCGACTTAGGGACCTTGGAGGTCTTCTAGTCCAACCCCCTGCTCAAGCAGGAAACCCTACATCATTTCAGACAAATGGCTGCCCAATCTCTTGTTAAAAACCTCCACTGATGGAGCACTCACAACCTCTGGTGGCAAGAGGTTCCACTGGATAATTGTTGTCACTGTTAGGAAGTTTCACTTACTTCCAGGTTGGTTCTCTCCTTTGGGTGCTTTGGAGAATAGCTTGGGACCCTCTTCTTTGGGGCAGCCCCTCAAATACTGGAACACTGCAATCAAGTCACCCCAGTCCTTCTCTTCACTAGACTAGGCCTACCCAATTCCAGCAACCGTTCTTCATATGTTTTAGCCCCCAGTCCCCTAATCCTCTTGGTTGCTCTTCTCTGCACTCTTTCTAGAACCTCAACCTCTTTTTTACATCGTGGCGACCAAAGCTGGATGCCGGATTCCAAGCGTGGCCTTACCAAGGCATTACAAAGTGGTATTCACGCATCATGTGATCTTGATTCTTATTGAGAATTCTTATCAAGAAGGTATTTGAAGACAGATCTTTCATTTTTGTTCCTTACCTCGGGGAATTTCGGGCCGCCTTTGGCTAAAGCATGGGAACAAGCATTCACCGCATGAGCCAGTTCTTGCTCCAAGAGGCTGTGAGTTTTGGCAGCTTCACAGATTCTGTGGAAAAGAGCAGATTGGAGAATAGAATAGAATAGAATAATAGAATAGAATAGAAATTGGAATGAAGAATAGAATAGAATAGAATAGAATAGAATAGAATAGAGTAGAGTAGAGTAGAGTAGAGTAGAGTAGAGTAGAGTAGAGTAGAGTAGAGTAGAGTAGAATAATAGAATAGAATATAAATTGGAATGAAGAATAGAATAGAATAGAATAGAGAATAGAATAGAATAGAGAATGGAATGGAATAGAATAGAATAGAGAATAGAATAGAATAGAGAATGGAATGGAATAGAATAGAATAGAGAATAGGATGGGGTGGGGTGGGGTGGGGTAGGGTAGAGTAGAATAGAATAGAATAGAATAATAGAATAGAATAGAATATAAATTGGAATGTAGAATAGAATAGAGAATAGAGTAGAGTAGAATAGAATAGAATAGAATAGAATAGAATAGAATAGAATAGAATAGAATAGAGAGTAGAGTAGAGTAGAGTAGAGTAGAGTAGAGTAGAGTAGAGTAGAATAATAGAATAGAATATAAATTGGAATGAAGAATAGAATAGAATAGAATAGAGAATAGAATAGAATAGAGAATGGAATGGAATAGAATAGAATAGAATAGAGAATAGAATAGAATAGAGAATGGAATGGAATAGAATAGAATAGAGAATAGGATGGGGTGGGGTGGGGTGGGGTAGGGTAGAGTAGAATAGAATAGAATAGAATAATAGAATAGAATAGAATATAAATTGGAATGTAGAATAGAATAGAGAATAGAGTAGAGTAGAATAGAATAGAATAGAATAGAATAGAATAGAATAGAATAGAATAGAATAGAGAGTAGAGTAGAGTAGAGTAGAGTAGAGTAGAGTAGAGTAGAGTAGAATAATAGAATAGAATATAAATTGGAATGAAGAATAGAATAGAATAGAATAGAGAATAGAATAGAATAGAGAATGAAATGGAATAGAATAGAATAGAGAATAGGATGGGGTGGGGTGGGGTGGGGTAGGGTAGAGTAGAATAGAATAGAATAGAATAATAGAATAGAATATAAATTGGAATGTAGAATAGAATAGAGAATAGAGTAGAGTAGAATAGAATAGAATAGAATAGAATAGAATAGAATAGAATAGAATAGAATAGAATAGAATAGAATAGAGAAGAGAAGAGAAAAATGGAATGGAATGGAATGGAATGGAATGGAATGGAATAGAATAGAATAGAATAGAATAGAATAGAATAGAATAGAATAGAAATTGGAATGTAGAATAGAATAGAATAGAGAATAGAATAGAATAGAATAGAATAGAATAGAATAGAATAGAATAGAATAGAATAGAATAGAATAGAATTCTTTATTGGCCAAGTGTGATTGGACACACAAGGAATTTGTCTTGATGCAAATGCTCTCAGTGTTCCTTAAAGGATAAGATACATTCATCAAGAGTCAAGAATCATCAGGTACACTTAATAATAAATGAAGGCAGTCCTTGATATACAACCACAATTGAGCCCCAAATTTCTGTTGCTAAGCGAGACATTTGATCAAGGAGTTTTGCCTCAATTTTACAACATTTCTTGCCATGGTGGTTAAATGGATCACTCCGGTTATTTAGCAACATGGTTTGATTTTGCTTGTTGGAAGGTCGCAAAAGGAGATCACATGACCCTGAAACACTGCAACTGTCATAAGTACCTGCCAGTTGCCAAGCGTCTGAATTCTGATCGTGTGACTATGGGGATGCTGCCAGAGTGAAAAACAGTCATAAGTCACTTTTTCCAGTGCCATTGTAACTTCGGACAGTCACTAAATGAACTTTCGTAAGTCGAGTGTCAGGATTCTGGCAGTTACTCCAATTAAATCATGAGGCTCGAGTCACACTCCCAAAACTGAAGAAGATTTATTGGAAGGTAACATTCTACATCCGGCATTAGCCTGGGTGTAGCCGACTCTGAGATACTTCACTGTCATCCTTGATCCTGCTTTTCTCTCCACCCCTCATGAGTGTATCATCCAATGAAAAACGTCCATAGCCAGGAGTCATCCATCATGCTCTCCAATTAGATTTTTCCGCAACAGAAGCTCCAGTCATCTAATCAGGCTTCGAAGAAAATATGAATGGAAGGTACTTTCGATTCCACACTGCCATCTGCTCTTTGAAACCCCCCCACCTTCTTTCTGTTGTCAACTATAAACATGTATACAAAATGTTTTATGAGATGACATCAAGAACTCCCTGTATTTTCAAAAAAAGAAGAACAAAAAACCCAAGAAAACTCATTTGCCTTTTGATAAAAAAAAGCACCTTGACCTGAAGGATTAAGGATTAAGAAGCCCCATAAAAAGGATGCAGGGGATAAGCCTGAAATGTTGAACCGCAACTTTAGTCTCAAAGTTGATTTTTTTTTCAGGAAGCAACTGAATTTTCTTGTTTATTTTTCTTTTCAAGGTGTTTTGCTGCTCATCCAAGAAGCTTCTTCAACTCTGACAGGATAGTGGGGAATGGAAGGATTATCCTGTCCACTATTCTGTCAGAGCTGAGGAAGCTTCTTGGATAAGAAGTGAAACGTCTTCAAAAGAAAAGAAAAAACAAGGAAGTCGAGTTGCCTCTTGAAAAAAAGCACCTTTGGGACAACCATGATCTGGAGGATGGAGAATTTCTACTGACTTTTTAACTACACAATTTGGGGTGAGCCCCCTTTGAATGGGGTGGAAGCAGTGGTAAGATTCAAATAATTTAACAACTGGTTTTCTGCCCTAATGATTTCTTCCAACAACGAGTTCGGCAAACTGCTCAGAAAGTTAGCAACCAGTTCTCCCCAACTGGTACGAACTGGCTGAATCCTATCACTGGGTGGGAGTAGGAATAGATTTCCAGAGGGGGGAAAAATTGCAGACTACAGAAATCATTTGCACCACTCAGGGGACCCTGAGGACACAGAGAAACCTCCAAGTGGCCTCAACGACCCTCTAAAAAGATGCAAATGATCAGCGGTCTGCAAGGAGTATAAATTCTTCCCTTCCCCACCATTCTGTCAGAACAGAAGAAGCTGCTTGGAGGAAAAGTGAAACATCTTCAAAACAAACAAAAAAACTCTTGAAAAAGCACCTCTGGAACAACCATGACCTGGATGACTGAGAATCTCTACCGACTTTTGGCCTTTAGCCTCTTCCCTACCTGGTGATCAGCTCTTCCGCCACCTGAGAACAAGCCTGGATCTGCGCCGTCTCTTCCTCTGAAGCCAGTTCCACCATCTGGTGTGGGTACAATGGGGACCGTAACCCTGGTTTGCAAGAATCGCACTTCTGTTTATCTTCCCAGGATTTTAACGTACTTTCAAAGGCCTGTTCAGAATTGAGGGGGAGAAAAAATATAAATAAATTCGGCATCTCACAGTTTGATTATAAATAAATTCGGCATTTCACGAGAAGAGGACTACACTCCTCTGCTTGCAACAGAATGCCCTATATCACCAGACTTGAAATTTTGGGTTTGGACAACCTTGAACTACGCCGCCTACTTTTGGATTTAAGCATAGGACACAAAATTATCTGCTACAATATCTTACCAGTCAATGATTACCAGATACAGCCAGCTGGTTCCTTCGCTGGCCGTGGGGGGAGAGGTCTTGACCCCCGTGGAAAGGGCGCGCAACTTGGGTGTCCTCCTGGACGTACGGCTGTCTTTAGAAGAACACATTGCAGCCGTCGCCAGGGGGGCTTTTTATCAGATTCGTCTGATCTACCAGTTGCGGCCCTTTCTGGATCTGGGCGCACTTCGCACAGTCACTTCCGCCCTCGTTATCTCCCGCCTGGATTATTGCAATGCTCTCTACATGGGGCTCCCCTTGAAGAGTCTCCGGAGGTTGCAGTTGGTCCAGAATGCAGCCGCGCGGGTGATCGTGGGTGCCCCTCGGAGCTCCCACGTTACACCGCTTCTCCGCAGGCTGCACTGGCTTCCTGTGGCCTTCCGGATTCGATTGAAGGTGGTACTGATGGTATTTAAAGTGCTCCATGGCTCGGAACCTGGGTACTTACGGGACCGCCTGCTGCCATCATCAACCTCCCGCCACCCAGTACGCTCCCACAGGGTTGCCCTCCTTCGGGTACCGCCGCCCGGCTGCTGTCGGCTGACGGCCCCGAGAGTTCGGGCTTTCTCTGTGGGAGCTCCCTCCCTATGGAATGATCTCCCCCCGGAGATACGAGCTATGACAGATATCCTGACCTTCCGGCGCGCAGTTAAAACCCTACTTTTTAGGCAGGCTGGCCTGGCCAAGTAAATGGGTTCTGGTTTTAAACTAGTTCGGTTTTAGTAATTAATTTTTAATTTTATATAGATCCCTGATTTTATATTGTTGTATTTGGTTTTGATGGGACACAGCCGGAACAATCGCGTTTAATATATTTTTAACTGTATTTATAATGTATTTATGTGTTTTTAGTAGGCTGTACACCGCCCCGAGTCCCTTTTTTGGGAGAGGGAGCGGTATAAAAATATGATAAAATAAATAAAATAAAATTACTTCAGATTCAACCACAACAATGCAAGAGCACACAACAGATACAAACTCAATGTAAACTTGATTTATCCAAACTTGATTGCAGAAAGTACGACTTCAGCCACAGAGTGGTCAATTCCTGGAATGCACTCCTTGACTCTTTGTTATATTCTCAAACCCTCCACTCCTTTAACTTCAAACTATCCCCTATTGACTTCACCCCATTCCTAAGAGATCTGTAAGGGGCATGCAGAAGCGCACCATCGTGCCTACCATCCCTGTCCTAATGTCCCCATTTAATCGTACCTATTTTCTGCATTCTTACTCATGTTTATACTTATACCTATTATCTTGTAAGCGATTGACAAATCCAATAAATAAATAAAATAAAATAAATCCTTGAACCCACAGTCATGCCAGGCATTCATAGTCTAGTTAGTTTAATGGTGCATCTTACAATGAAAAAAAGGAAAAAAGACTTTATTTGGGGTTCTTCTTCCCTCCCTCCCTCCCTCTCTCTCTTTCTCTTTCTCTCTCTCTCTCTCTCTCTCTCTGTGTGTTTATGGTCTGTGTGTGTATGGATGGATGGATGGATGGATATACAGACAGATAGACAGACAGACAGGCAGGCAGGCAGACAGATAGAGAGACATCAGATAGACAGACAGACAGATAGATAGATTTACACACATACACACACATATTTGAGAAACTGGTTTAGCTTTAAAAACTGGTTTTAAAACCAGTGGGTTTATACTCCTCTGATCAGAAGGTTGCAAAAGGGGGTTCTGCAACCTTCATAAATATGAGTCAGCTGCCGAGCATCTAAATTTTAATCACGTGACCATGCGGTCACTAAAGGAACTATTGTAAGCCGAGGACTCCCTGTACTATCTCTGCTCTTTTTTTATTATTATGATCGCTGTGTGTTAGGAGAAAGCCCCCCCCCCTGTTTTTTGCCCCCCCTCCCCAACGTACTCTGTCTCGCGTTAGCATCTGCGCTCGGTTCTTGTGCACGATTTTAATGATCCCCGGGGGCTGAATCCAAGCTTCCCCATCGACCTGAACGGGAACTCCTTCATCCCCAAGTATGGTGATCTTCACAGCCCGGCACTGAAAAAAAGAGTAAAGAGATTTCAGCACGCTGGAAGACATTCAAGCAAATTTCCACGAAGCACAGTGGCTCCTCTCCAGACCAGAGGTGGGTATTCAGCAGTTTCGGACCGGTTCTGGAGAACCGGGAGCAGAAATGTTGAGTAGTTTGGAGAACTGGCAAATACCCCCTCTGACTGGCCCCACTCCCATCTCTTCTCTGCCTCCCATTGAGTCCCAGCTGATCGGCTGGGTTTTCTTTGGTTGCCCTGCGCAGGAGAACGGAGCTGGAAAGCAGGTCAGTGAGGTAGGGAGGGAATGGAGATTTTGCAGTATCTTTCCCTTGCCATGCCCACCAAAGCCATGCCCACCAAGCCATGCCATGTCCAAGCCACGCCCACAGAACTGGTAGTAAAAAAAATTGCCCGCTGTTCGCTCAAATTGGGATGTGTGATCACGTGCTTGCCTGTCATTTCCACGGCTCAGTTCTGAATGGTTCATGACCTGGGAGTGGGCCGCGGACCGCAGGTTGGGAATCCCTGTTATAGGGAACGGTCTCATTTCCTTCTTTCTGGGTACCACACAAACCTGGGCTATTCTATGATGTTGGAGCTTGATCACGCGGGAAACGGCCATCTGCATGCTGCCAAAAACCGCCACGACCTCCAAGATTTTATCGTCGAATGATGGCGCCCCAAAGATCTGAAGAAGAAGAGCAACCAAGATGATGAGGGGACTGGAGGCTAAAACATACAAAGAATGGTTTCAGGGACTGGGTCTGGCTAGTCTAGTGAAGAGAAGGACCAGGGGAGACATGATAGTGGTCTTCCAATATTTGAGGAATGCCACAAAGAGGAGGAAGAGGTCAAGCTATTTTCCAAAGCACCTGAAGGCCAGACAGGGAATAATGGATGGAAACTGAACAAGGAGAGATTTAACCTGGAAATAAGGAGGAATTTCTTGACAGTGAGAACAATCAACCAATGGAACAGAAATTGCCTTCGGAAGTTGTGGGAGCTTCATCACTGGAAGCTTTCAAGAAGAGATTGGACTGCCATTTGTCAGAAATGGTGTAGGGTCTCCTACTTGGGCAGGGGGTTGGACTAGATAATCTACAAGGTCCCTTCCATCTCTGTTATGCTATGCTATTCCAATATTCTGTTCTGTTCTATTCTATTCTATTCCAATATTCTATTTTATTCTATTCTGTTCCAATATTCTATTTTAAATTATATTCTGTTCTATTCTATTCTTTATTCCATTATCCTGTTCTGTTCTGTTCTATTCTATTCTATTCCAAGATTCTATTTTATTCTACTCTATTCCAAGATTCTATTCTATATTCTATTCTGTTCTGTTCTATTCCAATATTCTATTCTATTCCAATACTCTATTCTATTCCAATATTCTATTCCAATATTCTATTCTATTCTTTATTCCATTATCCTGTTCTGTTCTGTTCTATTCTATTCTATTCCAATATTCTATTCTGCTCTGCCATGCTCTGCTCTGCTCTGCTCTGCTGTATTCCACTCCATTCTTATTTTGTTTAAAAAATATTTTATGCCCTACAACTCACATTTGACATTTCAATAATTGCATTCCACTGCTGATGTCATTCAGGGATTAGATCTTTCGCTCCAGGATCTAAATCAGCATTGCTTAAATATTAGAGAAGGTGGAGGCTTGGAATGGAACTGTAACTTTAAAGGTCACTACCAAAGTATTTGAAAGAGTTGCTATTCACAAGGTTGGGACCGGAATCTTTCCTCAATACACGTAGACCTCAACTTACAAGCGTTCATTTAGTGACCGTTCAAAGTTACAACGGCACTGGAAAAAGTGACTTATGACCATTTTTCACACTTACGACCAATTGCCGGTCACATGATCAAAATTCAGATGCTTGTCAATTGACTCATATTGATGATGGTTACAGTATCTCACATGATCCCCTTTTGTGACCTTCTGACAAGCCAAGTCAATGGGGAAGCCAGATTCATTTAACAACAGGGTTCGGACCAGTTACTAACTTAACAACTGCAGGTGATTGCTGTTATAGTGTGGCATTTGGAAGATATCGGCCTGACAACTCTCCAAGCCTGATAAAGGTCTGTAGTTGTGCAATCTCTTGAAAGACTGTTGGCCGGAGCTTTGCTGGAGAAAAAATTCGCTTTAACCTAAATAAAAGGGGTTTTATGGGGACGAGGCGTCAGCTTCATGCTTTTGGGAAGCCTAGGTCAGAACACGCGGACTGACACCAACTGGACTTGGGGCTGTGACCAGATTGGACCCTGTGATGGACATGTGGACTGGGGGAAAGAACTTCGACTTTTCATTTGGGTGGGGAAAACCCCGGGACCTTCAGAGTCGGGTTTTTACCAGATGTGCCAATATGACATATCTAATAAATCTGCCCTTTGAGGGACCCCTGGGCCTCAGAGGGTTGGTTGCGTTGGGTCTGTTACTTGGAACCATGAAACTTGGTACCAAATTGACTTCAAAAAACAATGTTTTCCATTTTTATGCAAACTTCCTTTGGAAAATCAACAGCTGGCTTAGAATAGGATAGGATAGGATAGGATAGGATAGGATAGGATAGGATAGGAATAGAATAGAATATAGAGTAGAGTAGAGTAGAACAGAATAGAATAAGAAAGGAATAGAATAGAATAGAATAGAATAGAATAGAATAGAATAGAATAGAATAGAATAGAACAGAATAGAACAGAACAGAATAGAATTCTTTATTGGCCAAGTGTGATTGGACACACAAGGAATTTGTCTTTGGTGCATATGCTCTCAGTGTACATAAAGAAAAAATAAAATACATTCATCAAGAATCATAAGATACAACACTTAGTGATAATCATAGGTTACTATAAGCAATCAAATCATACATAGGTTACTAATATGCAATCAAAACATACTAGGAAAGCAAATAAAGCACTATAAATTGTAAAGATATAAGCAACAAGGTTATAGTCATAAGTGGGAGGAGACAGGTAATAGGAAGAATGAGAAGAATAATAGTAATACAGTCTTACTAAATAGTTGGACAGTGTTGAGGGAATTATTTGTTTAACAGAGTGATGGCATTTGGGAAAAACCTGTCCTTGTGTCTTGTTGTTCTGGTGTGCAGTGCCCTATAGCGTCCTTTTGAGGGAAGGAGTTGAAACAGTTTATGTCCGGGATATGAAGGTTAGGGTTTGGGACTTGAGAAGCAAATAACCTGAAGAACAAGACTTACATCATCTTCCTTGGTTCCACCCCAGAAATTTGTCCCACCGGCGTAGCTTGGGATGTTCAAAACAGCTATGCCTTGAAGACTAGGAAGAGGGATATATTGTCCATCGCACTGCAAGGTACAAAACACTATATAAATAACCACAGAAATATACTGGTGTTTCCGTTAATTACAGATATAGGTGAGATTTGAAACCTAACTTATAAGAGTCCTGGTGGTGCAGTGGTTAGAATGTGCAGCATTGCAAGCTGCAATTTTGCTGAGCTCCTTTGTGGTCGTACATCGAGAGGTGGTATTCAGCCGGTTCTCACCGGTTCTCACGAACCGGTAGCGGAAATGTTGAGTAGTTCAGAGAACCGGCCAAACCCACCTCTGACTGGTCCCGCCCCCATCTATTCTCCACCTCCCATTGAGTCCCAGCTGATCGGCTGGGTTTTCTTTGGTTGCCCTGCACAGGAGAACGGAGCTGGAAAGCAGGTTAGTGGGGTGAGGAGGGAAGGGGGATGTTGCAGTAACCTTCCTGTTACGCCCATAAATCCACGCCACGCCCAAGTCACGCCCACAGAACTGGTAGTAAAAAAAAATTGAATCCCACCACTGAGTCCTATACCCAGCCGGATTTTTGTCTACGTTATATATTTTGTCCTCACAAGGTGCAACAGCGACAAGGATTTTACAACTAAAATCCACCCAAAATATCACCCAAAAGTCGAGATTCATTTTGCTTTGGGGGGGAGGACATGAGACAAACAGCATGTCGGGGAAGTTTAAGCCTTACCTCGAGTTGAACTTTCTGCTCTAAGTTTTTGTAAGTCCGTTGTAACAATTCTTTAGTACCAAGGACTCCGTACCACATCATGTTCTTGGTCCTGCTTCTAAAAGGAAAAAACATAGTGATTACACCTTAAAAGGCCTGGAATTAAAAGATCAGAAAAGCGAGGACTCTGATGAGGAGCCAGGACCATCAGGGAGTGGACTGCTGCCTTCAGAGATTGTGGGAACTGGCAGCAGTGATGAGGAGATTCCCGAGGAGCCTGTGCCAAGTGCACGTGCACGAAGGATTACTTGGAGGAAAGAACAATTACAGCAGCACAGTCGACTCGGGAGTAAGGCTGCAAGGTAATGGCCCCTCCCTCAAAAGGATAAAAGCCAGATTTGAATAAACGTTCTTTGTAGGAAGCAAAGACATTTTGAAACTCAGCCTCGTGGACATCATAGTTAGTATTTGAAAACTCTTGTAAATTAGTTCTTATCTCTGGGTTTTTGGCAAACAATTTGGCAAGACTCTTTCTTGTCGGAGGTAATTAGTTGGAAGCAGCCTTTTATCTGTGAAGAAACAGAATTTGTGGATAAAACCTTAAAAGGTGGGGGCGGCTGCCTTTGTCTTGTGTTTGCTCTCTTGGAACCAGGTTTGGGTCAGAACAGAAACATTCAGTAAGACATCAACCCCCTGCCTACGCACACAACCTACAACCTCAAGTGAGCCCAGCAAAATTCCTGTCGCTAAGCGAGAACAACCCTTGGATTCCGAAGTGATTTTTGCTCCGTTTTTCAACCTTTCTTGCTACAGTTGTTAAGCAAGTCAATGCAATTGTTAAGTTAGTAACCTGGTCATTAAGTGAGTCTGGCTTCCCCATGGACTTTTGCTTGTCTGAAGGGAATCACGTGACCCCAGGATACTGCAACTGTCATAAGTACATGCCAATTGCCAAGCCTCTGGATTTGGATCATGTGACTGTGGGGATGCTGGAATGGTCGTAAGTGTGAAAAATGGTCAAAAGTGCTGTTGTAACTTCGAACAGTCACTAAATGAATTGTGTTGACCCAAAGGGGCATGACACAAAGGCAACACAGTCAAATAAGCAATAAGAGTCCCTTTATTATCTCCAACTTTGCCCCCAATGTCCAGGTTCCCTTTGGGCTAGAGAAAAATTCTCCCAGGAACAGCCTTTAACTGCAGAGAATTAAGTCCAAAACAAGGTACACACAAACTGTAACTTAAACTCCAAACAAACCAAACTGAAGTAATTAGCTTGACAGGGCAGGAGCAGGAATTTCAGACTTGGAAGCCCAGCAAAACACACACAGTTGGGAAGACACCAGGAACACAGATAAGCCATGACGATACCAGATAAAGTCACGTTTGCTCCCAACAACTTGCTGTGCGCAGCTTCCTTTTTTATACACTGTGTTCCCAGCAGCAGCTAATGAAGGGAATCAGGGCCCTTTCTTCCCCCATAAGCCACACAACCCACGTTGCTCTCTTTTCCGTTCCACCCTTCATGCCCTAGGATGAATAGGGGATGGGCCTGAGTCTTCCTCTGCACTTCCTCTCCCTTATTCTGCCTCTTCCCTGCTCTGCCCAGCCGGATTTTGCCCTTCCCCAGTTTCCTCCACAGCCAATGGAGCCAGACTCCCACTCCCTGTCAGCTCTTCGGCTTCCCCCTTCGAGTCAGATTCCGACAGGGGCATGACACGAATGGATGTAAGTTGAGGACTAGCTGTAGTTTGTACAAATGTATAAGCAAGGACTATTTCAAACCTTCACTGTGACTCACCTGCATTTTTCAGGATGTTCCTCCCGCTTGTTGTTAAATTCTAGTGAAATCTTCGCATCTAATCCGATGCCGAAATAATTGTTCATGACGCACTTCTCTGAATAGCCTTCCCTGTACACAAATGCACAACTCCTGTTGGTAATAGCACACAGAGGAAGCACGCACAGGGACACAAACAACACCCCAGTTCTAAGCTTCCTTTTTAGAGCAATCCCAAACCTTTTATCTTATCATAGAGGGGGAAACATATGTTTGGCTTGCCAGCGGCCAGCGGAACTGGCAGCAGAGTCAGACAGTGAGGAGGTTGGGGAGGAACAAGGGCCAGTCCTGGAATCTGGGGAAGGCTCTGATGAGGGCTCTGCATTGGAGGCAGAGATGGGGCTAGGGCCCTTTGACAGTTATCAGCTGCCTTCGGAGTCAGAGATCAGTGAGGAAGAAGAACAACTGGAGCCTATTCCCAGTGTGCTCATGCACAGAGCTGCCAGAAGAAGGGAACTGCTAAGGAGCAAGGGTCGACTTGGGAGTAAAGGCTCAGGTAGATGGGGAATGGCCCCTCCCATAGGGAATAAAGAGGAGCGAAAGGGGAGTGGTGTTTGCAGGAGATAATTAGTTCATTTAATTAGGGTGAAGATTTGTTCCTGACTC
Source organism: Bungarus multicinctus (assembly GCA_023653725.1). Lineage (NCBI taxonomy): Eukaryota > Metazoa > Chordata > Lepidosauria > Squamata > Elapidae > Bungarus > Bungarus multicinctus. The sequence continues at coordinate 53,310,924 of CM042851.1, read as the reverse complement.
CTTGCCAAGTATTTTCTGCTACAGCATTGTGCTTGGAAGCTACTGGCCTGGCAACACTCCAAGCCTGATAAGGTCTGTGATTGTAAATCACTCTTGAAAGACTGTTTGCCAGGACTTTGCTGGATGTGAATGAGAGGAATTCACATTAGCCTAACGAAAAGGGGTTTTGTCGGGATGAGGAGTCTGCTTCATGGTTTTGCGAAGCCTAGGTCAGAATATCGTAGTGGGCTGAGTATGGAAGGGTCTTAGGATTGCCTAATGTCAGGCTAGCAATTTAAGAGCTGACCAGCTGATGCAATGATGTAATAATGGGAATGAGTCAATAAGGTTTTTGGCTGTTATCTCTTTAAGAACCTGTATAATAAAAAAAGGCTCTATTAGGGCACATCTCTCTCTCTCTGGAACTACTTGCCTCCAGAAGTTGTGGGTGCTCCAACACTGGAAGTTTTTAAGAAGAGATTGGACAACCATTTGTCTGAAATGGTATATGGTTTCCTGCCAGAGCAGGGGGTTGGATTAGAAGTCCTCCAAGGCCCCTTCCAACTCTGTTTATTCTATTCTATTCTATTCTATTCTATTCTATTCTACTCTACTCTACTCTACTCTACTCTAAGACTTGTGGACTTCTACTCCCAGGATTCTGAATTCTGGGAGTTGAAGTTCATAAGTCTTATAATTGCCAATTTTGGAGACACCCCCCGCCCCCTGCTTTATTCCATGAGAATTCCCCTGCAGGAGAAACATCTCTCCCAAAATCATGCCAATCTTCCGTTTTTTACTGTTGTTAAAACTCTTTTAAGAGCGGAGGACTCTAAGAACCATATTGTCAGCCTTCAAGAATCCTTTTTCTTCTTGTCTTTCCGGCTGCCACAGAAACAGGGGGAGGGAAAATTAATTGGGCTTTGTGGGGGTGGAAAGTGTGTTGGAGGCTTGAGATGGTGAATTGTGAAACTTGGGAAAACTTTCTCACTTGCTTATTGTGCAGCTGTAGCTTCTTATCTAAGCAGGCCATGGCCAACCATCCTGGCGAGCCAGATGTCTGAAATGCCACCTGAAGATGCCCCACAGGACATTATAAACATCTCGGATTGGATGGCCAGTTTGAACTATTGTGGGTGGGAACGTTGCCATAACTTTGTATATGTGATTTTTGTGTCTGCTGCCTCAGATCTTGAATTCTTTTGATGCTACCGCTTTGATTCCCAGTAAAAGTCCTTTCCTCTATAACAATGGAGTCTAAGGTTGTCTTTCTTGGATTTTGAATGGAGCCTCATTTGACAGATATGCATATTGCTGAGATAATCGTAGGCCTTTTGTTTACAACCAAAAAATTAATATAAATATTTTTTTTTCCCCTTGCACTAATTAGAAGTTCTGCCTTTTTGTTCTGAGATGGAAGGACCGAACAGATGACAAAGAATTCTAACTGCTTTGATTTGGAAAAACCTCTGGCATTTAAAGGCTCTCTCACATAATGCATAAATATAATGGCACCGGAAGAAGAAGAAGAAGAAGACCCATGAAATGAAAAAAGGAGCAAGAATTAAAGTTGTTTCTTACAGCGATTCTGGGTCAGGATCAATAAAAGGGGTGGCGCCGTATGGATCAATATTTGCCAATAACATTTTGCTAATAATGGAGCTTCCCGCGATGGAGGCAGCGAGGCCTGCTCTCAGACCTGATGGAAAAATGGGGGAAAAAAAAAAAATATATATATATATATATATATATATATATATATATATATATATATATATATATATATATATATGCATTTTAATTAGATATGCAAGTCATTTAGGATTCATTTCACAGGTAAAAAAAAAATTTTGCCTCTCCATCAAATGTTCAATGAATGTGACAAAATGTCAAGGATGAAACAGTTTCTTTTTCTAAGTTTCTGAACGTCTCCATTCCATTCGTTGGAAAGAAAAAGAGACCAAACTTTAAGAGAAGAAATTAAGTCTCTTTTCAACTGAACAACAAAAATCTACAGAGGTCTTGAAATTGCTTATACCGGTATACAACACTCATAAACCACATTATACATTACAAACACAAATATAAATTTAAGTAGCACCATCAGCAGATATTTGTGTATATGTGTGTGTGTGTGATGCGTGTATATATATATATATATGTGTAAGGTTTTTAAGCTGATAATTTTAAATAATAAATGAGGGAGACTAGTATAGATCTAATACAAAGTATATATATATATATATATATATATATATACACACACACACACACACACACACACACACACATATACACACTTCACAGACTTCAGAGAGTAATTAGGACTGCATAAAAAACAATTACTACCAAGCCTGCTTTCAATCGAGGACTTGTATACTACATGAGTCAAAAATAGGGCTGTGAAAATATCTACAGACCCCTCACATCCCGGACATAAACTGTTTCATTCAACTCCTTCCCTCAAAACGACACATAGAGCCCTGCACACCAGAACAACTAGACACAAGAACAGTTTTTTCCCGAAAGCCATCACTCTGCTAAACAAATAATTCCCTCAACACTGTCCAACTATTTACAAAGTCTGCACTACTATTACTGTTAATCTTCTCATCACTCCTTATCACCCTTCCCCTCCCACTTGTGACTGTATGGCTCTAACTTTGTCACTTGTATCCTTACGATTTATATTGACTGTTTCTTAGTATGATTTGATTGCTTATTTGTACCCTATGACTATTATTAAGTGTTGTACCTGATGATTCTTGACTCTTGACGAATATATCTTTTCCTTTATGTACACTGAGAACATTTGCACCAAGACAAATTCCTTGTGTGTCCAATCAAACTTGGCCAATAGAGAATTCTATTCTGTCTGTTCTGTTCTGTTCTGTTCTGTTCTGTTCTGTTCTACTCTGCTCTGCTCTGCTCTACCCTATCCTACTCTACTCTACTCTACTCTATTATTCTATACTTTATTCCGTTATCTACTCTACTCTACTCTACTCTACTCTATTCCATTCTACTCCATTCTATTCTATTTTATCCTATTCTTATTCTACCCTATGACTCTTATTAAGTGTTGTACCTGAGGATTCTTGACTCTTGATGAATGTATCTTTTCTCTCGTGGACACTGACAGCATTCGCACAAAGACAAATTTCTTGTATGTCCAATCACACTTGGCCAATAAAAGAATTCTATTCTATTCATTACCTGGACAAATTATTCTTGTGTTCAGCACTGGAAGATTTTCCTTGCTGGCGATACCAACTGGGACTGGAAAAGAATCAACAGGTGAAGGATTTCAGGTGATTTCTCTCTCCTTCTAGACATTTGGGGCAGTTTTAACTGGCCACATAGTGAAAATATATGTAAGTAGTCCTCGACTTACGAAAGTTCATTTAGTGACCATTCAGAATTACAACAACGCTGAAGAAAAGTGATTTGTGACCATTTTTTTCACACTGATGACGATCGCAGCATCTCCACAGTCCCGTGATCAAAATTCAGACGCTTGGCAACTGATTCATATTTATGATGGTTGCAGCATCCCTGGGGTCACATGATCCCCTTTTGCGACCTTCTCATGAGCAAAATTAGCAGGGAAGCCAGGTTCACTTAACAACCATGTTATTAGCCTAACAACTGCAGTGATTCACTTTAACAACAAGGCTGGCGAGCACAGTCGTGAAAAGGGGCAAAGTTCACTTTACAACTGTCTTGCTTGGCCCGTAAATTTGGGGCTCACTTTGGGTTGTAAGTCGAGGAGTACCTGCACTTTGGTTATATACTTATGAAAATGACATAAATGAACCATAGCAATCACTAGGATAATGTTTTGCTTGCTGGAAACGCTTTATATCTCATTTTAGGAATTTGTAGGGGCTTTTTCCTTCATAAAAGTAAAACAGATTTCAGAATATGGGATGGGATGGGATGGGATGGGATGGGATGGGATGGGATGGAATGGAATGGAATGGAATAGAATAGAGTAGAGTAGAGTAGAGTAGAGTAGAGTAGAGTAGAGTAGAGTAGAGTAGAGTAGAGTAGAGTAGAGTAGAGTAGAGTAGAGTAGAGTAGAGTAGAGCAGAGCAGAGCAGAACAGAACAGAAAATAGAATAGGATAAAAAATGTAGAATGGAATAGAAGGGAAGGGAAGGGAAGGGAAGGGAAGAGAAGAGAAGAGAAGAGAAGAGAAGAGAAGAGAAGAGAAGAGAAGAGAAGAGAAGAGAAGAGAAGAGAAGAGAAGAGAAGAGAAGAGAAGAGAAGAGAAGAGAAGAGAAGAGAAGATAGAGGAATGGAATTGAATGCAATGCAATGCAATAGAATAGGATAGAATAGAAAATATAGAATAGAATACAGTAGAGTAGACTATAGAATAGAATAGAAAATAGAATAGAATATAGAATAGAATAGAATAGAATAGAATAGAATAAACAGAAGGGAACTCAGAGGTCTTCTAGTCCAGCCCCCTGCCTAGGCAGGAAATCCTATATCACTTCAGACAAATGGTTATCCAATCTCTTCTTCAAAACTTCCAGTGTTGGAGCATCCACAACTTCTGGAGGCAAGCTGTTCCATTGATTAATTGTTCTCACTGTCAGGAAATTTCTCCTTAGTCCTAAGTTGCTTCTCTCCTTGATTAGTTTCCACCCGTTGCATATTTCAATATGTTGATGCTTAATTTGAAAAAAAAAAAAACCTCTTAATCCACACTTGGAATTCTCATGCAAATATCCTTTCGTGTTTACTTACTCGGATGAGATTCATATTCTTTGGTGTCTTCGTCTTTTTCTTCTTTGGATTCGTCTAATTCCTTATTATACTCCATCGAGGCCTGGTTTATTTGATCTTCACTATGTGCATTCTGTTCATCCACTACTGTAACACCAAATGCTACTATTAGTTATAAAAAAAGCCAGCGAGAGATTACATAGAAGAAGGAATGATTATACATCTCCTGCACTGGCTTGTGCAACCTATTTGATTTCTGCTGGGAAAACTAATGAGAAAGTTGTACATTTTTAATGTGTCTGTGCTGCAATGATCAAATTCTCCCACTGATAACCCAACCACTGCGTAATTCTAATAATGTTCCTTACTTTGAAAGAAGTACCATTAAGTTGTTAATGTGTATGCAAAGATCCCTCCTCTATTTATTTATATTTTTATTTTTCATTGTTTAATGAGCCTGTAATCCCTTGCAGGGAATCAGGGCAACTGAATGGAGCTGAGTGTTTACTGGCCGGATGCCTTTCCTGTCGCCAATGTGGAGTTTTGTTCAGCAGATATTGCAAAAAAGACCACCAATAAAAAGTACGGGGGGGGGAAACTCTAATTATTTTCAACACCAAGGGGATAAATTGACCAAACCATTGTTAAACCATGGTTAACCTCACTACGTAGATTTCAGATGACACAGCAAGCTGTACTTACTCTGTTAGGGAAGCAAACTTTCATTATCAGATAGGCTAGAGAAGGTATCCAACTTACAGAGAGAGAAGCTAGCCTTGAACTTGTCACAAAGATATGTGTTTTTTTTTCCAAAAGGCAATTGGACTTTCTTTGTTTTTCCTCGAAGACGTTTCACTTCTCATCCGAGGAGCTTCTTCAGTTCTTCAGAAGTGCTGAAGCTTCTTCAGAACTGAAGAAGCTTCTTGGACGAGAAGCAAAATGTCTTCATGGAAAAACAAGAGGTGCCTCTTGAAAAGGCACTTTGGGCACAACCATGACCTGGAGGACTGAGAATCTCCATAGACTTTTAGGCCTGTACTTCTACCAGTCAACAAGGGTTTTCAGCTTAAGTTTCACTTTTTAAAGTCACGTTAGCCCCATCAACAAACCATGATCCCAAGTGCAGCTAGACAACTAAATTTCCTTCACCTTTTTCTGCCTGCTCAATGATCTGTCTCAGAGCTTTCTTTAAACTGTTGGCCCGTAGCATCAGCTGCTCTCGGGATTTGAACATCTGTTGGGTCGGAGCAGCTGTGTTGTTCTCGGTCAATGGTTCTTTGGCGTCCGACAAAGACTCCTCACTCGATGACTCGTCCGGTTCTTCCTCAGCGATGGGGGTTGTAGCCATGTGGGGAAGGCTCGGATTAACCTGGGTTTCAGCATGGAGAGCCTGGAGCAGAAGACTCAACTTCTCGTTCAGTTCTGAGCACTAAAAAAGATTATAAAGGAATATATTAAAAAGGTTATAAAGGAATATATAAGAAGCTGTTGACCCAGGTCCACAGAGGAATTACTGAGTCTGTCATTTGTACTTCTATAACTGTCTGATTTGGCACAGGAACTATTCTATTCTATTCTATTTTCTATTATATGTTCTATTCTATCCTATATTCTGTTCTATTCTAATCTATTATGTATTCTGTTCTATTTTCTATTATATTGTATGTTCTATTTCTATTACATAATATATTCTGTTCTATTCTAGTCTATTATATATTCTATTCTATTATATATTCTATTTTATTTTCTACTGTATATTCTATATCCTATTCTATAATATTCTATATTCTGTTCTATTCTATTATATATTCTATTCTATTATATATTATATATTCTATTCTATAATATTCTATATTCTGTTCTATTCTATTTTTCATTCCAATATTCTCTTCTCTTCTCTTCTCTTCTCTTCTCTTCTCTTCTCTTCTCTTCTCTTCTCTTCTCTTCTCTTCTCTTCTCTTCTCTTCTCTTCTCTTCTCTTCTCTTCTCTTCCCTTCCCTTCCCCTCCCTTCCCTTCCCTTCCTTCCCTTCTCTTCTGCTCCATTCCATTCCTGTTCCTATTCTGCACTACTCTACTTCTACTCTGGTTCTGTTCTGTTTTTAAAACTTAATTTTAATTTAAAAAATATTTTTTAAAAAGGCAGGCTATAATCTACCATTTCAGTGGCAAGAGGTACTGGTAGTTCTCAACCTACGACCATAATGGAGTCAGCCTAGGTTGGCCATTAGTTGCAATGATCATCCATACAACCATTTTCCTGACAGTCGTTAAGCCCCTTTAAGGTTTAAAGTTAGCCATCTTTAACCATCTTTTCCCCTCGTGGCTTCCATAATTTTTTTGTTTGTTTGTAAGCCTTCTGTGTGTCCATACAAAAGAAGCAACAATGCTAGGGATACACAGAGATAAATATGAAACACTGAATAATTTCTCCAAACAAAACCATCTCAATTCTTACTTTAATAGCCATGGCGTCCGTTTCTGCATTTTCCTCCGGTCTTTCACAAGTCTTCCCTATTTTGGCCACAAATCCTTTCACAGTTTCACACAAGATCCTTTTTTCAGGAGAAAGAAATACCGGAACAAGAAGGGAAATGGATGAGGTTACAGCATTAATTTTACATTAGGCATTAATTTAGCTCGGCCACTTATCGTTGAAAAAAGAAGCCACGAAGATTGTAAGTCATACGTTTTACAAATGAGATCACACGGACAAAATCTCTCCTTTCCTCACCTCCCTTTTTACTTATGTGATTTAAAAATCTCAATTGATCGTAAGTCACCTCTTGCTTTACGGATGCTTCAGAAATAAATAGGCCAACAGAAGGTTTCATACAGAAAGAAAGATGGAAAGAGGTTTTTTTTTCAAATTGGAAAGCAATTTTCCACGTTACGGTTGAACTTACTTGGCAGACGATATAACAACGGAGTGTTGATCCGAATCAAGGATCTTTGTCAGATGTGTGGCGACTGAATCCTCATAGGAAGACATCTGAAAACGGGTTTTTAAAAAGCTTTGGATCTTAAAATGCAGCTGCATAGTAAATATTTTTCACCCAAATAAATATCAATAAAAGAGAAGATAGATAGATAGATAGATAGATAGATAGATAGATAGATAGATAGATAGATAGATAGATAGATAGATAGATATAGTAGATAGGTAGGTAAATAGGTAGGTAGGTAGATTGACTGATTGACTGATTGATTGATTGATTGATTGATTGATGATAGATAGATAGATAGATAGATAGATAGATAGATAGATAGAGATAGAAAGATAGTTGAGAGATGTGAGATAGAAAGATAGATGAGAGTAGATAGATAGATGATAGATAGATAGATAGATAGATAGATAGATAGATAGATAGATAGATGGATGGATGGATGGATGGATGGATGGATGGATGGATGGATGGATGGATGGATGGATGGATGGATGGATGGGTGGGTGGGTGGGTGGGTAGGTAGGTAGGTAGGTAGGTAGGTAGAGTGGTTGAATGATTGAATGATTGATAGATGATAGACTGGTAGAGATAAATAGATAGTTGATAGATGACAGAGAGAGAGAGATGATAGAGATAGATAATAGACATAGACATAGATATGGAGATTAGAGGGAGGAACAGACAGACAGATAGACAAGAGAGAGAGATGAGAGAAATGGTGGACATGACTTCATTTGATTGAAGCTACTATCTTGACTAGTTTGTGGCTGCAATACAAACAATCTGCAATTTTTCAGTGGCATAGGACAGACCACAAATAAATTAAAAATAGTGGCAAGTTATATGGATTTGTTCCAATATGAAAAAAGTTTGAATGGCATCTTATAATAAAGCATTATATAGACCAGAATCTATTTCATTTCCTACCAGAAAGGATTGATTGATTGATTGATTGATTGATTGATTGATTGATTGATTGGTGCACTGAGGATGTTACCTAGTTTGGGTAATGAAACGTCTTCAAGAAAACCAACAAGCTCAGAGACCACCAAGGACCTCACAGTTCAAACCTGAGCTACTAATATTCTCCTTTATTGGTCTCCCATTATTAGCTGCGGGAGAAAAAAAACTTCTCTTCCTTCAGCATTTTAGAAATTAAACACCCGCTGAAAATGCTTGCAATTATTCTTATTACAATATCAATAGGTTTTTCCAACTAAATCATATGACTTTAATTAAGTGGAACAGTGTAAGTTTCCTAGATTTCGTTAATGGTATTATTGCAAGTTCTTCTCTTAAGCATTTGCTGAAATCCTATACATAATTAACCAGGTGTGAGTATTCTGAATTCAGAAGCACTTTTATCTAAGTGTCTATCTAAGTGTGTGTGTGTGTATGATGTGTGTCTGTGCGTGTAATGAGACAAGGGAGGATGGGAGGCAGACAGAATATCACTCAGTTTGAATGCATCCAAATTATATCTTACATAATTTAATGACATCCAAAAATTTAGATTTACCCAACAATTGTATTATCATATATGGTGGACTTATAGAAAAGCCTAGGAATTCTGGCATAAAATTCAAAGTTGGTTAGAAGAAATTGATTAAACTTGAGTATAGACCAGAATATTTTTGCTGGGAATTAATACAGAGAGATACAGTAAGGAATGAATGTATCTAATAATATATGTGATCATGGCAGCAAGATTAGCTTATGCTCAAAAGTGGAAAGTTAAGGAAATTCCCGATGAAACCGAGATAATTAAAAAGATATGGACATGCACTGAAATTAATAAACTAACATTGGAAATAAAAAATAAGACTGAATACTATAAAGTATGGGACAAATTTTACCAATGGTGGGGAAAAAGAAAGGACTTAAAATTAAAATAAGATAAAGATGTTAAGGTAGTAGATTAGAAATATGGGAAATTGCTGTAATGTATAAATGTATATATTATGTAAATTTGTTTTATATGCGATCTACAATAGATATGTATGACAAATATGTTTGTCAGGACAATTTCATCACATTCATTGTTTTTAATGTTTTTGTTCAATACAAATTTTTTAATATTAAAAAAAAAAATAGATTTTCCCAACCATCAGATTAGAGATTATATCATTTAATTACAACCCCAAAATTGAAATTTTACCTGGCAATCTTCAGCATCTTCTTCAGGAGTAACTGGAAGGATGCATTGCTTGGATGGCAACCTCAATTCATACGACATGATGCTCCATCTGAAAAAATTCCAAAATTCAAATTCATAAGCAGAATGATTCACCGAGAAGGGAGGTAGATTGTGGAAAGATTTGATGATGCAAACAAGATAAGCCAGGAAGGCCTTTCCTTACCTGTCTAGCATTTTGGTGCTAGCTCGCTCTAATTTTTCTAAAATTTGAGGCAGTTGTGTGTCATCATCACAGGAACCTCCCCAACCAAGGACCCGGGCGAGGTCATTTCCCGTCCCAAGCGGTAACACTCCCAAATGACACTGGAACAAAGATTATTTATTTATTTATTTAACTTTTATACCGCCCCCTCTCCCAAATAGGGACTCGGGGCAGTGAACAGCCATAATAAAACAATACAGTCCATAAAAATTTAAAATAGAATTAAAAATCATTAAATTAGTGGCTGAATTTGAGAATAAAAACCAATAAAATAGATTTGTGATTTGTTTTCTGAGAGCCAGTTTGGTCTACTGGTTTAGGCACCAGATTAGAAAGCAGAAGATGAGGAGTTCAAGTCTTACCTTACCCATCAAAGCCTGCTGGGTGACTTTGTACCAATCACCAGGAGACTGGGAATTCTAGTCCCACCTTAGATATGAAATCCAGCTGAGAGCTAGTCACTCTCTCTCAGCCCAATCCACTTCACATGATTGTTGTTGTTTTGGGGTCAATCACCAGGAGACTGGAAATTCTAGTCCCACCTTAGTCATGAAAGCTAGCTAGATGAACTTGGACCAATCACCAGAAGACTGGGAGTTCTGGTCCCACCTTAGCCATGAAAGCTAGCTGGATGGACCTGGGCCAATCATCAGGAGATCTAGTCTTGCCTCAGCCATCAAAGCCAACTGAGTGACCTTAGGCCAATCACCAGGAGACAGGAAGTTCTAGTCCCACCTTAGTCATGAAAGCTAGCTGGATGAACTTGGACCAATCACCAGAAGACTGGGAGTTCTAGTCTTACCTTAGCCATGAAAGCTAGCTGGATGGACCTGGGCCAATCATCAGGAGACTGAGAATTCTAGTCTTGCCTCAGCCATCAAAGCCAACTGAGTAACTTTAGGCCAATCACCACAAGACAGGAAGTTCTAGTTCCACCTTAGCCATAAAAGCTATCTGGATGAACTTGGGCTAATCACCAGGAGACTGGAAATTCTAGTCCCATTTTAGGCATGAAAGCCAGCTGGATGACATTGGGCCAATCATCAGGAGACTGGGAGTTCTAGTCCTGCCTCAGCCATGAAAGTCAACTGGGTGGCTTTGAACCCATCACCAGGAGACTGGAAGTTCTAGTCTCACCTTAGAGTTGAAAACTAGCTGGCTGACTTTGGGCCAATCACTCTCTCTCAACCCAATCCAGTTCACAGGGTTGTTGTTGGGAAAATAGGAGGAGGCAGTTGTGTTTGGATGTGTTAGGTATTCAGTTTTGCCTTCCATTATGTGTAAAAATAATAAGGATGGGATAAAAATAAAAAAAAATAAGATAAGACAAAATAAAATAAAAATTAAAACAATAAAAAATAAAACAATAAAGTGAAGTAACACGAAATAAAATGAAATAATAAAATAAAATAATAAAACAAAATCAATAATAAAATTACCCTGCTTAATCTTAACTACTATTAACTATTACTACTATTATGACCGTGATGGCGAACATATGCATGCGTGCCACAGGTGGCACGCAGAGCCATTTGTGCTGGCATGCGAGCTGCAAGCAAACTTAACCTCATTGCACATGTGTGTGCGCCTCACAGCTGATTTTCAGCTGGTTTGAAGTCTTTTTCGGCCTCCCAGAGGCTTTAGGAAGGCTTCTGCAGGCTTTTCAGACCGAAAACTAGGCCCGTTTCATCACCTGTTTTTCCGGAAATACCGGAAGTGATGAAACGGGCCTAATTTTCAGCCTGCAAAGCCTGCAGAAGCCTTCCTCAAGCCTGTGGCAGGCCGAAAAGGCCTCAAACCAGCCGAAAATCAGCTGTGAGGCGCAGTGCAGGTAAGGGGTCGATGGGGGTAGGTGGGTGCAGATTGCGCGCACATGTGTAGGCGGCATGAGGGAGGTGTATGCATTGCCTTCTGGGTGCTGGCATGCGAGTGTGCACACAATTTTTGGCACAGGAACCCAAAAAGGTTAACCACCACTGATTTATGACAATGTTTAATTATAATCACGGTACATTCTTTTTCTTTCATTTGTCTAGTTTTTTTTTAAAAAAAAAAAAACAAAACTCACTTTACTTCTCTTGAGGATTAAAAGAAAAAGGACCACTTGCCTGTTTGTGTAGGTTGAGTTTATCAATTTCAGACAACACCCAGCCGACACTCCCATCTCCCCCGCACACCAGGATTCGAAAATTGTCAAACTTCTGAAATAACCGTAAACTGGAAAAGAAAAGGCAATTGTCTGTTTTCAGCAAGAGAATCTCATCACCATGAAAAAAAAAAACTATGTTGGGAACAAAGTGTTGGAGAAATTTTCAGGGGGAAAAATAACCATGGCTTTAAAATAATATTACAATAGTTCTGAGCACTGAAATGGATATATTACAGGTAAACCTCAACTTATGACCACAACTGAGCCCAAAATTTATGTTCTTAAGTGTTAAGGGAATTTTGCCCCATTTTACAACTTTTCTTCCCACCGTTGTTAAGTGAATCGCTGAAGTTGTTCAATTAGTCACCTGGTTGTTAAGTGAATCTGGCTTCCCCATAGACTTTGCTTATCAGAAGGTCACAAAAGGGGTTCACGTGGGATACAGCATCGGTCGTAAGTATGAGTCCATTGTCCAACGTCCAAATGTAAATCATGTGTGTGATGACCCAAAGGGTGTGGCACAAAGGCAACCCAGTCAGATAATCAGTAGGAATCCCTTTATTAGCTCCAACTTTGCCCCCAATGCCCTGGTTACCTTCTGGCTGGAGAAAAACTCTCCCACGTAAACAGCCTTTGGCTGCAGAGATTCAAGTCCAAAACATGGTCAACACAAACTGTAAGTATAAGTCCAATCAAGGCAGGATGAGGCAATTAGTTTGGCAGGGCAGGAGCAAGAATTCCAGGCGTGAAGGCACGATATTAACTCAACATGGTTGGGAAGACGCCAGGAACGCAGATAACCAAAGTCAACACAAGATAAACTCACGTTTATTCCCAGCAGCTGCCGCTCTCAGCATGCATCTCTTTTAAACTCTCATTCCCAGGTGTGCCTAATGAAGGGAATCAGGGCCCTTTCCTCCCCCATAAGCCATGCAACCCACATTGCTCCCTTCTCTGTTCCTCCCTGCGTGCCCTAGGATGAAGAAGGGGTGGGCCTGGATCTTCCTCTGAACTCCCTTTCCCTTTTTCTACCTCTTCTCTGCTCTGCCCAGCCAGACTTTGCCCTTCCCCAGTTTCCTCCATGGCCAAAGGAGCCACACTCTCACTCCTTGTTTCAGTTGTTTGTCTTCCTCCTTGGATTCAGACTCCGACAGTGGCATAAGTCAGTTTTTCCATTATGGTTGTAATTTTGGTCACTCAGTGAACTGCTGTGAGCTAAGGACTAACTCTATTAGGCAGAAGATTTACAACAGCACATAAAAATGTGACTTATGACCATTTTTATTTCACACTTACAACCTCAGGAAGGGAATTCTATTTTATCAGAAAAGGAATTTTAAAATGGAGGCTCCCTGGAGTATGACGTACAGTATTTCCTTTCCTTTTTGGAAAGGAAAAAAATATGAATTGTTCACCACTGGAGTAGAATCTAGAGCAGTTTTGTATTCTATATTGTTTTGTTTATCTTTTGTTTGTTGATTTTGTTGTGTTGCATTTTGTTTTTCAAACCTGACAACTTGCAGATGGGTGGACTTCAACTCCCAGAATTCCCCAGCCAGCAGGAGGAATTCTGGGAGTTGAAGTTCATATTTGACAAGGTTGGGGGATCAATAATCAAGGACGTATGGAATCTGCAGTCTCTGGAATAATCCCAAAATGCATTTTCTGCTCATCTGCTTTTATTCCTTTCCCAAATAAACCCGGATAGAAAGTAAACCAAGTTACCCTAAGTGGGGTCCTCCGTTCATTAAATCGAAAACCTGAGCTGGGTTGAGCGACTGTTTGAAGCGCCGAAGAAATTTCACACCCTGGTTATCTCCGCTCTTCGAATTCACAAAAACCAAGAGAGGACTGGCGCAGGTGGGCGGACAGGTGGCTTTCCAGAAACCTGCACGAAAAATCAGAAATAAAATACTATCAACCAATCTAGAATCTTTCCTAGTTCCAGCCCGGTTATTCACAATTACAATCCAGAGGTTAATTCCTGACATTTGGACTCGGTTTTGAAGAGAGGATTAAGGACTGTAGCAGATTCAGAGAACAGAAGTTGGAAGGGACCTTGGAGGTCTTCTATTCCAACCCCCTTCTCAAGCAGGAGACCTTGTACCAGTGATGGTGAACCTTGTTGTTGTGCTGTGCCGAAAGCACATGTGCGTGAGATAGCCTGCACCCACAATGCAATGCGCCCCGTCCCCCTTGTGCATGGGCATGTAACACTCATGCCCCACTCCTGTACCTGCACTGCGCATGCACACACCTCCCCGTTGATTTGTGGCCTGTTTGAGGCCATTTTCGCCCTCCTGGAGGCTCGAGGGAAAGCCTCTGCAGCCTCGGGAGGCCGAAAAACGGGCCCGTTTCAGGACTTCTGATATTTCCAGAAGGCCCATTTTTCAGCTTCCTGAGGCTGCAGAGGCTTCCCTCGAGCCTCCGGAAGGGCGAAAACAGCCTCAAACGGGCTGAAAATTCAGCTGGGAGACACACGCATGCTCAGTGCAGATAAGTTTGGTTGGGGTTCGCATGCCCACACAAATGGATTTGCGTGCCATCTGTGGCACGTGTGCCATAGGTTTACCATCACGGCCTTACGCTGTTTCAGACAAACGGATGTCCAATTCTTAAAAGCCTTCAGTGGTGGAGCACCCACTCCTTCTGAAGGCAAGCTGTTCCACCGGTTAATGAGGCAGAGTAACAGAATAACAGATTGATTCAGTTGCGTGTGAATCAATCAATCAGAACAGAGCTGGAAGGGACCTTGGAGGTCTTCTAGTCCAACCCTCTGCTCAAGGAGAAGACCCTATATCGTTTCAGTCAAATGTCTGTCCAATCTCTTCTTGAAAACCTCCAGTGATGGAGAACCCACAACTTCAATAGTTTCACTGATCAATTGTTCTCACTGTCAAGAAATTTCTCCTTAATTCTAGGTTGCTTCTCTCCGTGATTCGTTTCCGTCCATTCCTTCTCGACCGGCCTTCAGGTTCTTTGGATAATAGGTTGACCCACCCACCCCTCTTCTTTTGTGCAGCCCCTCAAATATTGGAAGTGTTGTGGTTCCCCGGCAGCCTGTGCAGACAGCAGCAGAATTGGACAGTGGGGAAGAACGAGGACTAGTCCAGGAGTCTGGGAGGACTCGGACGAGGGTCCTGCGTCCAATGTGGAGATGGGGCCAGGACCATCTGGGAGTGGGGTGCTGCCTTCGGAGTCTGGCAGCAGTGAGGCAGAGGAACCGGGGGAGCCTGTTCCCAGTGCGCGCATGCGCAGAGCTGCTAGAAGGCGAGAGCAGCTGAAACAAAAGGAGCGACTTAGGAATAAGGCTGGGAGGTGATCGCCCCTCCCATAAGGTATAAAGGACAGGCAAAGGTGATGAAACCTTTGCAGGAAGCAAAGTCGTTTGTTCAGTTCAGACTCATTCTTGAAGCTCTTTATACTTTGGTTGGTTTTCTTTCTAGTTCATTGGACACTTCTGTTATTGGCAGCATTGCACAGGAAATAAAGGTGGGTGCTTATCTCGAGGGACTGTTTGAAATTCATTAAAGGGTTGGAAAGGAAAATAATTCCCAGCATTGATATAATACAAGACTTGTTTTTAAAATAAGCGTGTGCGTAACTACAGTCTCAAAAGCCTTGGTCAGAACAGGAAGGCTGATATCATGTGTTCCACCACCCCCCACTCCTTTTTTTCATTAAATGAGACATACCCAATTCCAGCAACCGTTCTTCCTATGTTATAATTCCAGTCTCTTAATAATCTTTCTTGCTCTTCTCTGCACTTTTTCCAGAGTCTCAACATCTTTTTTGACATCATGGCGACCAAGCTGGATGCAGTATTCCAAGCATGGTCTTACCAAGATAGAATAGAATAGAATAGAATAGAATAGAATAGAATAGAATAGAATAGAATAGAATAGAATAGAATAGAATACTTTATTGGCCAAGTGTGATTGGACACACAAGGAATTTGTCTTGGTGTAAATACTCTCAGCATACATAAAGAAGGAACATTCGTTAAGAATCAAGAATACTATAGTATCAAGATACTATAAAATGATATTAAAACTCTTCTCTTTTCCATTAATGAAGGCCAATATGTTTTAAACACAGAAAATTCATCTCTGTGTTTGAATTTATGGCAATCTGCCAGGCCTCCACAAATGGAAACCTAATTAGAAGCATGAATCTGAGTGTTCGTATCTTAAGTGTCATTAATTCTCCTTATTTTAATTTAAATGGATCTCGGCAAGAAATTATCTTCCATAAAGTACTAAGACATCCACATTCTGCTTGAATTGTGTGATGACCCAAAGGGGCATGGCACAAAGGTAACACAGTCACGTAAGTAAAAAGAGTCCCTTTAATACCTCCAACTTCAAAGTCCAGGTTACCTTTGGCTGGAGAAAAAATTCTCCCAAGAACAATCTTTAAATGGAGAAATTCAGTCCAAAAACAAAGTACATACAAACAGTAAATAAAAATCCACACAAACCATGCTGCAGCAATTAACTGGACAGAGCAGGAGAAGGAATTGCAGACATGAAAGGCCAGCAAAACACACACAGTTAGGAAGACACCAGGAACCCAGATAAGCCTTCACAAATACCAGATAACTCATGATTTGCTCTCAACAATTTGCTGTGTGCAGCCTCCCTTTTTAAACACTGTGTTCCCAGCTGCAGCTAATGAAGGGAATCAGGGCCCCTTCTTCCCCTGTAAGCCATGCAACTTGTGTTGCTCCTTCTCCATTCCTCCCTGCATGTCCTAGGATGAAGAGGGGGTAGGCCTGGATCTTCCTCTGAATTCCCTCTGCCTTGCTCTACCTCTCCCCTGCTCTGCCCAGCCGGACTTTGCCCTTCCCCAGTTTCTTCCACAGTCAACAGAGCCACACTCCCACTTCCTGTCAGTTGCTCGGTCTCCCTCTTGGAATCAGATTCTGACAGGGGCATGACAAATTGCCTCCCTCTCCCATCGAAGCTTTTCTGGCATTTTTGCAAACTGTCCTGCACCGTTATCCACATCATATGTTGTGTGCAATCCTTGTGCATAAATCATACATATGAAACACAATCGTACACCTGCTATATCGACATACATACCGTCCGAATCTATGCTGTTCAGCGCTGTGGGCGGAATAATTGAGACTTTGCACTGGCCGAGGGGACACTTGCGCGGATACGAGTCTCGGCACGCCGTATGCACCTGGAAATGGTTTTATAAAATGGAGGAGCCATGTATTATTAAAACATTTATGTAACGGAAGTGATTTTAGGGCAAAAATGCAAATCTGAATACAGGACGTCCTCGACTTACAACACTAATTGAGCCCAACTTTTCTGTCACAAAGTGAGACATCTGTTCTGTGAGGTTTGCCCCCATTGTACAACCTTTTTCGCCGCTCTGGTTGACTGAATCACTGCAGTTGTTAAGTAGCTACACCCAGGGGTGGGATTCAGAAATCCCAACAACTGGTTGTCCGCCCAGTTGCTGGGTGGGCGTGGCCATAGCTTACTGGAACTTCTGGGAGGGCCATTTTTCACCTTCCTCAGAATCCGGAGGCTTCCGGAAGCCTTCCAGAAGCCAGAAACAGGCCCATTTCCTGACTTCCAGAACTTCCGGAAGGACCATTTTTTGCTCTCCCAGAGCCTACTGCACTTACCTGCATCCAAAATGGGCCGTGTGGAGACTCCTGGGAGGGGCAGAGCCAGCTGGTCGGTTCAACTACCGGTTTGGTGAACCAGATATAAATGTAACATCTGTTCACCTAAACCAGCCCAAACCAGCTGAATCCCACCCCTGGTACACCATTGTGAAGTGACTTCCCCTTTGACTGTGCTTGTCCAAAGTTCGCAAAAGGGGATCATGTGAACTCCAGGTGATGCTGCAACCATTATAAATGTAAACCGCTTGCCAAGCAACAGAATTCTGATATTCTGAGCAGGCTGTTATTGCTGTCAGAAAATTTCTCCTGTATCTCTCTGAAATCTCTCCTTGGTCAATTTCCATCCATTCTTCCTTGTCTGGCTTACAGGTGCTTTAGAAAATAGCTTGACCCCTTCCTCCTCTCTGGGGCAGCCCCTCAAACATTGAAAGGCTGCTATCCTGTCTCTCCTGGTCCTTCACTTCCCTAGACTAGCCGGGTCCAGTTCCTGCAACTGTTCATCATATGTTTTATCCTCCAGTCCCCTCATCATCCTGGATGCTCTTCTCTGCACTCTTTCTAGAGTCTCAACATATTTTTTATAATGTGGTGACAAAACTGGATGCAGTACTCTAGGAGTGGTCTTATTATGAGAAGGAAAAGAGAGAATACAGATAGGAAGGCCTAAACCAAACATGTGGAATCATAAACACAAGTTCTTCAAGCAGTAACTTCCAAAAGAAAAAAAATATTGCAGAAATGCCAACAAAGACCTGGGTCATATTATCATATGTGGTGGACACGTATAGAAGTGAATATATATATATATATAGTTGGAAAAGATGATACAACAGCATATTGATTTGAAACCTGAAATACTCCTGTTGGGGATGTTACCTGAAACTTACAGTAAAGAGAAAGTATATTTGATTATTCATGTATTAACTGCAACTAAAATTGTATTTGCTCAAAATTGGAAAAGCAAAGAGATTCTTATTGATTAGAAAAATATTGGAATGTTCAGAAATGAATAGATTAACACTTGCAATTAAAAAGAAGGAATGAATATTATAAGGTATGGGAACTATTTTCTCAATGGCTAGAGAAAAAAATCTGAAAGCTAGAACTAGCTAATAGACTAGTAAAATATAGGTTTATAGAATTAAACATGTTAGGAAGAGGAGTGTTATAGTAATAGAGATATTGGGTATATTAATAAGATAAGAGTAAGATAAGAATAGACAATTAATACCAAAGTAATGAACATGGTAGTAAATTTTAATTGATAATTGCACAAGATTTTTGTACCCAGATAACACACCGTTAAATGGAAGATGAATTGAAAATTAAAAATTACCCCAAAAAAACCTTGCTAAGTTTATATATTTTGACTTATCGTAGAAGTATAAAAGACAATATATATGTAAAGCCAATTTTAACGTACCAATCAAAACTTAAATCTTTAAAATAAATCCATTAGCAATTAGAAAAGCACTGTTTGCCCATAATTCAATAAATGTGTACAGGACACAGCTATTTATCTTGTCTATTTTTGATGTTCCAAAAGTAATAAAAGGATATAAAAGAAAACAGAAGTCCTGTTAAAAACAGATTTTAGGTTGTAGATCCATTTGTTTAGACTTCAGTGCCTGATTGCTTTTAATTAGGTAAGCTGTTTAGTCTGATCCGGGGAGAAAAACATGCTTAAAAATGATAAGTCAAGCCAATATGGAATCAAATCAAATTAAATTAAATTAGATTAAAGTAATTCGGTTAACGGGGAGGAATGGCACAGAAACTTAAAAGGAAATCAAACAGCTGACAGGCTGTGAAGCAACAGCTCTGGCAAGTAGCTCGCCTTCAAGTTCTAAATAAACAGTTTATTATAACATCTAAAGGTTCATCCAGTGTTTCTTTTGCTATTTTCTTTATTAAAAGCATTTAATAAACAGTTCTTCAAAAAAACACAGGAAAACAGCTGAGGGATTAATCATATAAGAGTCAGTTGAAATATTTCTATTGAGGATTCTACCCGAAGAATACAGTTTAAGGAAAATGCATATTTAGTTACTCATATATTGACTGCGGCCAGAATTGTATTTGCACAAAATTGGAAGAATGAAGAGGTTCCTACAGAGGAGGGTATGATTAGGAAAATATTAGAATGTATGGAAATGAATAGATTAACATTGGCAATTGAGGAGAAAGAGCAAACTGAATACTATAGGGCCGTGATGGCAAACCTATGGCATTTGTGCTGGCATGCAAGCCGCAGGCAAACTTATCTCACTGCACATGTGCGCACCTCACAGCTGATTTTCAGCCCGTTTGAGGCCTTTTTCGGCCTCCCAGAGGCTTGAGGAAAGCTTTTGCAGGCCAAAAAATAGGCCCGTTTTGTCACTTCCTGTATTTCCAGAAATACCGGAAGTGATTAAACGGGCCCATTATTTGGCCTGCAAAGGCTGCAGAAGCCTTCCTCAAGCCTCTGGGAGGCCGAAAAAGGTCTCCAGCTGGGAGGCACAGTGCAGGTAAGGTGTCGGCGTGGGGGATCTCACATGCATGCACAGGGGGCGTGGGCATTGCCTTCTGGGCGCTTGCACTTGAGCAAGCGTGCACACAATTTTTGGCACAGGAGCCCAAAAAGATTAGCCACCACTGCTATATGGTATGGGATTTATTCTATCAATGGTTAAATAATAAAAAAGGAAGCTAGAAATAGGGAAACAAAATAAAGATGATGCGTGAAAAGTGATAAGTTAATACGATGGCCAACTTTGTTGAATATTACTATGTTAATATTGTATAATCGATTAGTATAATGGATAGGTGGACATAACTATGTTAAATATTGCAGAATTAAGATGTCATGAAGGATGTTATAACTTTGATTATTGTTTAACCAAGATGCTTGTACCCAGACAACACACTGTTCAACTGAAGATGGAACGATTGTAATTAAAAATAAAAAATTTCAGACAAAAAATGAAAAAAGAGTCAGTTGATCAGATCAATTCTAATGAGGGAGATCTTCATAAATCAATAAATGTATCTGTGACTTATAGGCACTCATTTAGTGACTGTTCAAAGTTACCAGAGCATGAAAAAGTGACTTATGACCATTTTTCACACTTAGGACCGTTCCAGTATCCGGTCACATGATCAAAATTCAGAGACTTGGCAACTGGCATGTACTTATGACAGTTGCAATGTCCTGGGGGGTCACATGATCCCCTTTTGCGACCTTCTGACAAGCAAAGTCCATGGGGAGGCCGGATTCATTTAACAACCGTCTTATTACCGTAACAACGGCAGCGAGAAAGTTCATAAAATGAAGCAAAATTCATTTAACCACGGTCTCTCTTAGCTATGGAAATTTCAGGCTCAACTGTTGTCATAAGATGAGGACTACTTGTGTCTTTTAAGTTGCAATAATGTAAGCAGTAAGTAGTAGGTCCCTAGCAATTGCCAACGAACCCTCAATGAGATCAGGCAACATGCATATTTCAATTAAGCTCCCCCTCTGTGCCATTAATAGAAACAGCATTACAATGGATAATGTAATGGGTTTTTTGGAAGTGGAGAGCTTTAGACAAATCTACACTCTGTGTAGACAGTGAGTTGAAATTCATCCATCAACTGGAGGGTGAAAGCCAGAGGTGGCATTCAGCAGGTTCTGACCAGTTCTGGAGAACCGGTAGTGGAAATTTTGAGTAGTTCAGAGAACCAGCAAATCCCACCTCTGACTGGAGATTTTACAGTCTCCTTCCCCTGCCACGCCCACCAAGCCACGCCCACAGAACCGGTAGTAAAAAAATTTGAATTCCACCACTGGTGAAAGCAATCACGATGATAGTCCCTCAACACTGATGATGTTACCTAGGTAGGTAATGAAACGTCTGCAAGAAAACCACAAGCCACAAAGACACAAACAAGCCTGCTGGAGTCCCACTCCTGTTGTGTGTGTTCTGTGGTGCCCATAAAAAGGTTCAAGCACACAACCACAATGATCATTGTGACTCTTTTATCACCACCACTGCCCTGCAGACCAGTGGTGGGATCTAATTTTTTTTTACTACCGGTTCTGTGGGCGTGGCTTGGTGGGCGTGGCAGGAAAAGGAGACTGTAAAATCTCCAGTCAGAGGTGGGATTTGCCGGTTCTCTGAACTACTCAAAATTTCCACTACCGGTTCTCCAGAACTGATCAGAATCTGCTGAATCCCCACCTCTGTTCTGCACTGAGGTCCAGGCTGTTTGGTCAGCTCCTTGTCTCAATCCAGGAGAACATCTTCACAAAAGGGCAATCTCAACCACCGCCCAGACTTACCATGGTCTTACACCACAGGCACTTCCAATCTTGCAGGCGGAGAACACTGCCACACGTTTTGTCACACACCGCACATTTGGCACTGACTGGAAGATTGCCTTCTAACCACTGATGAGGCATGGCTACCTAGAGTGGAGGTTTATTGGGAGTCAACGGGGAGGAGAAAGAAGGAAGTTTAGCTTCCATCCCTTTTGATTTCAATCTCATCAACACTAGAGGTGAGATTGGCTGGTCTGTACTACTCAACTCAACTCATACTACTCAACTCTGACCTGAAGAGATCCACTCACAAGGGGCCTTATTCCCATATTTTTCCTTTGTTGGGGTCATCCTCCTGTCCCAAAGAGTAAAGGGAATCCTACTGGTGCAATGGATTAGAAACAGGAAGGCTAGCTGGGTGACTTGAGGTCAATCATGGTCTCTCAGCTCAGCCAATCTCGCTGGGGGAAAGAGGAGGCAGGAATATCATGCACTCAGCCTTGAGCTGTATAAAAAAGAATGTGGGGTACAAATTGATGAAGATGAGGGTCACAATGAGGACAAGGATAAAGATGAGGACAAGGTTGAGACTTAGGTTGAAGGTGAGGTTGAAGGTGAGGTTGAAGGTGAGGATGAGGGTGAGGATAAGGATGACATTGAGGATGAGGTTGAAGTTGAAGATGAGGATGTGAAAATGAGGATGAGGATGTTGAGGTTGAGATTGAGGGTGACAATGAAGATGAGGTTGAGGTTGAGGATGAGGGTTAGAGTGAAAATGATGTTGAGGATGAGGGTGAGGATGAGGTTCAAGTTGAGGATAAGGTTGAGGTTGAGACTGAGGGTGAGCATGAAAATGATATTGAGGTTGAGGGTAAAGATGAGGTTGATGTTGAGGATGAGAATGAAAATGAGGATGACGTTTAGGGTGAGGATGAAGTTCAAGTTGAAATTGAGGAGACTGAGGTTGAAACTGAGATTGAGGGTGGGGATAAGGATGAAAATGATATTGAGGTTGAGGGTAAGGATGAGGTTGAGGTTCAAGTTGAGGTTGAGAATGAGAATGAAGGTGAGGATGAGGATGAAAAGGATGCTAAGGTTGAGGTTGAGGATAAGGATGAGGGTGAGACTGAGGTTGAGGGTGAGGGTGAGGGTGAGGGTGAGGATGAAGTTGAGATAGGTTGAAGATGAGGAATGTAGATGAGGATGAGATGAAGTTGAGGTTGTGGTTGAAAATGAGGTTGAAGATGAGGATGATACCAAGGATGGCTGGAAGGAGAGCTACTGTATTTATTCAGAAGCTGAACAGATACCCTCAACATTTCATTGGTGGCATTGTTCAGCTGCTCATTCTCAATCCTTGGTCACTAATGTTCTTTCTTCGTTGCTGCAAGACCAGATGGCGTATCAGTCCTAAAATCTGGCCATTCCCTGCAGCTGGGAATGAAACTATTGTAGACATCTCCAACCCTGCTGGAAACAAATCTGTAGCTCCCCAGGGCCTAGTTGAAAATAATCCAAGTTCTTCTTGGGTGGTAAAGTTACATACCTAATTCAACAGGACATCATGTGCTAAAAACATGTTTGTTAGACAGGACCCACAGCGAGCTAAAATTTATCCTGCCTAATGGTTATTACGGGTAATTGTTTTTCAACAAAAACTGAAAAATAGGATTTACTGTGTGTTGCAAAGACTTACACCATCTTCATCCTCAATGATATCTCTTCCAATTGAAGTCAACGTTGTCCATTTGCAATTATTTATTGCCCGAACGGCACATCTTTTGTGAGCCTTGAACTTGCATACTAGGAGAAAGGAATAGTAAATATATTTTTAAAAAAACATACATAGGTTCCTGAGAACATTATTTCCTTCAAGGTCACAAAATCTATCTTAACCAAATGTCCATTTATAGAGAAGGATTTGCTTTCAACCTTCACCAATTTACACATAGTTACAATTGGTCGCTTAACAACTGTTCAAAGTTATGGTGGACCTTCCCAGAGCTATTTACAACCCGTTTTCCAAGTTAAGATGATTGCACAAACACACACAATATCAAGAGAATGAGGATCACATATTAAGTTCCAATGAAGCTGATTTATTGCTCCTGTCTATATGCAAGAATCTAATCAATTAACCATCAGTCTAAACTGGCGATAAAGAGTTAATGGAATTGAAGAAGGGTTGGACTTAGACTGCCTGTGACAATGGAACGTCTTCAGGTTGATTTCTCTCTTGACTCCACCTCGAAGCTCTGCCTGTCAACTCGTAAATCATTCCTATGCCTGTTTCCAAGTTGCCATAAGGAGGGAGGGAAAGGCGTGAGGGAGCAGTGCAGCAGATGAAGGACAGAAGCACATTCCATGCTTATCTTGTAGAGATTGTAGCCTAGGCTACTGGATCTTCTACCCGGGAAAATCTTTCATTGGAGAATGTGATTGATGATACCCAGCCTGCGAATGTGTTTTGTTCTAGAATCTAATTTATAACACACCCAGTAAATTACGTGTCTCAGAGTTGGCTTCATATGGGTTAGTGCTGGTCACGTTGCTCCTAATAAATCTTTTGGATTCCTTTGAAGCTTGACTTGAGGCTCATGATTTAATTCTGTGATGGCGCACCTATGGCACGCGTGCCACAGATGGCACGCAGAGCCATTTGTGCCGGTACGCGAGCTGCAGGCAAACTTACCTCACTGCGCATGTGCGCACCTCACAGCTGATTTTTGGCCAGTTTGAGGCCTTTTTTGGCCTCCCAAAGAATTGAGGAAGGCTTCTGCAGGCTTCTGCAAGCTTTGTAGGCCAAAAACTAGCCCCATTTCGTCACTTCCGGTATTTTTTGAAAAACAGGAAGTGACAAAACGGGGCTAATTTTTGGCCTATAAAGCCTGCAGAAGCCTTCCTCAAGCCTTTGGGAAGCTGAAAAAGGCCTCAAACCGGCCAAAAATCAGCTGTGAGGTGCAGTGCAGGTAAGGGAGATACAGGGATGGGTAAGTGGGTGGATTGCATGTGCATGCGTAGGGCGTATGGGGGGGCGCTTATTGCCTTCTGGGTCCTGGCACGTGAGTGTGCAAGCACGCACACAATTTTTGGCCAGGAGCCCAAAAAAGATTAATGATTAAATTAGAGCAACCGTCGGAACCCTAACACTGCCTCTCTTTCTCCTAAATGCATATACATACACACCTACATACACACCATCCTGGTTTGCACCATCCTGAGGTTTCATGGCCACAGTTTGCAATGTTTTTACCAGTTTCTATCACTGAGTTCCAGTTTCTGGCAAAAATACGGATTTGCTTAACAACCATGGCATTTGCGTAAATGACCAGCGCGAAAAATCAGGTTTGGTCACACGATGCTCCACCTTATGACTGCAATGACTCAGAATTGTAATTCCACTCTCAAATCCAGTCATAAGTTGAGGATTGTAGCTCCCTTGGGCATTCATTGTACAGTTTAGCTTCCAATTCCCTGATCACCTTTCTTGATCTCCTCCGTATTCTTTCTCGGGCCTCGGCAAACTTCTTCATATTGTGGTGACATCTTTCTGTGAACAGCTACTCCGGCATTAATCCTTAAGTGGAAATTTATGACCAGGTTCTCAGAAAGGGTCAAGCTATCTGTCACTGTATGAGGGCGCGATGGCTCAGCCATTAAAGACGCTGAGTGTTATCAGCTTTCCGGCTTACAGATCGGGTTCGAAACCCGAACATCGCACAAAGGGGTGAGCTCCCATTCCTTGCTCCAGCTCCTGCCCGCCTAGCAGTTCAAAAGCATGAAAATGCAAGCAGATAAATAGGTACCACTTCAGTGGGAAGGCAACAGCGTTCCATGCGCCTTTGGGGTATAATCATGCTGGACGCATGACCACAGAAAATGTTTTTGGACAATGCTGGCTCCCTCGGCCAAGAGATGAGCACCATGCCATAAAATGGGACACAACTGGACAAGGGAAAGTCTTACCTTTTGTTGTTATCGATGCCATGTGTTCCCCAAGCAAAATGCATGATACCTGATCTATTCAGTCCTGTTTAGGCATAAGTATCACACACACACACAGACACACAGACACACAGACACACACACAAGAGAGGCTACTAGGCAGTCTCTTCGTAAGACACCTTATGAAGCCAAGACGCATAGCATCTACACTCTTATATAAACAAGGGCTGAAAAGCCACTTCAAACCTTAGCCAAGTCCTGGATAATTAGTATTTATCACAATAAAAGCCTGTGACTTGCAAGCTTTCCCTGTGCAATTCAGCATCCCAGAAGTTTCGAGTTGGTAGCTTTCCAAGAACAGCTGCTTCTCCAAATGCCTTTGTTGGTTCCAAAGAAAGAAACATTAATCTGACGAGATGCAAGTCCTGGGACTTGCAGTTTAACATGTCAGGAAGCATAACGCTTGCCCGAGCATATTATTTCAATAATATGGGTAACTGGGTTTAAAAACCCTGCAGATAGAATCCAAAAATGGTACAAGGAATGAATCAAGGAATTCATTTAAGGAGAAACTTCCTTAACAGGGAGGACAATTAACCAGTGAAAGAGAAGTTCAAATTCCTTGTGTGTCCAATCACATCTGGCCAATAAAGTATTCTATTCTATTCTATTCTATTCTATTCTATTCTATTCTATTCTATTCTATTCTATTCTATTCTATTCTAAGTTGCCTCCAGAAGTGGAGGGTGCTTCCAGCTCTATTATTATATATTTTAAGAATCCAACATCATGAGTCAAAGTCTTATCACTATTAGTGCCTAAACTCTGTGGACTAGAGGAGACAATGATAGCTGTGTTCCGATGTTTGAGGGGCTGCTGCAAAGAAGAGGGGTCCAACCTATTTTCCAAAGCTCTTGAAAGCAGGACAAGAAGCAACGGATGGAAACTAACCAAGGAGAGAAGCAACCTAGAACTAAGGAGAAGTTTCCTAACAGTGAGAGCAATCAATGAATGGAATATCTTTTCTTTACAGGTTGTGGCTGCTTCATCACTGGAGGTTTTTAAGAAACGACTTGTCTCAAATGGCACAATGTCTCAAATGGTGTCTCCTGCTTGAGCAGGGGGTTGGACTAGAAGACCTCCCAGGTCCCTCTCAGCTCTATTCTGATGAATCCATGCATTCATTATTCCTCAGCTGCATGCGTGCACAACCTCATACGCATCAAGATCATCAGAAGTGATACAGGTATTCTTATTGGGAATTATACCAGAAATATACAGTAAAGAATTGAAATATTTGATTGTAAATGCTTTAACAGCGGCTAGAATTGTATTTGCTAAGAATTGGAAAAATGAAAAAACACCTATGCAGAAGGAAATTATTAAGAAAATCATGGACTGAGCCGAAATGAGTAAATTGACATTTGAAATCAGAGAACAAGAAGACAAACAATTTTATATGATATGGGATTTATTTTATCAATGGTTAGATAAAAAGACATGGTAAAGAAATAGATTAGGAAGCTTTACAATAAAAAGTTAATAGATTGATATAGAATACAATATAAAATATATAACCATTGGATGAATGTATAAGATTAAATTATAATGAAATTTAGAATATCTCGTATAGAATGATGGAAAAATTAGTTTAGTCAGGTGAATGATTAATGATCGATATTACATAAGCACATATTAGGTTGATAAGGTGAGAATTTAACTTGCGAGTAATGGTAAAAAAAATGATAGCACAAAAGATTGTAACCAACTGACACACTGTATGTATATAATTGAAAGATGTTTTTATGTTTTGTTTGTATGTTTGTTGTAAAAAATAAAAACTTTATATATTTATTTATTTATTTATTTATTTATTTGATTTATATACCGCCCCCTCTCCCCGGAGGGACTCGGGGCGGTGAACAGCCAATAAAAAACACATATACAATGTACAAAGTATGCGACAACATAAAATATTAAAATTTAAAAACTGAAATACCATATGGCTCTAATAAAATATAAGCAAGTATTAAAAAGATTAAAACCCGATTAAAATTTAAAAACCAATAGGCCAGTCCGGCCTGCCGAAATAAATGCGTTTTGAGCAACCGACGGAAGGCCATGAGATCGGGGGCGGCCCTTACCTCCGGCGGTAATTCATTCCAGAGAGGGGGAGCTCCCAAAGAGAAGGCCCGCGCCCTCGGGGTTGCCAGCCGTCCAGCCGGCGGCACCCCGAGGAGGCCCACTCTATGGGAGCGTACCGGTCGGTGGGAAACCGATGGTGGCAGGAGGCGGTCTCGCAAGTAACCTGGTCCCGAGCCATGGAGCGCTTTAAAGATAGTGACCAAGACCTTGAAGCGCACCCGGAGGGCCACCGGGAGCCAATGCAGCGCGCGTAGAAGTGGCATAACATGGGAGCCCCTAGGTGCCCCCATTACCACCCTCGCGGCCGCATTCTGCACCAACTGGAGCCTCCGGATGCTCTTCAAGGGCAGCCCCATGTAGAGAGCATTGGCATAGTCTAGGCGGGAGATCACCAGGGCGGAAGTGACCGTGCGAAGCGCATCCCGATCCAGAAAGGGCCGCAACTGGTAGATCCTACGGACCTGTCCAAAAGCCCCCCTGGCGACGGCCGCCACATGATCTTCCAATGACAGCCGTACATCCAGGAGGACACCCAGATTGCGGGCCCTCTCTGTGGGGGCAAGAATTTCCCCCCCCACAGCCAGCGATGGAACCAGCCGGCTGTATCGGGGTGCTGGGAAGCACAGCCACTCAGTCTTAGATGGGTTGAGCTGAAGCCTGTTCCGCCCCATCCAACACCGCACGGCCTCCAGGCATCGGGCCATCACTTCGACGGCTTCATCGGGCGGGCCCGGGGTAGAGATGTACAGCTGGGTGTCATCAGCGTACTGATGGAACTCTACCCCAAAGCCACGGATGATCTCACCTAGCGGCTTCATATATATGTTGAACAGGAGGGGCGAGAGCACCGACCCCTGAGGCACCCCGCAAACCAGGGGCCTCGGGGCCGACCTCTGCCCCCCTGCCAACACAAATTGCGAGCGGTCAGAGAGGAAGGAGGAGAACCACCGCATAACGGTGCCTCCCACCCCCAACCCCCCCAGCCGCTGCAATAGGATACTGTGGTCGACAGTATCAAAAGCCGCCGAAAGATCTAGGAGGACCAGGACAGAGGAATAACCCCTGTCACGGGCCCTCCAGAGATCATCCACCAATGCGACCAGCGCCGTCTCTGTGCTGTGTCCGGGCCTGAAGCCCGATTGGCGTGGATCCAAGTAGACAGCTTCATCCAGGTGCTGGGGAAACTGTTGTGCCACCACACTCTCAACAACCTTCGCCATAAAACGAAGGTTGGAGACAGGACGATAATTAGATAACAAAGTTGGGTCCAGGGACGGTTTCTTGAGGAGGGGTCTCACCACCGCCTCTTTCAAGGCGGCGGGTAGATATCCCTCACTCAAGGAAGCGTTAATAATGCCCTGGAACCAACCTCGTGTCACCTCCCGGGTGGCCAACACCAGCCAGGAGGGACACGGGTCCAATAAACATGTGGTCGCATTCAGTCCCCGCAGTAACCTGTCCACGTCCTCGGGGGTCACAGGATCAAACTCGTCCCAAATGACTGTTCCAAATTCCGCCGCCGATTCCCCACCCAGAGCTGCCCATTCGGAGTCCAAGCCATCCCGGATCTGAGTGATTTTATCCACCAGGAACTTTGAAAAATCCTCAGCCTGTTCCTGCAAGGGGTCCTCCCGCGCTCCCCCTTCTAAGAGGGAGCGGGTCACTCTAAACAGGGCAGCCGGGCGGTTTCCTGCGGACGCAATAAGGGTGGAAAAGTAAAGACGCCTTGCCACCCTTATCGCCACTAAATAGGTCTTAATAAAAGACCGTAAAAGTGTTCGGTCAGGTCCGGAGCGAGTGGTCCTCCAAATACTCTCCAGGCGTCTTTTCCGGCGCTTCATCTCCCTCAGCTCCTCGGAAAACCAGGGGGCCGAGCGAGAGCGGTGCCGGGTCAGAGGCCGCAAGGGCACGACCCGGTCCAGGGCCCCAGCCGCCACCCTTTCCCAGGTGGCGACTAGGTCCCCCACCGAGTCATGAGTCCGAATGTCGGGATATGGCCCAAGCTCCATCAGGAACCTATCTGGATCCATCAGGCGCCTGGGGCGGTACCAACGTATTTGTATATATGTATGTATGTATGTGTATATGTGTGTGTGTGTGTGTGTGTGTGTGTGTGTGTGTGTGTGTGTGTGTGTAAGGTTTTGAGCTGATAAATAATTAAATAAGGGAGACTAGGATAGATCTATTTCGAGCTAGTTAGCTCTCTTCAGCTAGCCATACCAGGTTAGGGTGTTGTAACACAAAGTATTACATATATAACAGGGTGTTGTAACACAAAGTATATACTTATTCCCCTGCCTCAGCTGAACAGGATAGAGCCAGTGGTCTAGTGGCAATTACAACTGCCTCACATGTAATACTTCCCTGGTTCGAATCCTAGTAAGGGTATGGCTAGCTGATGAGAGCTAAGTAGCTCGAAATAGATCTATCCTAGTCTCCCTTATTTAATTATTTATCAGCTCAAAATCTTACACACATGTAAACAAAAAAACAACGAAACAAAAGCAGTATGCTTTCTCCCTTAATTGGGGCTTAACAGGGTCATCCAAGAAGCTTTTTCAGCATATTCGGAATTCAGAGCTGAAACCTCTTCAGAGAAAAACTAAGAAAGTCAAGTTTCCTCCTGAAAAAAAGCACCTTTGGGACAACCATGATCTGGAGGATGGAAAATCTCCATGGATATTCCTTTGAAAATGTTTTGCTTCTCATCCAAGAAGCTTCTTCCATTCTGAAAAAGAGGAACTGAAGAAGCGTCTTGAATGAGAAGTGAAACATCTTCAAGGAAAAAACAAGGAAGTACAGTTGCCTCTTGAAAAAAAGCACTTTGGGGACGAACATCGAACGTGATAATACCACTTTATACTGCATTCGTGAAGCCCCCTGTGAAATGTTGTATACAGTTCTGGTCCCCATGATACAGAAAAGATGCTGCGACTCTAGAAAGAGTGCAGAGAAGAGCAACGAAGATCGTTGGAGGACTGGACACTAAATTGTATGATGAAAGGTTGAGGGAATGAGGTATGTCGACCGTATCAAAGAGAAGGACCAGGGAGACATGATAACTGTCTTCCAGACCACTGAACTGGAGCAAGCTACAGATAGTCCCAAATTGGTTTGGGACAAGTGGATGTCATGAACTCGTCGAAGTCTGAATCCGAGGAGGAAGTCAAACAGCTGTAAGGGAGCGGGAGAGCGGCTTCGTTGACTGTGGAGGAAACTGGGAGAAGGGCAAAGTCTGGCTGGGCAGAGGGGAGTAGTAGAACAAGGGAGAGGGGGTTCAGAGGAAGACCAAGGCCCATCCCCTCTTCATCCTAGGCTGTGCAGGGAAGAATGGAGAAGAGAGCAATGGGGGTTGCGTGGCTTATGAGAGAGGAGAGGGCCCTGATTCCCTTCACAAGGCATACCTGGGAAAGGAGTTTAAAGGAGAGGCAGTTGGGAGGGACAGTGTCAGGAACAAATGTTTTCATCTAGTGTTTTGGCTGCTGTTATTTGAGTTCTGACATCCTCCCAACTGGTTTGATTTACTGCCTTGTTACTTCATTTCTGGAACTCCTATCTTGCTCTGCCAGATTTATTATCTTATTTCTCCTTGTTAGATTTATAGTTTAAAGTTTTCAATTTACAATGTTTATTTATTTGTTTGTTTATTTATTTCTTCTAACTTATATACCGCCCTCTCTCCCAACTTGGGACTCGGGGCGGTGTACAGCCCAAATAAAACAACACTATTACAGAGAAAAGTTTAAAATAGATTTAAAAAGATTAAATTAGTGGCTGAAGATTAAAAATACAACAAGACTAAAAACAGGGTAAAAAAAGTTAAAAAATTAAAAACCATCCTGGTTTAGACTGGAATACCTGCAGCCAAAGGCTGTTGCAGGTTTGTGGGAGAGTTTTTCTCCAGACTGGAAAGTAACTGGATCATTGGGAGCAAAGTAGAAGCTAATAAAGGAACTCATTCTTATTCTCTGGCTGTGTTGCCTTTGTGCCATGCCCCGGGTCATCACGGTGGAGTTCATGAAGACCACAGAAGTCACATCCCAAGTCCTATGATGGTTTGTTTAATTAGCAAACAGGAAGTGAGGTCATTCGATGCCCCAATTAATGGAAGCACGATGACACTTCTGCACAGCAACACTGCACACAAGATCATTGTTAATTCTTGCACACCAGGAAACACAGACAACACACAGGCCCGTATTCTAGGTAGTCATTGTTTAACTCTGACAATTGAAACCTAGCAACTCCAAGCGCTGAGCACCAGGGTTGCTAAGAAAAAACTCACCAGACTGCAACGGACAAATGACCTCACCTCCTATTTGCTACTTAAACAAAACATCGTGCGAGCGTGACTCACGATGTTACTTCCGCGATCTCCATGAACTCCACTCATCCCAAGCCAATTGTGAAAGTGTGCAAATGACAACCACAGGACCTGTGGCCATTGTAAAGGTGCATTGGTTGCAAAGCCCAACGGTAATTAGGTGACAATGGGATGTTGCAATGGTTACCAATGCCAGGGTTGGCTGCAAAGCTGGGAGGGGTTTTTTTTTTACACATTGAAACTTCAAACAGTTGCTAAATGAAGTAGTTGGTATGTGAGGACTATTCATATACACTGTTCCTTCAACCAGGCTACAGTACAAACCCCTCATAGTCCAAATCAATCACACAGGGAGTCAAGCTATTCTCCAAAGCACCTGAGGGCAAGACAAGAAGCAATGGGTGGAAATTAATCAAGGAGAGAAGCAACCTAGAACTAAGGATTACTTTCCTGAAAGTTAGAACAATTAATCAGTGGAATGACTTGCCTCCAGAAGCTGTGGATGCTCCAACACTGGAAGTTTTTAAGAAGATGTTGGATAACCATTTGTCTGAAGTGGTGTAGGGTTTCCTGTCTAGGCATGGGGTCGAACTAGAATATCTTCAAGATCCCTTCCAAACCTGTTATTCTGTTCTGTTCTGTTCTATTGTTCTTCTCTTCTATTGTTCTTCTCTTCTCTTCTATTGTTCTTCTCTTCTCTTCTATTGTTCTTCTATTCTATTGTTCTTCTGTTCTGTTCTGTTCTGTTCTATTCTATTGTTCTTCTGTTCTATTCTATTATTCTTCTATTGTTCTTCTGTTCTATTTTATTCTATTCTATTATTCTTCTGTTCTGTTCTGTTCTATTGTTCTTCTATCCTATTCTATTGTTCTATTCTATTCTATTGTTCTTCTGTTCTATTTTATTCTATTTTATTGTTATTCTGTTCTGTTCTATTCCTATTCTATTCTATTTTATTCTATTATATTCTATTTGTTATTCTATTCTATTCTATTGTTCTTCTGTTCTATTCTATTCCTATTCTATTCTATTGTTCTTCTATTCTATTCTATTCTATTCTATTGTTCGTCTATTCTATTCTATTTTATTGTTCTTCTGTTCTATTTTATTCTATTCTATTGTTCTTCTGTTCTGTTCTATTCTATTCTTCTTCCAAAAGAAGACATTCACCGACATGACAAACAAAAATCACCCCTCCGTTTAAACAAGGGACTCGTATTTTGCATTTTCGTGCTAAATGATGATTCAGTGTGGACCGATTTACCTTCGCAAGACAAACCGTGGGAAGTGACTCCAGAGAGGCTCTCACGGCAGACGTTGCAAAAAGTGGGCCTCGCGTGGGAACAAGCATACCAGTTGTGCATCCCTGAGAAATGTTCCACGTTAAACTGGGCTGCCTGATTAAAAATAAAAATTAAAGACAGATTTCCAAGTTATGAGACGAACCAGGGTTTACAATCGCCACATCTTGGAGAAGTTTGGCTTTCCAGCAAACCAACCCACCAACCAACCAGTGAAAACCCCTGCATGACATTTCAAAGCAAAAACAGAACAGGCTAAATATAAACCTCCAATCGATGCTCAGCTCGGTCTTTGTGGATTTATTAAGGACACAGACATTTTCCTTTCCTATTTTCTGCAGCTTGATAAAGAGACAATCCTGACTTTTTTAAAAAAAACAAATTATTGATTTGTTTTGACTCTTGACGAATGTATCTTTTCTTTTATGTACATCGAGAGCATTTGCACCAAGACAAAGTCCTTGTGTGTCCAATCACACTTGGCCACTAAAGAATTCTATTCTATTCTATTCTATTCTATTCTATTCTATTCTATTCTTTCATTCCAATTTCTATTCCTGTTGCTATTCCAATTCCAATTTCTATTCCTATTCCATTCTATTCTACTCTACTCTACATTCTATATTCTATTCTATTTATTCTATTCCTGTATTTCTATTCTACTCTATTCTATTCTATTCTTCATTCCAATTTCTATTCCTGTTGCTATTTCAATTTCTATTCCTATTCTATTCTACTCTATTCTACATTCCATATTCTATTCTATTCTATCCTTGTCTCAAGCTTACCTCGTAATGTTCTCGGGACTGGACAGACTTGAGCGAACTAATCCAGTCTTCCATCTCTTTTCTGTTCTCCGCACACAATATCAACCTTCGGAATGGGGTGATGATCTGAAAAGGATCGCTTAGGTTAGGGTTGTAAATTGCTAAAAGGAAGGCAGATCCAAACAGAACATAAGAATTTTTTTAAAAAACAACTTCTTTTTATCTGACACATAAATGAGAACGTGCCCCTTTCGTCACCGTTGTAAGAGCAAATTAACCCAGCAGCCGCAAAGATTTCGTTTCTGCATATTACAGAACGAAATAATTTATCCTGCATTCGATTTGTACATGCCCAGAGAAAAATTCAGAATGTTCTTCAGATTTGCTTTAAAAACACATCCGTAAGTGTATACCCTAGTAGCAATGATGGTTGAGAAAGATAAATCTTTCTTAATATCCTGCATTTGACAAGTACACAATGATCTAAGGACTCGTGTAACCAGAGATTGGCATGCTCACCAAAACGCAGCACAACCAGACAGACGACAGAGGGAAAGCTGTCAATCATCGGAGTTGAACGACATTCCCATTCAGGTGGGTCCCCCTTTGCCAAATCTTAAATTCAAATATAATCTCCTCGGTCTGAAATTCTTCAGGATGAGTCAAACGAAGACCAAACAATATAGTGTTTATACCTCCGACTTCCGAAAAGCAGCGAGGTTTAGACCATGAAACAAAGCACATATTTTTTTTCCCATCCCGGTCAGATTCGTCGCTTGCGATATCTTTTTTCACCTCTCTGGAGACC
The DNA here is from genome assembly GCA_023653725.1 of Bungarus multicinctus. Lineage (NCBI taxonomy): Eukaryota > Metazoa > Chordata > Lepidosauria > Squamata > Elapidae > Bungarus > Bungarus multicinctus. The sequence continues at coordinate 53,275,491 of CM042851.1, read as the reverse complement.
TCATTTTGGAAAGCTTAAACCATAATCGATTTAAGGTCATCAGAACACGATTCTGGATTCTGAAGGCCACGTCAAGATGCCCTAGAAGAGGCTCTGTTTGATAAACCCGGTTTTAAGCATCTTGCAAAAATAGCAGATCTTCCTGGCCAACGACTTACCCAGTCTTCTTCTTGGCAGTGTGCTCAGTCTTTGCTGCTCTCCACAAATGGCACTAACACATCAGGCAAGCTCACTCAGTACATACACACACACAGACACACACACACACACACACAGAGCCCCAGAGTCATGTGCAAACAGCAAAAACTCCTGAGCGTTTTCATATAAACAAACAGAAGGATCTTTTTCCATCCTTCTCTTTCTTGCTCCGTTCAAACCCTCGGTATCTGGTTCCTTTTCCTGAACGTCGGCGAAGAAGTAGGGAGTCTCGTTCCAGGGAGGGAAACAAAATTATGCAGCCAGATCCCCCACTTTTTTTTAAAAAAAAAAAAGTACAGCTACCTCCTCAACAGACGATGAAGCCCAACATCTCCGTTGCTAAGTGAAACAATTGTTGGAAGTGAGTTTTGCCCCATTGTATGGATTTTCTTGCCACGGGCATTGCAATCCCTGCGGTGGGTAAATTAGTAACCCGGTTGTTAAGAGAATCTGGCAGGCACATCATAACTTTGAACAGCCACTAAGTGAACTGTTTGTAAGTCAAGGACTACCTGGACGTGATGGTAAACACAGCGACTGGGCTGCCAAAGTTGCATTTCTTGCTCTGGGTTGGAAGAACAGACACAATTGTTAACGTTGTGATCCAATCCAATTGTCAAAACAGATTCTTGGCCAGAAACTGAAATATTTTGTGGGTCTTTTTTTTTTTAAGCAGCTGCATTATTTGCAAGGTATGAACTCATGAAAACCCTTCCTGGCTGTCTCTGCATCCATTCTGCCTTCACAATTTTTTTCTTTCCATTTTTTTCTCCAGCTTCGCCTTCAAAACAACTGTTGCCCCTTTGCAAAATTGCAGGAAACCCGCCTGACCAAGGCATAAAATACCCATCTCTTCCGTTCAATTTTTTTTTACCATTCCAATTTTCTTCTAGGAAGACCAGGTAAAAATTTTAAACAAACCACTAAATGAAAATCAACCACATTTTTTTTTAATAGGCTAAGAGTTTCCTAAATATCTATGGAAATTGTCAATCGTTGGAACTCATGGTTATCCCAAAGGTGGGGAGGGGAACCCCAAAATAGGTCCAGCTGAAAATCACCTTAGGGAGTTCCCTGCTGGGATTCTTGGTCATACTGGGGAAATTGGAGGTTGAACTGTGTTGTCAACCAAATTGGATTCCCAGTTAAGCATCTGTTGCCTTCGACGAAAAAAAGAATGAAAGAGAGAGAAAAACAGAGGGGAAAGATAATGGACCCTTCTGCTCACCTTTGCTTACCTGTTATTAAGTTCCTTCTTCACCCACACCCAGGTATTAGAAAGAAGATAGCAAGGAGGACTTGAGTTTGGAATTCTGGAAGCAGGTACCATGAACACATGAAGCCATCTAGCTCCAGAGAAACTCATAAAGTATCCTCAGTCCACCTCTCTCTCTCTCTCTCTCTCTTTCTGTCTGTCTCTCTCCCTCCCTCTCTCTTTCTCTCCCTCTCCCTATCTCCTTCTCTCTCTCTCTCTTTCTCCTCTCTTTTTCTGTTTCTTTCTCTCTCTCTTCCTTTCTTTTCTCTCTTCCTCTCTCTCTTTCTCTCTCTCCCCCTATCTCCCTCTTTCTTTCTTTCTCTTTTTCTCCTCTCTTTTTCTGTTCCTTTCTCTCCCTCTTCCTCTCTCTTCCTCTCTCTCTCTCTCTCTTTCTTTCTCTTTCACTCTCTTTCTCTCTCTCCCTCTCTCCCTTTCTTTCTCTCTCTCTCTCTCTCCTCTCTTTTTCTGTTTTTTTCTTTCCCTTTTTCTCTTTCTCTCTCTCTCCCTCTTTCTTTCTCTCTCTTTCTCCTCTCTTTTTCTCTCTTTGTTTCTTTTTCTCTCTCTTCCTCAGTCTCTGTTTCTCTGTCTCTCTGCGTGTGTCACTCTCTCTTTCTCGCTCTCTCTTCGCCCTACTTAATTCACAGCATTGTTACGGGGAAAAATGGGAGGAGGGCGTACTCAGTATGCCACCTTGAGATATTCATCTCGGGATCTCCATCCAACAATCAGATAAAAAATGTACAACAGGGGATCTTGGCTTAACACACCCACACCTGTGCATTGTGTACGGCTCACAAAGCTACTTCTGGGAAAGATTGTGCTATCAACTGTTTTTTCAAGAAAGGGTTTTTGTGGATGGATACGATTTACACGTTCAGAGAAACATGGAAACGTTGACAGGATGTCAATTATCGTAACGAGCAGATTTAGCATTGATAGGGATTCTTTACTCTTTGGACAACTTGCCCAAAAAAACACCCCAACACAGACCTAGGTTGCAGTAACAGAAGGATAAAATCGAGATTGCATGAAGTGTTAGTTCCATTTTATAAAGCCACATTAGGAATACTGCATCTGGTTTTGGTCGCCACAATATAAAAAAAAATGTTGAGACTTTGGAAAAAGTGCAGGGAAGAGCAAATAAGACGATTCAAGGCCTGGAGACAAAAACATACGAAGAACAGTTGCAGGATTTGGGTTTGTCTAGTTTAGGGAAAAGAAGGAATATGGGGGAACATGATAACAGTGTTCAATATTTGAGGGGCTGCCACAAAGAAGAGGAGGTCAAACTATTCTTCAAAGGCAGCACAAGAAACCAATGGATGGAAACTCATCAAGGAGAGAAGCAACCTGGAAGGAAGGAGAAATTTCCTAACAGTGAGAAAAATTAACCAGTGGAACAGTTTGCCACTAGAAGTTGTGGATGCTCCATCACTGAAGGTTTTTAGAATAGAATAGAATAGAATAGAATAGAATAGAATAGAATAGAATAGAATAGAATAGAATACTTTATTGGCCAAGTATGATTGGACACACAAGGAATTTGTCTTGGTGTAAATACTCTCAGTATACATAAAGAAGGAACATTCGTTAAGAATCAAGAATCATAATGTACAACACTTAATGATAGCCATAGGGTACAATCAACATCAAATCATACTAGGAAACAGAGGATACAAGCAACAAAGTTACAGTCACAAGTGGGAGGGGATGGGGGATAAGGAGTGATGAGAAGATTAACAGTAATAGTAGTGTACACTTTGTAAATAGTTGAACAGTGTTGAGGGAATTATTTGTTTAGCAGAGTGATGGCTTTCAGGAAAAAACTGTTCTTGTGTCTTTTAAGAAAAGACTGGACAGTCATTTGACTAGGACGCTATTTCTCCACGAGAGTGAATCTTTCGGATGATATTTTAAACAAATTACACCCCCAAAGCCTTAAGGGAAAGGAAGTACAGCTTTTCAAATGAAATTCGGCTGTAATTAGTAGTGTTTGCTTTGGTTCGTAGAAACGGACTGCATGTCATACCTGGTGTGCTTTCTAAGTTAAAAAACAAAACAAACCCTTGGAATACTGTAGACTCCTTGTAATAATTTTTACCATTCACAGTGTGTATTTCTTGTGTATTCACCCCTGAGTTTGGTAAATTTTCAATTGATTAGTTTCCACCCATTGCTTCTTGTCCTGCCCTCAGCTGCTTTGGAGAATAGCTTGACTTCCTCTTCTTTGGGGCAGCCCCTCAGATACTGGAATACTGCTCTCATCGCCCCCCCCCCCCCCCGCTCCCCCTTGGTCCTTCTTTTCATTTTCCCCTGTCCACCCAGGACAAAAGAACAAAGCCCTTTTTTCGGAGCCAAACCAATCAAAAGCAATAGAAACCAGAATGTCCGTCAGTGGAAACAGGACTTCCTTCGTAAAGACCAGCCTGGTGACTTGACGCCTTATCTGATCAAGGTAAGAACAGTACGGCTGTACTTCAACAGGACAGGTAAAGTGGCCCTCTTCCATTGATGCCAAACGAGGAGAAAAAATGGGCTACGGTTTTCAGAAATCCAATATTTAACCGAGGACAGAGCTAGATTTTGGGCGATAAGGAGTGGGCGCGCCGAGAGACAAAGGGTTGGTGTGGGTTTTTTTTTCCCCCAAACCAAACACCCGAATGGCTGTGAAGGATCAGATGATGGAATGTGTGTACAGGGGAGGTCCTGGGGATCAGAGGAAGGTTCATATGTGGAGATAGGACCCAGGTATGGATGGAATGGACACGAGAGCGAGGAATATGAATTCTGATTAAAAAAAAAAAACATTTTCTCTTGTCTTCATTTCTGTGCCTTAAGCAGCCTTGCTCCTTCCTACCTTCTCTCTCTCTACAGGAGGAGGGGGGGGGGTCCCGGAGGTGCTGCCTCAGACAAAGATTTAAAACTGCTTTTATTTTTCTCTGCGGAAGGAGGGGGGGTCACGGGGAGTGGGGGTGCAGCTTTGAGCTGCTCTGCAATAGGAAACAGGTTGGAACTGCACATTGTTAACAAGGCAGAAGTTAGCACCTCTTAAACCACTAGTCAGGATATTAGCAATGTAGGAAGTTAGCACCCACCCCTCTCCTAGAAAAATGAAATATCCTAGGAAATATTAAAAGGTGGAATATTTCCCCTAAAAAGAGTAGAAACTCAGAAGCAGAAACTCACCCCAGAAGCAGAAACTCAAACTCCCCCACCTTTGCTAATGGACCATTACTCTGGCCTGGGCCAGTCTATTTTACATAACAAAGTTCTACTCCAGGTAGAGCCATAATAGGAATTGCCCAAAGCCCTTTCATTACATCACCATCCAGCAAAGGCTCAACCAAGCCTGGGATTCAGGACAGCCTACAGAGTTGCCTCTGCATGGCTCCATGGGAGTCTAACAACCAATCAGAATACAAGCTCAAATTCAAATCCCAATAGAGCGTATATAAGGGACTCTCCACATCTCAGCCCTTTCCCTACTTTTCCTTCACTCAACATCTTGAAGCATCTGATCATTCTTTTCACTTTGGGGCTCCAAGCCATGTAGTCCTGTCCACCATTAAACCATCTTTCCAAACAGCCTCCATGTTTCCAGTGTCTTTTTCCGCACTTGGGAAGAATAGCGTGATGACCCAAAGGGGCGGGGCACAAAAGCAACACAGTCACATAAGTAAGAAGAGTCCCTTTAATACCTCCAACTTTGCCCCCAAAGTCCAGGTTACCTTCAGCTGGAGAAAAAACTCTCCCAGGAACAGCCTTTAAGTGAAGGAAATTCAGTCCGAAAACAAAGTACATACAAACTGTAACTAAAAATCCACATAAAAACCACAAAGCTGCAGCAATTAACTGGACAGGGCAGGAGAAGGAATTGCAGACATGAAAGGCCAGCAAAACGCACACAGTTGGGAAGACACCAGGAACCCAGATAAGCCTCAACAAAACAAGATAATACACAATTTGCTTCCAACAAGTTGCTGTGCGCAACCTCCCTTTTTAAACACAGTGTTCCCAGCTGCAGCTAATGAAGGGAATCAGGGCCCTTTCCTCCCCCATAAGCCACCCAACTCACATTGCTCCCTTCTCCTTTCCTCCCTGCGTGCCCTAGGATGAAGAGAGGGTGGGCCTGGGTCTTCCTCTGAATTCCTTCTGCCTTGCTCTACCTCTTCCCTGCTCTGCCCAGCTGGACTTTACCCTTCCCCAGTTTCTTCCACAGCCAATGGAGCCACACTCCCACTCCCTATGTCAGCTACTCCACCTCTCCCTCAGAATCAGATTCTGACAGGGGCATAACAAATAGCTTGCTTATAAGAAAAAACCCCCCAAAACCACATAGCTAGCACATGAAACTAGGACACCTTGCAAGACATCCATGACCTGGGGTGAAACACAGGTGATATGACATTTAGCTATGTAGGGGGCTGAGATCCAAATAACCAATCAATATTATCTGTTATGCATGCATTATTAGGTGAAGGGCAAAGGTTGAATGCGACCACCCCTTGACTATAAAAATTGCTGTAAGATTCTCATCGGGGCCCTGGGTTAGCTTTTGAGCCAGGGTCCTTGTATCTTGGTACCAAAATAAAAAGCATAATTTTGTACCACACTTTGTGTCCAGTTACTTATCAGCTTCGACCACCAAGCAAGAGACCAGTTTTGGGAGACAACAGCTGCAAATCGGTTCCTTTTCCACTCCAAATGGGAGGTCACCTTTACAGAAGCTCACCTAGCTGCAGGAAAGCTCCCATCCCTAATTTCATTGCTCCCAGGAGGCAAGAAAAAACACCCAACACCTCCCAAAAGAGATCTTAGCATCCCAAAGGATTGTACGCAGAGACCTTTTTTTCCTTGTTTTTTCATTGCAGGCTGACTGAAGCAGGACAAAAGCAAAGCTTTCCAAAGAAAGCTCACCAAAAGGCTTTTCCAGGTAAGAGACAGGTATGGCCTTTGTTCACACTGTTGCAACCACCATCTGGACTCGTTTTGACCAGGCTGTCAACTCATCAAACATTCCTAGGCCTGTTTTAGTAGTTGCCATTAAAAAAAAAAAAGGTGGGGGCAGGAAGGAAGGAAATCTGGAAGAGCCGTGCAGCAGTTTGGAAGCGAAAGTCCATTCCAACTCTTCTTTTTAAAAGATTGGAACTAAACTACCAGAGTTTTTGCCCATGAATATATTTAATTGGAGAACATGATTGATGACACCCAGCTCGGCTTCATTGGAGAATCTGATTTATGAGACACCCAGGGGGAAGAGGGAAAACAGGGTCACAGGGGATTGTAAATAAGTAGAAGGGCTACCCATTTTCAGAGGCATCTTGAGTAAAGAGTAGGACTGTCCAGGCCGATCACCTTAGAGCCAGATTCCATGTAGAAAATCCAACCAAGGCTAGGAGGGGTTTGCAATCCTAAATTCTACATCTGCACTCAATTTGTTTTTGCTTTATACAGCTCACCTTCAAGAAGTGAGAGGAGCCAAATGTCAACTCATAAAACTTTCCTATGCCTGTTTTAGTAATTGCCATAAAAAAGGGCATTCCAACTCTTCTCTTTAAAAGTTTGCAACTAAATTACCAGAGTTTTTGCCTGTGAATATATTTAATTGGAGAACATGATTGATGACACCCAGCTCAGCTTCATTGGAGAATCTGGTTTATGACACACCCGGGGGGGAAAGGGGAAACAGGGTCACAGGGGACTGTAAATTACATAGGCCAGAGTTGGCTTCATACAGGGCAGTGCCAGTATGTCACCTCTAATGAATCCTTTGAAGTTTTTTGAAGTTTGGCTCGAGGATCATGATTTCATTAGGGCGATGGCTGGAATCCTGACACAGGCCTTATGGATAACTCTTAATGGTCATTAAGTGAATCTGGCTTCCATGTTGACTTGGCTAGCCAGAAGGTCGCAAAAGGGGATCACATGACCCGGGGACACAGTAATCGTCATAAGGCCATGCCAGTTGCCAAGCCTCTGAATTTCGATCACTTGACCAGGGAGTTGTTGCGACGGGCGTTAAGTGTGAAAAAACGCATCACAAGTTGCTTTTTTCAGTGCCGTTATGACTTTGAACGGCCGTTAAACAAATGTCGTAAGTCGAGAACTATTCGTACGACTAAATCTGGTGATTTACGGCTAGCCCGCATTCTGTCAGAAATTAAAGCTGGCTCCTTATCATCATTTTAATTTAACGAACCCGCCATCCCTTGTAGGGTGCAGTCTGGGTGACTGAATGGAACTAGAAGAGCGTTTTACTGGCCAGATGCCCTTCCTGTTCTCCAGGGTGGAGTTTTTTTTGTTCAGCAGATATATTCTCATCGTGGCCAGAGATCACATGATCATAGTGATGTTGCAACGGTGGCAAGTGTGACAAATGATCTTAAGACCCCTTTTTTTTTTCAGCGGCGTTGTAACTTCGAATGGTCACTACATGAACCGTTGTAAGTCGAGGGCCCCCCTGTATCGTATTTTAACCCGAAGAGACTTGGGTGTGCCTAAACTTCCACATTTCTGAGACTTTCTAAAGAAGTTTTCATTGCAATGTATTATTCCATTTAACATTTTGTATTGAGTTATAAAATCAGATAAAATACGATAGATTGTTCCAATAGATTATTCAATTGACTTTTCTTTTTTTTCACTTCTTCTCCCTGCTCTCGAAGCAAAAAATCAAAATTTTCAAAGCTTTCGGTGGCTTCTTAGGAGCTCTCAAGAAGCAGGTCACCTACCGTGAAGCTGTTGTTGACATTTTTGGTGCTCGATTCAGCCACGCTGGCATCCGAGAGATCAACCTCATCGAATATTAAGGACTGTGGAAAGAAAAGAGAGGTGCAAGTCCAACCTCAACCAAGCTCCTCTTGTTCATTTTCTTGTGCTTTCTTTAATGAAAAAAATATATGTATCACACAACACCTAAACCTTATAGGCTGAACCCATTGATAAATCTAGGGACTGTTAGCCTGGATTATGTAAAATGCAAAGCTCTAAAAGAAAAAAGAAAGAAAGGAAATTAAGATGTTTAAGCTGAATTTCTTTTCTTTCTTTCTTTCTTTCTTTCTTTTTTCCACCTCATGGAATAGAATAGTAGAAAAGAATTCTTTATTGGCCAAGTGTGGTTGGACACACAAGGGAATTGTCTTTGGTGCAAATGCTCTCAGTGTCCATAAAAGAAAAGATACATTCGTCAAGAATCAAGAATCATCAGGTCCAACACTTAATGATAGTCATAGGGTACAAGAAGCAATCAAATCATACTAGGAAACAGTCCATAAAAATCGTTAGGATACAAGCGACAAAGTTACAGTCATACAGTCACAAGTGGGAGGGGAAGGGTGATAAGGAGTGATGAGAAGATTAACAGTAATAGTAGTGCAGACTTTGTAAATAGTTGGACAGTGTTGAGGGAATTATTTGTTTAGCAGAGTGATGGCTTTCGGGAAAAAACTGTTCTTGTGTCTAGTTGTTCTGGTGTGCAGTGCTCTATGTGTCGTTTTGAGGGAAGGAGTTGAAACAGTTTATGTCCAGGATGTGAGGGGTCTGTAGATATTTTCACAGCCCTCTTTTTGACTCGTTCAGTATACAGGTCCTCGATTGAAGGCAGGTGGGTGGTAATTGTTTTTTCTGCAGTCCTAATTATCCTTTGGAGTCTGTGTCTGTCCTGTTGGGTTCCAGAACCAAACCAGACCATTACAGAGGTGCAGATGACAGACTGAATAATTCCTCTGTAGAACTGGATCAGCAGCTCTTTGGGCACTTTGAGCTTCCTGAGTTGGTGCAGAAAAAACATTCTTTGTTGTGCTTTTTTGATGACATTTTTGATGTTAGGTGTCCATTTTAGGTCATGTGATATAGTAGAACCTAGAAATTTGAAGCTCCCTACTGTTGATACTGTGTTGTCTAGTATTGTAAGAGGTGGTAGTATGGAGGGTTTCTCCTAACGTCTACCACCATTTCTATGGTTTTGAGTCATTATCCTTATGCATTATTCAAAATATATCATCATCATTTTCTTCATTTTATGACCCCATAATCTCTTGCGGAGTGGAGTCTGGGCAACTGAATGGAGCTAGCTGAATGTTTTACTGGCCGGATGCCCTTCCTGTTGCCAATGAGGAGTTATAGTCATCATGCCCAGAGAGAGAAATATTTGCCTCTAGCTAGGATTGAACTCATAGCCTCCTGATTGTGAGGCCACCACACTACTCCGTATTATTCAAAATCTGTACTTATGAATAAATATGTTGTGATATGCAGCAGCTTCCCCCGTGACTTAAAGCTTTTCCTATATATTCAGAACAGCTAGCCTGATTAAAAACTATGAATGATAAGAATTTTCCCTTAAAATATTGGATAAAACATGAATAGAGACACTGTTTCCTCTGCAAATGGATTTATCTTTATTAAGCCACCAGGCTCTCTCTTGAGCCTAAGGTATAAAGTTAATTTCACATTTTAGAGGATTAGAAATGGTGGCCTTCTTCTTTTCCTTAAATGCCTTTCTAGCAGGAATAAGGAAGAACTAGTTTAGGGATCCTGCATTGTTGCCCTGATTCTTTTTCAAAGCAAAATCTTTCAAGAGGGAAAAGGTATATTTCCCTTTTCTAGATCTCTTTTAGATCATGCCAGGACAGTTTGAAAGGAATGCTAACAATGTAAATCCAATCTGCATTCACTAGCTAGGCTATTGAATAATTTCTTCGCAAAATCAAAAGCCAAATGTACAATCTTTGCTTCTTTTGAGTGCCTTAGAAAGCTATGCTATAAGTAGAAGGAAATAGAATAGTTGCAAGGAAAAAAAATACAGCAGCAATCTTATTTTATCACTCTTATCTTCCGTAGCAATTTCTAAAAGCCTCAAAAATGCAATTATTATATCAGGCAAAGCATGTTCCTTAATAAGTAAATAATAAATTTTTACCTTGGAATTCTTGGCATAGTAAAGAGTTCGGCCCCGGAGTTTAAAGTAACGTCGTTTCCATCTCTGGAATGAGCTGGTTTGTTTCAAGAGCAGTCCTTCCCTTACACTGGTCTTAAAAAGACAAAAAGAGAAGAATATATTAAAATCCTACACATGCCAAAATGGTTATAAATACCATATAATTATTTTCTGTCTCTGCTGTTCTCCACAGATAATATTCTGAAGCGATGGTTTAATAATGTATTTAATTATAGCTGTTATAGCAATCTAGCAATTTGAACTATTTTTAATTCAGCTTTGGTTTTTCTGCTGTTTTATTAGTCTTAGGTGGGTTGGGGTTTCTGGAATGAAGGGGGGGTGGAGGGGGTGCATTTATGTTGCCTATCAAATCCCAAACAAAAGGTTTATATGTGTGTGTGTGTGTGTATGTATGTGTATATATGTACATATGTGTCTGTGTGTGGTGTGCAGATCTTGGTGTGTTTGGGTCTTTTCCCATGGAATAGAATAGAATAGAATAGAATAGAATAGAATAGAATAGAATAACTTTATTGTCATTGTGCAAGTACAACGAAACTGTGGATGCACCCCAGCAACTGTTTGCAATATAATAAAACCAAAGCACTTCAAAATAAAGATTAAAAAAAAAGATCTGAACACGCCAAGACCTGCATACCCGTGAAAATCTATGAATATATATATAAATAAATAAATAAATAAAAAGAGAATAAAAGTTGCACACCCTGAAAAAAAATAACTTTATTTAAGGAGAACAGAAAGGCAGAAGGGGGAGAGAAGAAGAGGAAGAAGGGGAGAAGGAGAGGAAGAAGAGGAAGAGGAGGTGGGAGAGGGGGAGGAGGAGGAGGGAGAAGAAGAAACAGAAGGAGGAAGAGGGAGAAAGAGGACAAGGAAGAAAAAGGAAGAGGAGGAGGAAAGAAGAGGAGAAGAAGAAGAAGAGGAGGAGGAGGGAGAAGAAGAAGAAGAAGAAGAAGAAGAAGAAGAAGAAGAAGAAGAAGAAGAAGAAGAAGAAGAAGAAGAAGAAGAAGAAGAAGAAGAAGAAGAAGAAGAAGAAGAAGAAGAAGAAAGAGGATGGGAAATGAAGGGAGGGAGGAGGAGGAAGGAAGAAGGAGAAAGAAGAAGGAGAAGAGAAGAGAGAAGGAAAGTTGCTTTGGCTCAAGACGTTTTTCCACATTGAGCGCCATCCATTTGTAAAGGAATAGAAGCGCAGCCAATTCCCACAAGATGGCGGTACTGATCAATAAACAAAGTTGAAGTTACTTAGAAGTTACACCCACTTCCCATTTTGGGTTATTTTGCCCATGTAAACACGTGTAACCAACTCTTATGTTGCCACTAAGGAAAATACAGCCCTATGTTATTTTCAAATAAAATTGTGTAACATTATCCCTTTAACTCATGCACAGAGTTGCAAACTCCGTAAAGTATTCCTCTAATTGTTCTTTTGGAACAAAAAGAATAAGGAAAGAAGAACTATTATAACATTTTCTGCAAGAGAGTCTTTCCCTGGAAATACGATAACAATTCCAGGTGAGAACTTGGACTAATAAACAACAGAGTTGTTTTTTCCTGCCAAAGTTAAAACTTTCACAGAAGGACCAAGTTTCAAATATTCATTTTCAGCCTTTGCAAAAAAAAAAAAAAAAAAGCTGAAGTTCCAGAAAAATATCCAAATATGGGTATTTGTAGGAGTATTTTTTTCCCAGTGATGTGAGACGTACACATCCAGTCTAAACTATGTTTTTTTTAAAAAAAAAAAACAATAATCCTTTTTCCTGGAATTTAAATTAAGTGTTTCAAATTAAGTTTAATCCATAAAACAGAACATCGGATTGCTAATTTGGAAAAGGAAGATTGAGTCTTTTGGATTAATTAGCTGTTAGTTTCTCTTCAGCCTTAGCCCTTTCTTGGCATCGTGACAAGAACTTGCAAAATGTTTTGCTTCTCCCAGAGTTTTGAGCTGCTGCCTTTTCATTAAGTAATAAATAACCGCTGCTGCGGAGTTCTCCTTCTGTATTTTTCTACATATTAATCTACCCCGAACGCTGTCAAATTATGGGCCGAATTCAGAGCAACGCTAGGCATGCAAAAACAAAAATAAGCTTAAATTTGATCCAAGGCAAAGGAGAATATTTGTAGCTCGGGTTTGAATAAGGGATCCTTGGGGCTCTCTGAGCTTGGTTGTTTTCTTGCAGACCTTTTGATTGCCTGACTAGGTAACAGCATCAGTACTAGAAAGGAATGGGATTTGTGGAATGAAGGACAAGGAGGAGGAGAAAGAGAAGGAAAAGGTGAGGAGGAGAAGGAGGAAGAGGAAGAGGAGGAGGGGAACTCTGGGGTCTTTGATGCTCTCCAACCTTCATTGTTTTCTTGCAGACATTTCATTACCCGAGAAGGTAGCATCATCAGTATTAGAAAGGAGCAGGGTTTGTGGAATGAAGGAGAAGGAGAAAGAGAACAGAAGGAAAAGGCAAGGAGGAGGAAGAGGAAGAAGAAAAGAAGAATGGGGGGGGGTCCTTGATGCTCTCTGAGCTTCGTTGTTTTTTTGCAGACGTTTCATGACCCAACTAGGTAACATCATCAGTACTAGAAGGGAGTGGGGCTTGTGGAATGAAGGAGAAGGAGAGGGGGAAGGAGAAGGAGAATTGTGGCATCCCCAGTGCTCTCTGAGCTTGGTTGTCTTTATGCAGACATTTCGTTACCCATCTAGGTAACCTCATCGGTATCTGGTACTGATGAAATGTCTTCAAGAAAACCACCGAATTCAGACTGAAAGTTTTCTCCACTTCTTCGCTACTGTCTACTTTAAAAAAAAAACACTGAAATTTCTCATGATCAGTAATAAATGAGAGATTGACAAGAATAATTATTTTATATAGTGTTTTATATGTGTGTGTGTGTTTAAATATGTAGGTCATTCAACAGTTTTGTTAGTTACAAGAGCATTTGATTGCAATCTAAGAGAAGCACAATCCCACACTAGTGAGTTCTTTTAATAAAGTTGATTTAACATTAGTGGTCTTTGTTTAGTAACAAGTAAAAGTAATTGTTTTCCTTATTTAGGTAAGCTTTTTTCACTAAAATCAGGTTGGCACATCCAGATCGTGAATAAACAGTCGTGCCTTGAAATAAGTATAATAAAAAAAAAATCACACCTAAAGTATATTCAAATCAGGTGAAGAAAAGTTGATTGAACAATCTAGTCAACCATGCTGAATAGTGATACAAGCTACTGACCAATTGGTGTTGGTGCTTAGCACTGATGATGTTACCTAGTTTGGTCATGAAACGTCTGCAAGGAAAGAACCAAAACAGAGAGCACTAAGGAGCCCTCAAGGAACAATTTGTCCAAAGCACAATGCACGTAAACAGACATTTGGCTTGCCAACTGTTTCTACCAGGCATCGCAAAAAGCCACAGCGGGTATGACAACAGTCAAGATGGCGTCCATCATGTTTCAATCAAAGCCCTAATCCTTTTGTAGGGTTTCCTGTCTAAGCAGGGGTTTGGACTAGAAGACCTCCAGGGTCCCTTCCAACTCTGTTATTCTATTCTGTTCTTTTCTGATCTGCGCTGTGAACGCAACAACATTAAACAAGGATAGACAGTTGGTGTAAAAACAGAATTTCCTTTCATTTTTGAACAACCACGGATGCCTCTAAGTGAAAGTAAGGGGAGGAAAAACCACAACAGAACAGATCAACAGCACTTTTATCAGATTTCTTAAAAGCTACTACGAGAATGTCATTATATTGTGCATTGTCTGAAGAACCCATTATGTGTTTTTATCTTATTGCTCCTCTGGTTTTCATTTTTACAGGTCAGATGCTTCTCGCTGCAACATTAAATTGAAGACATGAAAGTCATGAGCACAAGAAATGGAACCAATTCTTTTATGCAGCACATCGTTTCGAAAGGTTGGCTAGATCTGCATGGAGAAAACCTCTTTAATGCCAATGGTAACATTTGCTTCCTAGAATAGAAACTTTTTCACGAAGAGTTTATTTTAGAACATAACAATGCACGTTCAAATAAAAGCAGAATTGCGTAGTTTTTCAGACGGGGCCAGATGATAGAATGAGATCAAGTCATTTCATAAAGGGAGAAAAAAACAAAACAAATCAAAGTCACATTTTATTCAGCTCAGTGAAATATCAGTTGGGTTTGAAATTCACGGCTGTTCGTGTTTTTCTTTTCAAATTATTTCAGTCCTGGTGAAAATAATTCAATCTGCACCCAATCCGTGATTTCAGGTGCTAAACAGGCAACTTAAAATTGGGTTCAGGAGAGAAACTACTCACTAATTCTCCTACAATCGGTATAGTTAGTTAAAAAAATAATCTGTTTATGCTTTAATGTGGGTCGGAAGCAACCAGGGGTGGGATTCAACCAGTGTTACTACCGGTTCAGTGACTACGTTTCGTGCGCTGAACTGAAGAAGTTTCTTGCATGAGAAGTGAAACGTCAAGGAAAAACCTAGGAAGTCCAGTTGCCTCCTGAAAGAAAGCACCTTTGGGACAACCATGGCCTGGAGGATGGAGAACCTCCATATACAATCATCTTATCTGAAGTTAAAGGTATGTTCCTGATTCTTCAAGCGTGACAAGAATGGAACCAGAGACCCAGAGAGATTGCGTCCTCTTCTTCACTACCCTGAAAATATGACCTGCCCTGAAAGAAAGTCCTAGCTTGATTTTTTAACACATAATATAAGCCCTACCCCCAAAATAAGCCCTAATTAAGATCCCGCCCACTCCAGAGTAGACAGGTAAAAATTAAGCTAGGATGGGGATTGAGGGGTAGAGCTGCCCTACTACTTACCTTTGGATAGATGTAGCCAGGCCTCGCACACCCTGACACCTGTCTCGCACACCCCATATCTTCTGCAGACAGCAAGTCTTTCCTGAAGGCCTCTGGAGCTGGTAACAAAGCTCTGGATCGATCCTGAGGCTGCAGAGGCCTTCAGGAAAGCCTTGCCGGCTGCAGAAGAAGAAGTTCCTGAAGGCCTCTGACAGCGAAAAGGAGGCCAGGGGGCGATGCGCACAAGTGAAATTAGTCAGTGGAGGGCATCCCCCGAAAATAAGACCTGGTGCCTTTTTTGGTGGCAAGAAAAATATAAGACAGGGTCTTATTTTCGGGGGAACACGGTAGATGTTCTGGAGAAACTTTAATTAGGATTCCTACACTAAATAGAAGGTTCAACATCCAAGCCCCAGTAGCTCCTTTGAGCTCCATGCAAGGTAAGCCAGAGATAAATCCTATCCCTCCACCCCATCCGAGGAGTACAAAGTTAAAGTGTAGAATTGTGCAAAGGGACAGTGTTGTAACAAAACCAGAAATTTAGAAATGCCGCAGGAGTTTCAAAACCTCAAGCTAATGCGAGCTCAGGCACGCGCCGGTCGATATTCAAAAATATTTCTAGATAGTTCTTCAGTTTTAACGAGCACCTCAGGCAACGTAGGAGTCAAGAACCGAGACCCGCAAATACGCAAACTCTGGGAATGAATTAAAAAGTGTGCCCAATTTCTCAAACCAGAAATGGAACCTTGTGGAGTTCTCCAGAGTGTTTATTTCCTCGCACCAAACCAGACCGTTCAAACTAACATGCCTTACGTCACCAGTAATAGTTTGAGAGGAAGTTCAGGGTTCAACTCCCCACTGGCACAGTCCAGAAAACCATTTCAAACAAAACTTTGCCCCGCCTCTTTTTGAAAGCCTCCAGTGATGGAGCCTCCACAACCTCTGAAGGGAGGTTATTCAATCGGAATAGAGCTGGAAGGGTCCTCCAAGGTCTTCTAGTCCAACCCCCTGCTCAATCAAGAAACCTTTTAATACCACTTACTTTTACAGATATCTATCTATCTATCTATCTATCTATCTATCTATCTATCTATCTATCTATCTATCTCTTTCTAAATTCCTGACAAGAGAGAGAGACAGAGAGAGAGAGAAAGGGAGAGAGGGAGGGATAGAGAGAGGGGGAGAGAGAGGGAGGGAGGGAGATAGATAGACAGAGAGAAAGAGATAAAGAGATAGAGAGGGAGGGACGGAGGAGAAGATAGATATAGAGAGAGAGGGGGAGGGAGGGAGAGAGAGAGAGATAGATCTAGATATCTAGAGATAGAGATATAGAGATATAGATAGATAGAGATATAGATAGATAGATAGATAGATAGATAGATAGATAGATAGATAGATAGATAGATAGATAGATAGATAGATAGATCTAGATATCTAGAGATAGAGACATAGAGATAGAGATAGATAGATAGATAGATAGATAGATAGATAGATAGATAGATAGATAGATAGATAGATAGATAGATAGATAGATAGATAGATAGGTATAGATGTAGATAGATATAGATATATGCATATCTTTCTAAATGCCAAATAGGCACTTATTATTTAATAAGTATGCATGGAGTGATATAAAGCACTTTGAGATGTTTTGAAATGTTTTCAAATGGACATTTGCAAATCAAAGAGGGAACGGTGGATTCCATTGTGTGCTCCCAAAGACTTTCCTTGACCGGGATTAGCGTTTGGGTCATGCCAAGACAAACATTTATCGCAACAAGTGGACGTGTTTGTGCTACCTTTTGGGTTGACGTTTCACATCGCCTGCAACCTTATGCGATCGTGACATTACGAGACAGTGTCTAAAATAAATACTTCAGCGCCAAAGTGCCTGTGAAATGTTATGCGCTGACAAGCTGAGCATGATGTTTGTTCTCTAGAGAAACTTGTTAATTTCAAATACGTCTTCTAACCCCACAGCAGGTCTTCTAAACAAATCCGTAACAAGAGAGACTATGCTGTCTCTTTTGGGGAATAAAACATACACACACACACACACATACACACACACAAAATCTGTTGTTTTTCAGGGATAACCAGGGTGCAAAAAATGCAGTCCCAGAGTTGCACCCCGTTCCACCTCTTAAAATCCTGAATTTCCACCCCACGTTCTGTCAGTATAATTCATGAATTGGAAGAGACATGGTAACAGGTCAGCCAATGGGGACTGGTTGGAAACTGAAACATAATATTTGTGTCAACTGATAAAACATCTAAAAATGGTTTTAGAGTTGCCATGAAGGGGTGGGGAGAGAAATTTGAAGGAGCAGTGGGGCAGTTTAAAACCAAAAGTGCATTCCATTCTTATCTTGCAAAGATTGTAACTAAGCGACCGGAATTTCTGCCGGGAAAATCCCTAATTGGAGAATGTGATTGATGACGCTCAGCTATGAATGTGTTTCATTAGCTGGAGAATATGAATTATGATACACCCGGCGGGGTGGGAAGAAGGGGAAACAGGGTCATAGGTGACAGTGAATGACATGTCTCAGAATCGGCTTCATGCAGGTCATGTCCATGGCTTGGGACCTGGGTACTTACGGGACCACCTGCTGCCACCAACAGCATCCTGCCGCCCAGTGCGCTCCCACAGGGTCGGCCTCCTCGGGGTTGTGCTGGCTGGGCGTTGCCGGTTGGTGGCCCTGAGGGTGTGGGCCTTCTCTGCAGGGGCTCCCTCCCTTTGGAACGACTTGCCCACGGAGATACGGGCCATCACCGTCATTCAGACCTTCCGGCATGCAGTAAAGACCCTGTTTTTTCAAAAGGCCGGCCTGGCCCAGTAACGATTTGTGGGGTTTTAAATTTGGTATTTTTAAATTTTTTATCAGTTTTTATACATGTTAATTTTATATTCGGCCTCTAATTTACTCATTTTAAATTGTTTTTAACTTTATAACTTTATACTGTTTCTGTTTTAGCTGGCTGTACACCGCCCCGAGTCCCGTTTTTGGGAGAGGGGGCGGTATAAAAATCTAATAAACATAAACATGTCGACATGTTCGCTCCAGGGGTGGGTTTCTACCGGTAGCTCTGAAGAGCAGCAGACATAGAACCGGTTCTATGTCTGCTGATGTTTTTACCCACCTGCCCACCCGGGCACTTACCTGATCTTTATTTCCTGATATTTTTCAACTTCAGCTACCGTGCGAGGCACAGCTGCAGTTAAAAAAGCAGGAAAAAAGGGCTGTTTCAAAGGCTGCTTCTCTGCACGCAGCATGCTGATGACAATTGCATGAGCATTGCAGCGTGCAGGGAAGCACATCGTAAATCACCAAACCTCGTAAATCCCAAACCGGTAGTTAACCCTGTCATATTGCACCCCTGTTTCGCTCCTAATAAATCCTTTGACGTTTTTGAAGCTTGGCTTAATTAGGGTTGATTTAATTAGGGCAACTGCCGGAATCCAGACAATTTGTTTGTATGAGGGCCATAAGAGACAGTTTGGAGTCTGGGCGTGGCTTTGATTTGCTGAACTGTATATAACCATGTTGGTGAACCTATGGCACGCGTGCCGGAAGTGGCACGCAGAGCCATTTCCCCCGGCATGTGAGAGGTCGCCCGGAAGAGCCCTTCTGAGCATGCACGTGCGTGCCACTGCCTGACAGCCGATTGTCGGGTATCTGGTGTGTATGCAAAGGGGGTGGGTGGTGCATGGGAGACATGCACACATGCACAGAGATGCATGGTGTGCGAGGGGATCGGCACGCATGCGCAGAGGTGCGTGGCACATGAGGGGAATCATGTGCGCATGCGCAGGGGGCGTGGGGCAGACGCATTGCCTTCTGGGTGTGCAAGCACCTGCACGCACAATTATTGGCACGGGAGCTGAAAAAGGTTAGCCACCACTGGTATTGGTTTGTCCTCTGTAACTCAGGCCTCTGTATCTCTCTACTCTGTGACGACTTGCTATTGTAAATATTGCTTCTGTGTTCCTGAATTTGTACGCTGACTTCTGCTTTATGGTATTATATATAAAGAAGTTTTTCTTATGCAGATGAATCCTGCAGAATTATTTACTTGTTTGCTGGTTAGATGTGCTGCAAACACTCTGACATGTTCGTCCAGGGATGTTCTGACCCAAACCTGACTCCAAGGGAGCAAACACGAGACAAAGGTACCAGCACAACCTTTTCCTGCTTCATTTACAAATCCTGTTTCTTTACAGGTAAAAGGCTGCTTCCAACTAATTAAGTTCTGATAAGGAAGAGCTTTGCCAAGTTTTTGCAAGGCTGCCAAGAACAACAGATAAAGTTCCTAAACACTAAATCAAAGAGTCTCCAAACACCAACTAAGATATTCTGAATGTCCACAAGGCTTGAGTGTAAGAAATTCTTTGCTTCCTGCAAAGAACTCTAGTTTCTCAGCTGGCTTTTATCTCTGAAGGGAGGGGCCATCACCTTCCAGTCTTACTCCCGAGTCTCCCATGCTGCTGCAGCTGCTCTTTCCTTTGAGCAGCCTTGCACGCATGCACATTGGGCACAGGCTCCTCAGGAACCTCCTCCTCACTGCTGCCAGCCTCCACAATCTCCACTCACGCATCATCCCAAAATCTCCAGAACCGTAAAGCCTACAAACTTGAAATTTGGCCCCATGTTCCTCTTGGCTTCTAAATGCTCACTAAGAAAGGATTTTTCCAAATGACCATCGGAGCATTAGTATTTTCTATATTATTATTATTAACACCCTCTTATGCTAAAGAGTTCTACTTCCCCTCCCCACCTGGAAAGAAATCTCTTCCAAATGCAAAACACAAGCAGAGGAGAGGAGTTTCTGTTTCAGTTTTAGTTTAGGTTTAGGTTAGGTGTATTTAATTTATATACCGCTTCCTCTCCCATGGGATTCGGGACGGTGTACAGCCAATTAAAAACAATACAAAGAAAACGTAAAATTTAAAAACAGATTAAAACACATTAAATCAATGGCCGAAGTTAAAAATGACAAATTTAAAATCCCGCAATATTATTAGGCCAGACCGGCTCGTTGAAAAAGATGAATCTTCAATGCGCGCCTGAAGGTTCGCAGGTCAGGGTTAGTCCGTATTTCCGGGGGCAAGTTTTAGTTTCACAGCACCAAGCAGTTTTAGTACAGAACAGTTGAGCTAAGCCACACCCAGGCTCCTTGCTGTTTCCTTGCTCACATAGCAAATACACTGTTTCAGTTTCCAAACAGCCCTCAACTCTCTCACACTGAAAGGACGCTAGCCAGATGAATACCAATGGATGCTGGTAGGCAGAGGCACAATTCCCCCTCCCCCCCCCTTATCTTCCTCCCCAAAAACTAAGCCCAACCACATAGTTGCATAGTGAAGCATGGGTATCCAGCTAATTTTAAAATAAAGTTGGATCCCTTGATGATTTGGCACGAACATCTGTGGCATATCAGAGAAGTTGTTATCTTTGATCTTCTCAACTAGAGGTGGTCCTCAACTTGTAACCATTCATTTAGTGATGGTTCAAAGTTACAATTAAACACTACTTGAGGGAGGGAAATATAGTTTTGCTTTCTCTGCAGCTGGAATGACAATTCAATGAAAGGATATTCACGTCTCAGCTCAATGAACGGTTTCCCTGCAATTTTCTTTTCCCCATCAACGAAAATAGTACCAAGTTAGAACGGTTTCTTTCCAAATTAGATTAAGCGTGCCGGTTTAAAATACAGAGTAATGTAATCTAGTTAATCAAATCAGGTAAAAAAAAAAAGACATACAAATTGGTCCAGGCCGCCACGATTAAGCCTGCTCTTAATCTCATCATTGTCTAGTCTGCTGTCCAACAGAAACCTATAAAAATACTCTTTTGGCTCCAAAGAATCTTTATTATAATGCTTCATTTTGGGTTTTTCTAGTACATATTTCATCCCTAAGTTTCCCTTATATAGAACGTTGTACTTTGGTGAACCATCAATCTGGTACTTATATCTAACTGAGCCCCTCTGTTGTCTGAATTGCTAGAGATTTAACCTTTTTTCTTTGTTAAGGAAAAAAAACAAAGATTTTTCTTTTAGAAACCTCGGGTTTATTAATCGATTGGGGAAACAGGACATAATCTAGGCAGAAAACTTTTAAAAATACCCCAAGAAAAATGGCGATGGCAAATCACATTTTTTTAAAAAACTACACCCATAATGTCTCCAGGAGTTAGGGATGCCTCTTGTGATGACCCAAAGGGGCATGGCACAAAAGCAACAAAGTCACAAAAGCAGGTAAAGTCCCTTTAATTCCTCCAACTTGGCCCCTAATGTCTAGTTATCATCAGCTGGAGAAAAAAACTCTCCCAAGAACAGTCTTTAAAGGGAAGAAATTCAGTTCGAACCCAAAGTACATCTAGATTATAAATTAAAAACCAACACAAACCATGCTGCAACAATTAACGAGACAGGGTAGGATAAGGAATTGCAGACTTCGAAAGATAATGAAACAAACATGGTTGGGAGGATGCCAGAACTCAGATAAGACTTGACAAACAAAGATAATGCACGCTTTGTTTCCAGCAAGGTGCAATGCACAAACACCCCTTTTATCCTGTTTTCCCAGCTGCAGCTAATGAAGGGAATCAGGGCTCTTTCCTCCCCTGTAAGCCATGTTGCTCCCTTCTCCGTTTCTCCCTGCGTGCCCTAGGATGCAGAGGGGATGGGCCTGGGTCTTCCTCTGAAGGCCTAGCCAGACTGTGCCCTTCCCCCATTTCCTCCACAGCCACCAGAGCCAACAGGGGTATGACCCCTTTGAGGAGAATTTATTTACTGTATTTTTCCTCTGGAGATTGACTATAAATAATAAATAATAAAGGTATCCTCGACTCACCACCACAATGGAACCCCCAAATACAGGTTGCTAAGTGAAACACGTGTACATTTTCCCCATCTTACAACCTTTCTTTGCCATAGTTGTTAGGGGAATTGTTGCAGGGGTTAAGTCAGTAAAATGGTTGTTAAGTAAATCTGGATTCCGCATTGACGTAGCTTGTCGGAAGGTCGCAAAAGGGGATCGCAGGACTCTGCAACCGTCATAAGTACGAGTCAGTTGCCAAGCGTCTGAATTTTGATCAGGTGATCACGGGGAATGCTGCAATGGTCGTAAGTGTGAAACACAGTCATAAGTCACTTTTTTCAGTGCTGTTGTAACTTTGAACAGCCACTAAACAAATAGTTATAAATCAAGAACTATTCGTATGGCTAAACCTGGCAATATGGATTATGGCTATCCCACATTGTGGTCAGAAATTAAAGCTGGCTCCTTATCATCATCTTCATTCAAGGACTCCATAATTCCTTGCGGGGTGGAGTCTGGGCAACTGAATGAGCCGGCAGAGTGTTTTACTGGCCGGATGCCCTTCCTGTCACCAAGGCGGAATTGTGTTCAGCAGATATATTCCCAGTGGGCCCGGAGAGAGAAATATCTGCCTCTCCCTAGGATCGAACTCACAGCCTCCTGAGTGTGAGGCGAGAGCTCCACCATTAGGTCACCACACCACTCCTTATGATGCTTATTAATACCAAACTTTTAGATTTTTTGTTTTGCAATTTTGGAAGATGCCAATAATCCACATTTCTTCAGGCAGGCTTCAATCCTGGCTACGGCACAGAGATAAAACTTAATTGCCTGGATCAAGAATATTTATCAGGAGATTACTGGAATAACAGAGTTGGAAGGGACCTTGGAGGTCTTCTAGTCCAACCCCCTGCTCAAGCAGGAGATACCACTTCAGTCAACTGAATATCCAATCTCGTCTTAAAAAACCTTCACTATTTCTAGAGACAAGTTGTTCCACTGGTTGTTTGTTCTCACTGTTAGGAAGTTTCTCCTTAATTCCAGGTTGCTTCTCTCCTTGATTAGTTTCCATCCTTTGTTTCTTGTCCTGCCTTCAAGGTGCTTTGGAAAATAAATTGACCCCTTCCTCCTCTTTGGGGCAACCCCTCAAATATTGGAAATCTGCTATAGTGTCCCCACTACTCCTCCTTTCCTCTAGAGTAGCCAAACCCAATTCCTGTAACCATTCTTCAAATGTTTTAGTGTCTGATCAGTGGTGGGATTCAATTTTTTTTACTACCGGTCCTGTGGGCATGGCTTGGTGGGTGTGGCTTGGTGGGCGTGGCAGGGGAATTATACTGCAAAATCCCCATTCCCTCCCCATTTCTGGGGGAAGGTTACTACAAAATCTCCTTTCCCTCCAGGCATGCTCCTGGTGGAGACTGACTCTGAGGGAGAGGAGGAACAGCCGACAGGGAGTGGAAGTGTGGCTCCGGAGGTTGTGGAAAAAGTTGGGGAAGGGCAGAGGCCGGCTGGGCAGTCAGAGGAGGACCCATGCCCATCCCCTCTCCATCCTAGGAAACGCAGGGAGGAGAGGATTACGGGAAAATGTGGTCTACTTGAGAGGAGAGAGCCATGATCCTCTTCATGGGCTGCAGCTGTGACAACTGAATAAGAGGACGGACCTGTGTACGGACTAACGCTGGAAACAAAGCATGGAAACATCTCTAGTTTATGGTTCCTCTCTGACTTTGGCATCCTTCCCAGTGTATGTTATCCGTGGACGTCCTCCAGCTTTTATCTTGCCTGGTTTGTATTGCTTTTTTCCTCCTTCTTGTAACTGTTTGTGTGGGAGTTTTTTGTCTTCGGTCAAGAATATTCGGAGCTTGGAAACAAAGTGAAGGAATAAAAGGGGCTTCACCTGTTTTCGGTGACTGTGCTTGTTTTGTATCCCACCCTGGGTCATCACACCTCCCCACCCACTAACCTGCTTTCCAGTTCCATTCTCCTGTGCAGGGGCAACAAAAGAAGACACAGCCGATCAGCTGGGACTCGGGAGGCAGAGAAGAGATGGGGGCGGGGCCAGCCAAGAGGTGGGATTTGCCGGTTCTCTGAACTACTCCAAATTTCCACTACCGGTTCTGTAGAACCGGTCTGAACCGGCTGAATACCACCTCTGTGTCTGATCCTCTTCGTTGCTCTTCTCTGCATTCTTTCCAGAGTCCCAAATCTTTTTTTGTATCATGGCAACCAAAACTGGATGCAGCATTCCAAGTGTGAGTTTACCAAGGCAGACACAGGCCCCTCTGGATGTAGTCAGCAAAAACAAGAAAAAAAAAACCCAATTGTTCAGGAAAGTTTAACGTAACTCATATGATCCGTTAACATGCGGTGCTACATGGACCATTCAGTGGAGAAGCAAAATTAAGCGGGTTGCATTATGGAGAAATTACGTTTTCTAATATGCTAAATGATGAGATTCCGTCCTCTTAACATGCTGGAAACTGAGCAAGGCAGCCCCTTATATGTCTTTAATCTTTCGTAAATCTGAAATTGTAGATTCGTGGAATAGCTCCTGTTCCAGAGAAATCCTGTTTCGGTCGTGCATTAATTTTTGCTGCAAGACATACTAAGTTTAGCCCAATTCCAATTCATCCCCCAGATAATAATGACGTTGATTATTGTTGACAGTTCTCTCAATGCTGCTGCTGAAGTCAGACATCCCAGGAGCTTCTGTCCTACATTTTTATTACCTGAAGGGCAACTGTACAAAATCCAGAGCATCCCGACGGGGGTGAAAATTACCCACTAAAATAAAAATATTCTCCTGGTTGGAGTTTTCTCAGCAGCAATCCAAGATACGGTTTGCCGTAGCTACCTTCTGAGATGTTTCTCAATGTCTCAGTCCCAGGATTTCCTGGTAGTCTCCTGTCCATGCCTTAAGCAGGTGTCCAGCTGACAGGGAAGTCCTCGTACGAGACTCCTGCCTTGAGCAGAGGGTTGGATTAGAAGATCTCTGAGGTTCCTTCTAGATCTGGGATTCTATGTTCATTCCGTCGCCCAAC
Organism: Bungarus multicinctus; assembly: GCA_023653725.1. Taxonomy (NCBI): domain Eukaryota; kingdom Metazoa; phylum Chordata; class Lepidosauria; order Squamata; family Elapidae; genus Bungarus; species Bungarus multicinctus. The sequence goes on along the minus strand of CM042851.1, from coordinate 53,250,430 downwards.
TCAGCATGACTTGGTCAGGCTGTGGGGCTCAAACACAGCCTAATCTTCTCCGACACACAGAGAAGGCTCCTTCTTGCATGGGACAAAGAAGTCATTACCTCAGTTGATTGTCCTCAGCGAACAAGAAGGTCTAACCTCTTATTTTGCCCATTGTAGTTTAATTTGATATATCCATGCTATGCATAATATGTCGGGCCTTAGGAAGGGAGGGAGGGAGGGAGGAGAAGGAAGGGAGGGGAGGGAGGGAGAAAGGAAGGAAGGAGAAGGAAGGAAGGGGGAAAGGAAGGAGGGGAGGGAGGGAGAAGGAAGAGAGGACGGAGAGGGAGGGAGAGGGAGAAGGAAGGGAGGGAGGGGAGGGAGGGGGAGGGAGAAGGGAGAGGGGGAGAGAGGGAGGGGAGGGAGGAAGGGAGAAGGAAGAGAGGGAGGGAGGGAGAGGGAGAAGGAAGGGGGAAGGAGAAGGGAGGGTGGGAGAGAGGGAGGGGAGGGAGGGAGGGAGGGAGAAGGAAGAGAGGGTGGAGGGGGTAAGGGAGGGAGGGGAGGGTGGGAAGCAAGGGAGGGAGGAAGATGAAGGAAGGGGAGGGAGGAAGGAGAAGGGAGGGAAGGAGGAAGAAAGAGAAGGCAGGGAGGGAGGGAATGAAGGAAGGAAGAAGGGAGGGAGGATCAAGATGGATGAAGGAAAGAGAAGGGAGGGAGGGTGATGGAAAGAAGGAATGGAGGGAGGGAGGGAAGGAGAGTCGGTCCTTAGTGCTCTCTGAGCTTGGTTTTTTTTTTCTTATAGACATTTCATTACCCAACTAGGTACCATCATCAGTGCTGTAAAGGAGTTAGGTTCTAGCGCTGATTATTATGAATGAATGATGATGAATCAGCTCATGAAAGGTCTCAAAGGAAACCTCCACACCCAGGACTCCCCCACAGTTCAACCCTGAATGGCAACCATTTTCTTCTATTGTATACCGGCAATCCTGGATTCACCACAGTTCGGTTAGGGGCCATTTGATGCCAAAACATCACTGAAGACAACGACGGATGGTCGTTTTTCACCTTTAACCCACTGCACCTCCCTGATCACGTGGCCAAAATTCAGACCATTGGCAACTGGCTCATATTTGTGATGGCCACATCAACTGGTTCTTCATTTACGACCGGTGCCGTGTCCCCAGATCACCCGATCCCCTTTTTATGACCTTCGGACAAGCAAAGTCAACGGGGAAAACGGAATTCGCTTAAAAACAAGGGTGGGATTCAGCCAGTTTGGACCGGGTTCGAGCGAACCGGTAGTCCCGGTCATTGATTGGCCTCACCCACCACTCCTGCCCTAGTCTGTCCTATATTTCCATGTTTTGCAGCTCAGCTGATTTGCGCAGCACCGCAGGTTCCCACAGCTGTTTTACTCACCGGGGCTACAGCAGAAGGTCAGTTGTAGAGCTGAAAATGGACAGTTTCGAAACGCTTGTATTCAGAGTTTTGCAGCGTTAATTCAGCGCCAGAAAAATAAACACAGATGGCTGATTCCTCATTTGACATCTTTATAAACATAACAAGTAGATTTTACAAACCGGTTGTAGATTTCTCCAACCTGGAGCAAACTCACACAGAGACATGTTGCAAGTTCAGAGCAGAGCTCCAGTCTTCAGCAAATAAGCAAGTTAGTTTCATCTTCAATTAAACAGACTCAGACTTTAACATAGCTGCAGAGTTGCAGAGCTTAATACAGAGCCATGCCTAGGCTACTTCTAGTTTCAGTTTTCTAGGCTACTTCTAGTTTCAGTTTCCAGCCTAGGCTACTTCTAGTTTCAGTTTCCAGCCTAGGCTACTTCTAGTTTCAGTTTCCAGCCTAGGCTACTTCTAGTTTCAGTTTCCAGACTAGGCTACTTCTAGTTTCAGTTTCCAGACTAGGCTACTTCTAGTTTCAGTTTCCAGCCTAGGCTACTTCTAGTTTCAGTTTCCAGCCTAGGCTACTTCTAGTTTCAGTTTCCTAGGCTACTTCTAGTTTCAGTTTCCTAGGCTACTTCTAGTTTCAGTTTCCTAGGCTACTTCTAGTTTCAGTTTCCTAGGCTACTTCTAGTTTCAGTTTCCTAGGCTACTTCTAGTTTCAGTTTCCAGCCTAGGCTACTTCTAGTTTCAGTTTCCTAGGCTACTTCTAGTTTCAGTTTCCTGCCTAGGCTACTTCTAGTTTCAGTTTCCTGCCTAGGCTACTTCTAGTTTCAGTTTCCTAGGCTACTTCTAGTTTCAGTTTCCTAGGCTACTTCTAGTTTCAGTTTCCAAATTGTCCTCATTGGCTGATTTAGTTGCTATGCCTATTCATTGGCTGACCTTGTGACCAAGCTCTATTCCAGTTCATGAATATACTCTTGACACGCTGCACACACTCAACAAACTGATTGTTACGCCCACCAGTTGAATCCCACCACTGCTTAAGAACCATGTTCCTAACTTAACAACTGCAGTGATTCACTTAACTTCCAGTGCCCAGAAAGGTCGTAAAAGTGGGGGGCAAAACTCCCTTCACAACTCTCTCACTTAGCAACCATATATTTGGGGCTTTGTGGTGGTCGTAAGCCGAGTGCTACCTGTATTATAACTAAGGCATCAGACGAGACAGCAGCCTGCGTTGTGGTTTCCGTTATTATTCCATGTTTCTGGCAATTTAACAGATAACAGATAATCAGAGTTGGAAGGGACCTTGTAGGTCATCTAGTCCAACCCCCTGCCCAAGCAGGAGACCCTACACCATTTGTGGCAAACGGTGGTCCAAGCTCATCTTGAAAGCCTCCAGTGATGAAACTCCCACAACTTCTAAAGGCAACTTCTATTCTATGGGTTGATTGTTCTCACCGTTAGAAAATTCCTCCTTATTTCCAGGTTGAATCTCTCCTTGTTCAGTTTCCATCCATTATTCCTTGTCTGGCCTACAGGTGCTTTAGAAAACAGCTTGACCCCCTCTTCTTTGGGGCAGCCCCTCAAATATTGGAAGACTGCTATCATGTCTCCCCTGGTCCTTCTCTTCACTAGACTAGCCAGGCCCAGTTCCTGTAACTGTTCTTCATACGATTGAGCCTTCAGTCCCCTCATCATCCTGGTTGCTCTTCTCTGTACTTTTTCTAGAGTCTCCACATCGTTTTTATAGTGTGGTGACCATTTGCTGCTATGGGTTTTCTTCCTCTTTCCTCTCTAGGTTGCCTTTCTATGCTCAGCCCATTGTAAAAAAAAAAAAAAATTGTATTAAATTCCCACTCAAAGGATTATGGCAACTGAGAGGAAGGAAGTAGGTCAGAAGCAACGATTTTCAGGGAACAAGACAGCAGGAGGCCACAGAGGAGAAAAAAACAACACACACACATACAACTGTTTGGATTTAACGAATTGTTGTATCCATCCCTGCATTTAAATTGATTTCCAATTCCAGGATAAAAAGCTTTTTAGAACAGGAAAGGAAGCTATAAAAGCAATCTGAAGCCATTATTTAATCGTGTGTAACTGGGAACGCTTTTCAATTGTATAATTGTAAGAGGGAAGAGAAATGGGACAAAGGAAACCCTGATCATAAACTAGCTCAATTACACAATTATGCACGAAACAAATAAATTAAAACCGAAATACAGCGGCTAAAATACTTGCGTGCAAAAAAAAATCCCTCTTTGTTTTACTTCTCTGAGAACAGGCTGCTTAAGAAATCTCTTTCTTAACAACTACAGGAAGGGTGGATAGCTTACTCATATCACATTGTTTCATAGTGTACACATCTAAAATAGCTAGACAAAGTAACACAACCTTTCTGCATCAGCGATTACCCAGGGTATCCTTGCTGGATGGAGACAGCTGTGATGTTCTGAGTCGGTATCTTAAGAAAATAATATTAAATGGAGCTTGAACCATTCTTTAATGTGATTTTGGGGAATCTGGGAGTTTTTGATTTATTTTTATTTTTTTGAGAAAGCTCTAAACTTTTCCAAATGTACCAGATCTGTCGAACGTTAGAGATTTCCACCGATGCCAAAATTCAAGCAGAAACGTTTAAAGAAGAGGGGTTGTATTCAGAATCTAATTTAGCTCAGAGCATTGCAAGGATTAAAAGCTACAGCAATTACACATTCGGTCTTTCCAGGAAATGTGAGATCCAAACAGAATAAATAAAACAATCCGAGAAATTGTGCACGCCATAATTCTTCTCTTTTTACGCCTGAGAGTCAAACCTCTCTCTCAACCATCTCCATCTCCTTCTGTTCTTTCCCTCAATGAATGGGCTATCAAACTTACATCCATCCCTCTCTTTCTCTCTCTCTCTCTCATACACACACACACTTATACATATACACACACATATACACACACACACATTATGTGGATACTTCTTAATTACCATTTTGGCAAACGCACAAGTCTACCCAGGAAAAACAATCTATTGTGCCCTGTGAACTTTAAAAAGCTTTTCTTCTATTTCCAAGATTTAAAAGATATATTCTTCTGGAGAGGAGTGTGTGTGTGTGTGTGTGTGTTTGTGTGTGTGTGTGTATGTGTGTGTGTGTTTGTGTAAAAAATAACCATAGGTGTTACTAATTAGCGAGCCTGCCAAGAAAATGTCACTCTGCCAACGGATAATGAATGTTTTCTCGAGCTGTGTGCAAAGTCACAATATGTTCACTATTTTCACTTCGAGACACGTTGGGGCTGGAGAATGGTTTGAAGCACACGATTCTCCTGAATGAAAAGGCTGTGAGACACACGCAAGAGAAACTTTTATTTCCCCCCTCCCACCAACAAACAAATATCACTTACATTTGTTGAAGACAAAGACTGATTGAGACATAATATCATCCATAAAACATAATCCAGAGATATTTCACGAGAAGAGTTCTCCACTCCTCTACTCGCAACGTAATACCTTATGCCTCCAGACTTGAAATTTTAGGCTTAGACAACTTAGAACTACGCAGCCTTTGGTCCGACCTAAGCGTAGTACACAAAATTATCTATGTCAATGTCCTACCGGTCAATGACTACTTCAGCTTCAACCACAACAACGCACGAACACACAATAGATACAAACTCAAGGTAAACCGCTCCAAACTCAATTGCAGGAAATACGACTTCAGCAACAGAGTGGTCAATGCCTGGAATACTCTACCTGACTCTGTGGTTTCTTCCCCAAACTCCAAAAACTTTAACCTCAGACTGTCTACTGTTGACGTTTCTCTATTCCTAAGAGCTCTGTAAGGGGTGTGCATAAGCGCACCAACGTGCCTACCATCCCTGACCTACTGTTCTCTTTTATTCTTATCCATTTCATGTATTAATAAACATGTTTATACTTATATATGTTATGAAATGCATGCATGCCAAAATAAATAAATAACTTTGAGAGGCAGTTTGGTCTAGTGGTTAAGACACTAGGCTAGAAAGCAGGAGACCGTGAATTCTAGTCTGGCTTTAGCCATGAAAGCCAGCTGGGTAACCTTGGGACAATCACCAGGAGACAGTGAATTCTAGTCCCACTTTAGGCATGAAAAACAGCTGGGTGTCTTTGGGTCAGTCACCAGAAGACTGGGAGTTCTAGCCCTACCTTAGCCATGGAAGTTGGCTGGGTGATTTATCAATCACCCAGGACAATCACTAGCAAGCAGTGAGTTCTAGTTCTGCCTTAGCCATGAAAATTAGTTGGGTGACTTTAGGTCACTAACCAGGAGATGGTGAGTTCTAGTTCAGCTTACTGAGTGACTCAACTTACGACCAACACAATTGGGATCAGAATTTTCATGGCTAAATGAGACACTTCTTAAAAGAATGGCACCTAATTCTATGACCATTTTTGCCATGGTTGTTAAGTGAATCACACAGTCATTAAGTGAATTGACTTCCCCCCACGGTTTTGCCAGATGCCAGATGGGAAGGCTGTGAATAATAATCCCAGGGTTGTGGGATGCTGTAACCATGGGAAACAGGCTGGTTTCCAAGCACTCAAATTTTGAACCCTTGATTATAGGGGTGCTATGAAAGTCATAAATGCAATGACTGGTTGTAAGTCAATCCCTTCAGTGCCATGTAGATAGATAGATAGGTAGGTAGGTAGGTAGGTAGGTAGGTAGGTAGGCAGGCAGGCAGGCAGGCAGGCAATAGAGATAGACAGAGATAGAGATAAAGATGACAGAGATATAGATAGATAGATAGATAGATAGATAGATAGATAGATAGATAGATAGATAGATAGATAGATAGATAGATAGATCTTGCTGTGTAAGTTCAGCGCCAGAAAAATAAACACAGATGGCTGATGCTTCATTTAACATCTTTATAAACGTAATGAGTAGATTTTACAAACCAGTTGTAGATTCCTCCAACACGGAGCAAACTCAGGCAGAAACATGTTGCAAGTAACTTCAGCAAGCAAGCAAGTTAGTTTTTTCTTCAATAGACAGACTCAGAGCTTAACATGGCTGCAGAGTTACAGAGCTTAATATAGAGCCACGCCTCAGCTACTTTTAGTTTCAGTTTCCAAATTGTCCTCATTGGCTATTTAGTTGCTATGCCTATTCTTTGGCTGACCTTGTTACCACGTTCTATTCCAGTTCATGAATATACTCTGACAGAGCCCCAGACAAACTTACCTGCACTGCGCATAAGCGCATCTCCCAGCTGATTTTTGGCCTGTTTGAGGTTATTTTCGCCCTCCCGGAGGTTTGAAAGAAGCCCCTGCAGCCTCAGGAAGCCAAAAAACGGGCCTTCCAGAAATACTGGAAGTGCCAAAACAGGCCCATTTCCAGCCTCAAGAGTCTCCAGGGGCTTCCCTTGAGCCTCCAAGAGGGCGAAAACAGCCTCCCCAGGGCTCCAGAGGCCCTCCGGAGGCTGAAAATGAGCACTTCTGGTATTTCCGGAAAGCCCGTTTTTCGGCCTCCGGAGGCTTGCAGAAGCTTCCCTCGAGCCTCCGAGAGGGCCGAAAATCAGCTGGCTGGCACGCGCATGCACAATGCAGGTAAGGAGGTGGGGGTGTTGCGTGCACATGCGCACGCGCATGGGGGACAGGTCACATTGCATTGTGGGTGCTGGCACGCGCATGCTTTCGGCACACCACACCAAAAAGGTTCGCCATCACTGTTATATATGCTGTACACCGAAGAACACAATTCTACCCTCTAAATACACATGTGTACAATTTCATGCTCTTCCAAATGTCATCGTCATCATCAACACCGAGTTCTGAGAACCGGTAAGTACATTTCTTAAAAAAAAAAGGAACACAGCAATTTACACTCTTTTACTCTTTATAACATGCAGCACATATTTATTAAATATTGTGATGTGCACCACTTAAAAGATCTTCCGGCGTGGAAAACATTTGCGTTGCAAAACACCATGCTCAGTACCCGTTTCAGCTGTGAGGAACAGCTAAAAATAAGATCTCCCCATGAACCTGCGAAAGATTGTCGCTGCCGGATACGGAATATTATTCCGATTTTTAAGATTTGGTCCCCCGATTAGAGATACCACAAAACAAGCTGCACTCCATTGATGCTCTACACCAGAGGTGTCAAAGTCGATTTCATTGTAGCACATGGCAGGGTCTTTATGCTGTCCCAGTCAGTCTATGGGAATTAGATAGTTACTTAGGAATTGTGAGCTGTCCCCTAAAGGGAATGCATCATGGGAGATGTCGTTAAAGGTATCCTGGGAAATGTAGTTCATGTCACGTGGCCACATCTGTAATCCTGATTGGTCACTAAATTGACCCTCGATGGGTTGAGGGAAGTTTCCTCCATTCTTGCCTGGACTCATGAACTGATAAGCAGCTTACCGCTACGTGATGGGTTAGGAAAAGAACCATCTTTTCCCTGCAATGCTGATATACAAAGGGTTGGTCATTATAGAAGAGCTTCGTCACAAATGTAAGTTATGAAGATACCTGATGTACCAATAAATGTACTTTGTTATGGATGTTTTGTGGAATTATTCATCTGCATCTGCGCAGCCACAAATCCACCTCTGTGCCTGAGACAGGACAGAGTAGTCCTCTTAAAGCAGATGCATCTTTTCCTGACATGGTAGCCATTTCTATACACCTAATATCAGGTCCCAAGAAAATATATACTGGGTTTAAGCCAGGGGTGAGGCTGCTGGGGGTTTGGAAAATCCCCTAGCTAAGATTCTGCACAGTTCGGAGAACCCCCAAATCCTACTCTTGGCTGGCCCTGCCCCTCCTGCCCTTTCCCTCCCAGGAGTCCCCACGCAGCCCGTTTTGGATACAGGTAAGTGCAGGGCGTGCTTGGAGGCTCAGGGAGGGAGAAAATTGGGCTTTCTGGAAGTTTGGGAAGGCCGGAAATGGGCCCGTTTCTGGCTTCCAGAGAGCCTTCGGAGCCCGGGGAAACCGTTTTCGCCCTCCTGGAGCTCGAGTAAAGCAAATCTCCTCGAGAAAATGCATGCCTCCTTCGCCATGGTGCAGGAGGCCAACTAGGTCTTGCCCACCATGGCCACGACCATCCAGCAACCATCTAGAGAACCCCTTGCTAACATTTTTGAAGCTCACCCCTGGTTTAAGCCTTTCTGGGTCAGCTCTATATTTGTTTGTTTTATTTTTTTATTTTTATTTTATTTGTCAATTGCTTACAAGATAATAAGTATAAGTAAAACATAGTTATGAATACATGGATACATATAAGAAAAATAAAATATAAAAGAAACAATAGGACAGGGACGGTAGCTACATTGGTGTGCTTATGCACGACCCCTACAGACCTCTTAGGAAAGGGGTGAGGTCAATAGTAGACAGTCTAAGGTTAAAGTTTTTGGGGTTTGGGGAAGAAACCACAGAGTCAGGTAGAGTATTTCAGATATTGATCACTCTGTGGCTGAAGTTGTATTTCCTGCAATCAAGTTTGGTGCGGTTAACCTTGAGTTTGTATCTATTGTGTGCTCTTGTGTTGTTATGGTTGAAGCTGAAGGATTCATTGACAGGTAGGACATTGCAATGTATGATTTTATATACTATACTTAGATCAGACCGAAGGCGGCGTAGTTCTAGGTTTTCAAGGTCTAGAATTTCAAGTCTGGTGGCATAAGATATTCTTCAACGAGTAGAGGAGTGGAGAACTCTTCCTGTGAAATATTTCTGGACTTTCTCAACTGTGTTAATATCAGATACGTAATGTAGCTACACACACACACACACACACACACACACGGGCACACACATACACACAGAGACAGACAGACTGTGAGGACCTGGGGCATGGCACAAAAAGAACCAAGTCACCATAGTAGATACATTCCCTTCAATGCCTCCAACTTGGCTCACCATGTCCAATTATCCTCAGTGTGAGATCAAACTCTTCCAAAAACAGTTTACGAAGGAAAGAAATGCAGTCCGAATCCCAAGTACACATAAGGTAGAAATAAAAAAAAAAACCAACACAAACCACGCTGAAGTAATTAACACGACAGACCAGGATAATAACTTGCAAACTTCCAAAAGATAACGAAACATCCCACACAGTTGAGAGGACGCCAAAACCCAGATAAGCAACTTTCCATGCCCTTGTAAACAGTCTTCCCAACTGCAGCCCATGAAGGGAATCAGGGCCCTTTCCTCCCCCGTAAACCATGTTGCTCCCTTCTCCTTTCCTCCCTGTGTGCCCTAGGATGAAGAGGGGGTGGGCCTGGGTCTTCCTCTGAATGCCCAACCAGCCTGTGGCCTTCCCCAGTTTCCTCCACAGCCACTGGAGTCACACTCCCACTCCCTATCAGCTGTTCCACCTCTCCCTCGGAATCAGATTCCAACTGGGGCATGACACAGACAGACAGACAGACAGAGACAGAGGGAATCACATTCAGATGTCCAAAACCAGATTATAATTTCATCCTGGTAATTCTTCCCTTTTCCAGGCTCTTATAACATGCCTTTTTCTTGAATTACATAGGCAAAGAAAATTGTTTTCGTTTATGATAGCCAAATCCCAGAAATATCTATCTATCTATCTATCTATCTATCTATCTATCTATCTATCTATCTATCTTAAGCCTTTTTTTAATGGAATTTGTTCGTTGCAAAAAAAACGTGGAAGCAGACTCTGGATTTTTATTTTTTATTTTTAGGCGCATTATCATAAGTTATCCTGTCTCCTACCTGGGTTTTTTTCTCCTGCCTTCCGGTTCTTCTCCCCCGTGAAAAATTAAGCCCGCAGGCAGAAAACTATAATTATATTTCCATAGAAAATATGGCATGTCTCTTCACGCGTTCTAGATAACAAACAATAATGACGATGGCCCAGAAGCAGAGAGAAAGCAATTCTGGGACTGTCACCAGAATGCCGAAAGAAGGGAACAATTATAATAGCGGAATACTGAAAATAAGGAACAGATTTGAAAAGAAAATGAATTGAGGATGTACAGATTGAGGGTAGACGAATCTTAAGGTCATAGTATTGTATGTTCAGTGTTCAAGAAAGTTGGAGTAATTGAGGCAACAGATTGAGAATAGACAAATCTTAAAACTCAGAGTATTGTATGGTTGGGAAGGATCAGAATTTACACCAATATCTGCAATATACAATAAGATTAAATAAACCATTGTGATGACCCAAAGGGGCGTGGCACAAAGGCAACCCAGTCAGATAATCAGTAGGAGTCCCTTTATTAGCTCCAACTTTGCCCCCAATGTCCTGGTTACTTTCTGGGCTGGAGAAAAACTTCCCAGGAACAGCCTTTGGCTGCAAAGAATCAAGTCCAAAACATGAACAACACAAATTGTAACTTAAAGTCCAATCAAAGAAAAATGAGGTAATTAGTCCAGCAGGGCAAGAGAAGGAATTCCAGATGTGAAGGAACGGTAGTAATTCAACATGGTTGGGAAGATGCCAGGAACGCAGACAACCAAAGTCATCACAAGATAAACTCACATTTGCTCCCAGCAGATTCCTCCTCTTCTTCATCAGCTACCTCCAGACCTGGGGGCTGTTGACTCTCCGTCTGAGGCCTGACTGACAAGCCAGGCTCCCCCCACCTCTCTCTCTCTCCCAGCTCCACTCCCCCTGATGCTGACCCTGACTCCCACACCTCCTCTTCCTCCTCCTATTCAGCTGCTGGAGAGGCCGGCAGCCGACAGGCCACAACAGGAGTAAAATCCACAAGGATTACTTTTCCTTTACTTTTACCCAGTTCTGAAAAAGGATGACATCAGTGCCTTGCTGATGGTCATTGGATCAAAAAACAAGCTACACACACATACACATACACACACACATACAGTGCATATCTTATAAAATTTAAATAATTTTTCTACCACGACAATCAAGAAGGGAAGGAAAGGATCGTTGTATGAAACTCCAGAGCTATAACGTAACGTAGCATCTGTATGTGTCTTCTCCAAGAGCTGAAGGGAGATGGACAGGATATATATACCATTCTGGACACAACTGCATTAGAAAAATGTTGGTGTGACTCATTGTGCACACATGTCTAGGGAGATTCTCAATTTCTGGGTCAAAGGTGTGTTTTTTCAACAGGCAACTGGACTTCCCTGATTTCTCTCCATAAAGTCAGGACTTTTATCTAGAAAACTAATGTTGCCTGCCAACAAGAGGGAACAAAGATCTAGGAGAGGTTAGCGTACATTTAATGCCTAATCCGTCTGTATTCTTCTCCTCTTCAGACGAGAAAGATTCTTCGACAAGCCTAGAGGCAACTGGAGGCTCTCAAGATACCAAACTCAAATCACCAAGCTTGTCTTCAACCTCTGACTTCTGCTTCACTTCTCTTTCATATCCTTGTTTGGTCTTTCTCAAGGACATTGTTCATCCTTCAGGAAACCACATGGAGTTTCCTGTCCTTGGCCTCAAGCAAACCAGGCACAAACCATCCCTGGATTCTCCTTTATCTGCAGGCTCCTGAACCTTCCCCAGATCGTCCTTCCTCCTCAATGTTTTCTGAAGCAAGGACTTATTCTCTCTGCACACCCACATTTCTGCCTCTCTCTCTCTCTCTCTCTCTCTCTCTCTCTCTTATTACTCAGTCTCTTGAGCCTTCTTCTCTCTGCCTCTCCTTCCAATCCCTTTGCTGTGTCCTACGTTTCCATGAAGTGAACCATAATTTCATTTCAAATGATCATTTCACATGACATGATAGCAGTGGTCCAATATTTGAGGGGCTGCCACAAAGAAGAAGGGAATGTGTGTCATTCTGCAAAGCACTGGTGGGAAGGACAAGAAGCAACGGAAGGAAACTAACTGAGAAGAGAAGCAACCTAGAAATAAGGAGACATTTCCTCACAGTGAAAACAATTAACCAGTGGAACAACCTGCCTCCAGAAGTTGTGGGTGCTCCATCATTCGAGGTTTCTAAGAAGAGATTGGATAACCATTTATCTGACATGGCAAAGGGTCTCCTTCTTGAGCAGGGGTTGGACTAGAAGACCTCCAAAGTTCCTGATGATTGTTATTCTGAATCTTCTGTGTCTCGTATCTAGTTTACTACTCTACTCTACTTTACTCCACTACTCTTCTCTACTCTTCATTCCAATACGCTACCCTATTGTACTCAGCTCTATTGTATTCTCCCTATTTATTCTATTCTATAGTCCCCTATTCTACTTTATACTCTACTCCACTCTATTCTATTCTCCCTTATTCTACTCTATTCTATTCTCCCCTATCTACTCTATACTCTATTCTATTCTCTCCTATTCTACTCTCTACTCTACTCTATTCTCCCCTATTCTACTCTACTCTATATTATTATCCCCCATTTTACTCTATTCTATTCTCCCCTATTCTACTCTACACTACTATCCCCTATTCTACTCTATTCTATTATCCCCTATTCTACTCTACTCTATACTATTCTCCCATATTCTACTCTATACTCTACTCTATTATCCCCTATTTTACTCTACTCCATTCTATTCTCCCCTATTTTACTCTATTCTATTCTCTCCAATTCTACTCTACTCTATTCTTCATTCCAATACTTTATTCTATTCTATTCTTCCCTATTTTACTCTACTCTGCCTTATGCTACTCATTCCCAAATTCAGTTGGTAAACATTTCAGTATCCCAGGCTCAATGAAGTTCACCATCCACTGTCTCTGACCCTAGTTCAGAGTCCTGGCCAGGTTCCAAATCCATTCACATTCCTCTGGCATCTGTCTGTCATACCCAGATGGCCACCAATTTGTTCTGACATTTGCTGAAATCGGAGAAAGGAGAGAATGTCAAAAGCTATCAGTGGATTTGCGGACACAGTGCTGAAGGGCTGTGCTTTTCCAATTTTGGGGGGAAAAAAGGAGAAGAACATTCGGTGACAGGCTGAATAGGTAGCAGAAAGGAAAAGGGGGAAACTCAGAACGAAGAGAAAGTCTTCCTACTTCTTCAGCAGGTCCCCAAAAAAGACCTAGAAGCTCATTATTTTAAGAGAAGAAGTCTTGGCAAGGAGACTGCAAAGCTGAATTGTGAAATGGACTGAATTTGAAGCAGTGATGAAACTTCCATGCAGAAGAATTATTTGTTTCCAGCAGACTATGAGTTCAAGTCCTGCCTTAGGCCTGAAAGCCGGATGGGTAACTTTGGATTAGGCTGTGGGTGAATTTTCCTGATCTGAGTGCCAACTAAGTGTCTGGCTTTTATTTATCTCCAAGTTTGCATATCTGCAGTTACTAGTTCCTCTTGCTTCCACACAGTGTCATCCATCCCAAAAGAAGTTGCTCACAGGTGAAAGCGATGGCTGGCAGGGTCCATTAATTCAAGTCAACTAGGTCAAGCTGTTCACCATCCCTCCTTCCTTCTCTGCTTCAGAGTCTGAGCTGGACACAACAGGTTTAGGAACAGAACATGGAGATCTTATCCCCTTAAAAGCAAAAAGAACAGAGGAACAACTTCCTAGGAGACACCAAAAGTATTTGGACCATACAAAGAGTATACAACAAGCGTCAAACAGAAGGGACCGAAGAAGACAAAGAGGGAGGACAAAAAGGACAAAGACCTTTCATGGATCGTAAGAACACCTGCATGTGATTATGTGGGACAGATGGGGAGGAACTAACCACCAGATTGCAAGAACACAAGGGAGTGGTCAGACGAGGAGACCTGAACTCATTGATAACCTCATATTGCAATGAACAAGGACATTCATTCAATTTTGCAGTTACTAAGATTGTCGACGGAGCAGGGACAAAAACAGCCAGGGAAATATTTGAAGCCTGGGAAACGAGCCCTTTGTCACTCAACAGTGGTGCTGATTTACCACTAGTTTACCAGAAACTTAGGGATTGGCAGGACAAGGAAACAAACAACCAATCGCCAGTCGTCAACGCACCGATCAACCAATAGGAAGGCACAGGGGAGGGATTCAAGAATCCCAGCAACCAGTTCTCTACCCAGTTGCTGGATAAGTGTGGCCATGGTGGGCGTGGCCTACCGGAACTTCTGGGAGGGCCATTTTTCGCCTTCCCGAAGGTCCGGAGGCTTCCCTTGGGCCTCTGGGAGGGCGAAAATGGCCTCCCCCAGGCTCTGGAGGCCCAACCAGTCAATTCAATTACTGGTTCGGCGAACCAGATGCAAATTTAACATCTGGTTTGCCCGAACCGGTCCAAACTGGTATAATCCCACCCCTGGGAAGGTACCACATAAATACAACTCACAGAGTAGCCCAAAGCACACACTCTGCTAGAGAGAAGTTTCCTGAGGATGGGCTCCAGCATGAGTCCAAAAGCTCAAAAGATTAAACCTCTGGTTCCGGCAACTGACCCAGATTGGATGATAACAAAAGTGTTCAAAATACCATATTGCAAAACCTCCCAAGAGTGTGAGGTTCTTAGAGGATGTCAGATGAGAATGACAACACCTCATGGGATCAGGAGACGTGTGAGATTTGGATTATTTAAACACCTGTATTGCTTTCCTGTTGTTTTGTTATCAGAGGTCACCTGAGGATGCTTCCAGGTAGTTCTGGACAGAACTTCTCTTTTGGAAGCAAGAAGGAATTTCACAACATCCGTGTTGGATGCACACACAGCTCCTCCTTGCAGCTCCTTAAAGCAGCTGCATCTTTACTCACCCTAGCCAAAAAAAAAATGTGTTTGCTGCCAAGAAATGAAGACCTAGCCACACATCTACACAACCATCTTTCTACTTCTGGATCCTAAGTGCTAAGCAAATCCACAAAGCAAAGCATTGAAAGTTATCACAGTTCAGAGAATTATCTCTTCTGATGCTTTCTTCTCCATCCAAAAGAGACCTTGACCTAATTACACTTGCATATTCTGCTAAACCCTTCTTGGTTCATGAAGGGAGCATCTCTACTCTCAGCTTCCCAAGATTGTGCTGTAGAAATTCTGCAAAACAATCTTGGATTGCTTCTGTAAAAATAAGAATTAAAAACACAGGGAGGAGGGAGGAAGGGAGGGAAGGAAGGAAGGAAGGAGAGAGGGAGGAAGGGAGAGAGGGAGAAAGGAAGGAGAGAGAAAGGGAAGGAAAGAAGGAGAGGCAGGAATGGAGGGAGAGAAGATGGAAGGTGGGTAGGAGAGGGAGGGAGGAAGGAAGAAGGAGGGAAAGGGAAGATGAAGGAGAGGCGGAGAGGGAGGAGGGAGGGAAGGAGAGGGAGGAGGGAGGGAGGAGAGGGAGAAAGGGGGAGGGAGGAGAAAGGGAGGAATGGAGGGAGGGAGGGAAGGGGATAGAGGAAGGGAAGGAAGATGGAAGGTGGGTAGGAGAGAGGGAGGGAGAGAGGAAGGGAGGAAAGAAGGAGAGAGAAAGGGAAGGGGGAGGGAGGAGAGGAAGGAAGGAGAGAGAAAGGGAAGGAATGAAGGAGAGGCAGGAATGGAGGGAGGGAGGATGGAAGGTGGGTAGGAGAGGGAGGGAGGAAGGAAAGAAGGAGAGAAAGGGAAGAGGAAGGAGAGGCGGAGAGGGAGAAGGGAGGGAGGGAAGGAGAGAGAAGAGGGAGGGAGGAGAGGGAGAAAGGGGGAGGGAGGAGAGAGAAAGGGAGGAATGGAGGGAGGGAGGGAAGGGGAGAGAGGAAGGTAAGGAAGATGGAAGGTGGGTAGGAGAGAGAGAGGGAGAGAGGAATGGAGGAAAGAAGGAGAGAGAAAGGGAAGGGGGAGGGAGGAGAGGAAGGAAGGAGAGAGAGGAGGGAAGGAGAAAGGGAGGGAGGAGGAGGAGGAGGGAGGAAGGAGAGGGAGGGAAGGAAGGAAGGAGGAAGGCATTTCAGACCCACCAACCCTTTCTGGATGCATGATGCCATTCCTGCCAAATAGCTGACAGCTTGGGTGGTTAATTATACATAAATACACAAGAACAAGGCCTGACCAACTTTATCGAACTGTCTGCTTGCCAGGAAGAAAAATGACAAAGAAGGCAGGAATTAAACCAAAGGGAGAAAGAAGCATCATTTCGGAGGGCATTTTGGATCTTAGGACCCGTCACAGCTGGGCCTCTTCAAGAACATTCTCTCCATCGGGATGTGAAACCCCATATTCCTCCTCCTCCCCCTCCTCCATGGTACTGCTAAAAAGAACTAGCAAGACTTTATGATGTCTAATTGTTGGGAGAGAGGGAGGGAAGAAGTAGGGAAGGAGGAAGGGAGGGAGGAAGGGAGAGAGAAAAAAAGGAAGGAGAGGGAGGAAAAAAAGGGAGGCAGGGAGGGAGGAGAGAGACGAAGGGAGGAAGGAGAGAGGAAGGAAGAAAGGAAGGAGAGAAAGAAAGGGATGAAGGGGGGATGAAGGAAGAAAGGAGAGAGAGTCGGAGAGATAAAGGGAGGGAGGGAAGAAGTAGGAAAGGAGGAAGGGAGAGATAAAGAAAGGAAGAAGGGAGGGAGGGAGGAGAGAATCGAAGGAAGGAGGGAGGGAAGAAGAAAGGAAGGAAAGGAGAGAGAGAGGAAGTGATGAAGGGAGGGAGGGAGGAAGGAAATGGTAATTCCCACCAACTTTCTTTCCCTGCAGGTCCTCTGTCAGAATAGTACATTCAGTCCTTATGCTCTCTAAGAAAAAAATATTACATTTATGTCATAGCTCCATCTGTGAGGTTTTAGACAACTTCCCTTCCTTTTTTGATTGCAGTAGTGGGGAATTTCTCTCCCACTCTCTATCTATCTATCTGCCTATCTATCTGCCTATCTATCTATCTATCATCTATCTATCTATCTATCTATCTATCTATCTATCTATCTATCTATCTATCTATCTATGCTGATCCCCAGAAAACTGCTATCCTTCCCTAAGATAGTCCCAACGTGGGTTGCCAGATGCACTAACTAAACGATCGCAGCAATTCACTTAAAGACTGAGGCTAAAGATTGCAAAAGGCAGCACAACTGACTGTGGAGATTCCCATCTTCGGAGATTCAAACTTTCCTGAGAGTTTGGAAGTGTCAGAAGAAACATCCATTTCCTTGTGTTGAAAATCTTCCTCCCCATCTCAAGTGGAACTACGTAACTCGGGGAAAACTTCTCTTTTTTTTCCCAGAAACAACTCGTCAAATTAGCCACAAAGGGTTACAACAACAGGGGACATCCTGGCGTAGGTGGAAATTCCAGGCAAACTTCAACCTTTATTGTTTCTGTCAAGTCAACAGTGTCGTTTCCCATTTTTTTTTCCCATGTGTTCATTGGTCAATCTCGGATATTCCAGTTTAAGAACGTGGACAGAACCCAAAAAACGGTGAGGACACCTTAAAAGTCAATGTTAAATTCACCTTTTTTATTCTGTCTTCTCTCTAGAACTACAGGTAGTCCTCGGTTTACGGCAACAACGGACTCTCAACTTTCTGTTGCTAAGCGAGACAGTTGCTTTCTCGTGGGTTGTGGGCCTTTCTTCTGGGGTCACTTCAGATTACAACTTTTGCAACATCTCTACAGCGATTAAAAAATCCAGACATTTGGCAACTGACTCATATATATGACGGTTGCAGCGTCACCTTGTTGCAATCTTCTGACGAGCAAAGTCAACGGGGAAGCTGGATTCACTTAACAGCCGCTTTGCTCACTTAACAACTACAGAATGCATTTTACAGCACGAAAGGTGGTGAAATGGGGAGGGGAAACTCGCTTCCCCACAGTCTCGCTTAGCAATGAACATTTTGAGTTCCGTTGTGGTCATAAGTCGAGGACTGCTTGTAATCTTGACCGAAGAGAACAACTCAAGGAATACCGTGTGAAGGTCATCGAGACATAAAAAACATAATAAAAGATATTTTCAAAAACATAATAAACAATATTTAGACTAAATTAGGCCGACTCATAGGGATGCGGTGCCTCAGTGGCTTAAGACACTGAGCTTGTCGATCAGAAAGGTCGGTGTCATGCCCCTGTTGGAGTCTGATTCTGAGGGAGAGGTGGAGCAGCTGACAGGGAGTGGATGTGTGGCTCCGGTGGCTGTGGAGGAAACTGGGAGGGGCACAGTCCAGCTGGGCATTCAGAGGAAGACCCAGGGCCACCCCCTCTTCATCCTAGGGCACGCAGGGAGGAATGGAGAAGGGAGCAACGTGGCTTACGGGAGAGAAAAAGGCCCTGATCCCCCTCATTGGATGCAGATGGGAGAACAGGATATAAGAGAGGCGTTTGCACACAGCTCCTTGCTGGAAGCAAAGCATGCATTATCTTTGTCGAGCCTTATCTGGGTTTTGGCATCCTCCCAACTGTGGGTGCTGCATTATTCTTTAAAAGTCTGCAATTTATCATCCTGGCCTGTCATGTTATTGACTTCAGTGTGGTTTGTGTTGGTTTTTTAAAATTTCTAATTATCTTTACTTTGGGTTCGGACTGCATTTCTTCTCTTCGTAGACTGTTTTTGGAAGAGTTTGATATCCAGCCAAGGATAATTGGACATTGGGGCCATGTTGGAGGCATTAAAGGGAATTTGTTCTACTTCTGTGACTTTGTTATTATTGTGTCACACCCCAGGGTCATCACAGTCGGCAGTTCGAATCCCTAGCGCCACGACACGGAGTGAGCTCCCGTTCCTTGTCCCAGCTTCTGCCATCCTAGCAGTTCGAAAGCACCTAAAAAATGCAAGTAGAAAAATAGGGACCCCTTTGGTGGGAAGGAACAGCGTTCCGTGCGCCTTCAAAAGTGTTGGGTCCTGCCAGTCACATGACCATGGGGATGTCTTCGGACAGCGTTGACTCTTTGGCTTTGTCACGGAGGTGAGTACCGCCCCCTAGAGCCGGAAACGACTAGAAGGGACGTGCAAGGGGAACCTTTTTACCTTTACCTTGGCCAACTTGTATCGGCACCCACAACTCAAAGCTGTCCAATATTTCTATTTTTCTAGAAAAATTTACCGACCAAATGTGGCTTACGGAATGAAACACAATTGTTACAGGAAGATAAGGGATTCTTGGGGAGGGGGAGGAAATGACTCATATTTTCTAATAATATAATTAATAACTAATTATAGCATCTAGGGGTGGTGTTTACACACTCGAGGCTTCCTCTTTTTTTTCCCCAGGAAAAAAAAAATTGATTCCATCACACTAAACCAAGCAACTAAAGAGAAGCATGAGAATTGACAGAAGCGATTCTTTCCACTGAGAGAAAAGATTACAGCTAGATTTCTACAACCCCAATGGAGCCCAAAATGGATGTCGCCAAGTGAGAAATTGGTTCAGTGAGTTTCACCCCCATTTTACGGCTTGGCTTGCCATGGTTGTTAAGTGAAACATTGAAGTTCTTAAATGAGTTTTATCAACGGTTGGAAAATAAAACAGATTAAAATGGACTAGATGGATATGTAAAGCAATAAGATTGTTAAAAAATAGATATATTAACTAATAGTTATAAGAAAATGTGATTATTGTTTCATTGGTAAGAAAAGTATTAAATATAATTGTAAGCACAAGATTGAGTCTGTCATCTGCACCTCTATGTATTATTGAAAATGTAGTAGATAAAGTCATGTCCCGAGTTTACAAAAGTTCCAGAAATTAGTTATTTGCACTAATATTTCCAAAGAATTACACTTAATAATAGGGTGGATCTATTTCTTTTTATTTATTTTATTATTTATTTATTAATTACATTTATATACCGCCCTTCTCCCAAGGGACTCAGGGCGGTGAACAGCTCATCTAAAAACCCCACAAAAATACAAAAGTTAAAAAGTAATTAAATATTTAAATCAGCTGCTGACTAAAATTAGGAAACCCTCCCCCCACCCTTAAAAACCCAATTTAAAGTTAAAAATGGAGATCAAATTTAAAATCATTATCTCAGCCCAGGCCGGCCTGCTCAAAGAGCCAGGTCTTTAACGCGCGCCTGAAGGCCCTCAGGTCCGTGCCGGTACGGAGTTCCGGTGGCAGAGTATTCCAGAGGGCGGGGGCACCCACAGAGAAGGCCCTACTCCTTGGCGCCGCCAGACGACACATAGCGGCCGACGGCACCCGGAGCAGACCCTCCCTGTGGGAACGCACCGGCCTGTTGGAGAGCGTTGGCAGAATGCGGTCCTGAAGGTAACCTGGTCCCATGCCATGGGTCGCCCTAAAGGTCAAAACTAGAACCTTAAAGCGAACCCGGAGAGCCATCGGCAACCAATGCAGCTCGCGCAGGAGAGGCGTCACATGGGCGCTACGCGACGCCCCCATAATCACCCTCGCGGCTGCATTTTGCACCAACTGGAGTCTCCGGATGCTCCCCGCAGGGAGCCCCATGTAGAGGGCGTTACAATAGTCCAGGCGAGAGGTGACAAGGGCCTGAGTGACCGTGCGCAAGGCGTCCCGATCCAGGAAGGGCCGCAACCGGTAGATCCGACGGATCTGATGAAATGCCCCCCTGGAGACGGCCGCGATGTGATGTTCAAGCGACAGCCGTACATCCAGGAGGACTCCCAGGTTGCGAGCCCTCTCTGTGGGGGGCAGAACTTCCCCCCCAATAGCCAGCGAAGGTGTCAGCTGGCTATATCGGGGCGCCGGAAACCACAGCCACTCGGTCTTGGATGGGTTGAGCCGAAGCCTGTTCCCGCCCATCCAGTCCCGCACGGCCTCCAGGCACCTAGACATAGCCCCCACAGCATCGTTGGGGTGGTCCGGAGTGGAGATGTACAGCTGGGTGTCATCTGCATACAGATGACACCTCACTCCAAGACCACGGATGATCTCGCCCAGCGGCTTCATGTAAATGTTGAACAGGAGGGGAGAAAGGACCGACCCCTGAGGCACCCCAGAAACCAGGGGCCTAGAGGTGGACCTCTCCCCCCCCGCCAACACGAATTGCGAACGGTCAGAGAGGAAGGAGGAGAACCATCGAAGGACGGTTCCACCAATCCCCAACCCCTCCAACCGTCGCAATAAGATACTATGGTCGATAGTATCAAAAGCCGCCGAGAGATCTAATAGGACCAGGACAGAGGAGAACCCTCTGTCACGAGCCCTCCAGAGATCATCAACCAACGCGACCAATGCCGTCTCAGTGCTATGTCCAGGCCTGAAGCCCGATTGGAACGGATCGAGGTAAGTTGCTTCCTCCAGGTACCGGGGGAGCTGACGTGCCACCACACTCTCAACAACCTTCGCCACGAAGGGAAGGTTGGAGACTGGACGATAGTTGTTTAAAATAGCTGGGTCCAGGGAAGGCTTCTTGAGGAGGGGGCGCACCACCGCCGCCTTCAGGGCGGTAGGGAGCACCCCCTCTCTCAAGGAAGCGTTGACAATCCCCTGGAGCCAGCCTCGTGTCGTCTCCCTGGCGGCCGAAACCAACCAGGAAGGACACGGGTCCAATAAACAGGTGGTGGCATTCAGACCCCCCAGCAACCTGTCCACACCCTCAGCGGTCACAGGATCGAACTCCCCCCAGATAACATTCTCAAGACCTGCCCCGGACACCTCCCCCGGGACTACCCAATTGGAGTCGAGCCCCTCCCGAATCTGAGTGATTTTATCATGCAGAAATCGGGAAAACTCCTCTGCTCTACCCTGCAAGAGGTCATCCCGCGCTCTCGGTTCAAGTAGAGAGCGGGTCACTCTAAACAGGGCGGCAGGCCGATTTTCTGCTGATGCAATAAGGTCAATAGATCTTTAAACAAAGATCTATTCCAACTCATAACCAATTTGACCTGATGTCTCTTAAGTTTAATTGTGAAAAAAAAGGAGGGGCTAGTAATCTTAATTATAAGAAACCATTAGAGCTACATGATAAATGGTCTGGTCTGGTTTGGTTTTGCAACCCAACAGGACAGACACAGACTTCAGAGGATAGTTAGAACTGCAAAAAAAAAAAACAATGGCTACCAACCTGCCTTCCATGGAGGAAACGGAATCCTGCACGAGTCAAAAAGAGGGCTGTGAAAATATTTACACACCCCTCACATCCCGGACATAAACTGTTTCAACTCCTTCCCTCAAAACAACGCTATAAGCCCTGCACACCAGAACAACTAGACATAAGGACATTTTTTCCCCAAATGCCATCACTCTGCTAAACAAATAGTTCCCTCAACACTGTCCAACTATTTACAAAGTCTGCACTACTATTACTATTAATCTTCTCATCCCTCCTTATCACCCATCCCTTCCCACTTGTGACTGTATGACTGTAACTTTGTCGCTTGTATCCTTACGATTTATATGGACTGTTTCCTAGTATGATTTGATTGCTTATTATGCCCTATGACTATCATTAAGTGTTGTGCCTGATGATTCTTGACAAATGTATATTTTCTTTTTATGTACACTGAGAGTATTTGCACCAAGATAAATTCCTTGTGTGTCCAACCACACTTGGCCAATAAAGAATTCTATTTCTGTTCTATTCTAAGATATATGTACCCAGTTGACACATGGGTTGAAATGAAATGGAATTATTGTAAAATATAAAATAAGAAATTTTCAAAAGGAAAAAAAGAAATTCTTAAATGAGTAACACAGTGGTTAAGCAAATTGGGCTTCTCTGTTGACTTATGATGGTTTCAGAAGGTTGTCAGAAAGTTGCAAACAAGGATTGCGCAGGAGTGGGCTTCAAAAAATTTAGCAACTGGTTCTCTGCCCGGTTGCTGGGTGGACGGGCCAGCCAGTTATTGCAGCTACTGGTTCAGCAAACCAGATGTAAAATTAGCAACCGGATCACAGGAACCGGTGCAAACCGGTAGCAGCCCACCCCTAAGATTGCGTGACCCCAAGACCTTGAAAATATCATAAGTATGAGTCGGCCAAATTTTGATCACGTGGCCATGGGGATGCTACGATGGTCATAAGTGTGACGAATGGTCTTAGAGCCTTTTTTTCAGTGCCATTGTGACCTCAAACAGTCACTAAACGAACTGTTGCAAGTTGAGGACTACCTGTACCGAATTGTGATGACCGGGGGCATGGCACAAAGGCAACCCTGTCAGATAATCAGTAGGAATCCCTTTATTATTTCCAACTTTGCCCCCAGTGTCCTGGTTACCTTCTGGGCTGGGGAAAAACTCTCCCAGGTAAACAGCCTTTGGCTGCAGAGATTCAAGTCCAAAACATGGTCAACACAAACTGTAACTATAAGTCAAAGCAAGGCAAGATGAGGTAATGAGTCCAGGAGGGCAGGGGAAGGAATTCCAGATGTGAAGGCACAGCAATAACTCAACATGGTTGAGAAGACAACAGGAACAGAGATAGCTAAAGTCAACACAAGATAAACTCACGTTTGATCCTAGCAGCTGCCGTACTCAGCATGCATCTGTTTCAAACTCACTAGCCAGGTGTGCCTAATGAAGGGAATCAGGGCCCATTCCTCCCGCATAAGCCACACAACCCACGTTGCTCCCTTCTCTGTTCCTCCCTGCGTGCCCTAGGATGAAGAGAGGATGGGCCTGGGTCTTCCTCTGAACTCCCTCTCCCTTGCTCTACCTCTGCCCAGCCCGAGTTTGCCCTTCCCCAGTTTCCTCCACAGCCAATGGAGCCACCCTCCCACTCCCTGTGTCAGCTGTTCATCTTCCTCCTCTGATTCAGATTCCAACAGGGGCATAACGTGAATTGTGAGATCAAAAAAGAGGCTTTTTGATGCCCGGTAGCAAAAATAATATGATTTTTTTTTTTTTTGCATCCTTCTGCTGCTGAGCTACATCGAGTCAATGGCCAACTTTAGAGAAACATCTCCCTGAAATTAAAAAAAGAATCAGAATACAGCTGGAAAGGTCTTTGGAGGTCTTCTAGTCCAGCCCCCTGCTCAAGCAAGAGACCCTGGCCTTAGACCAATTCAGACTAGTGACTTCCCAGCCTCTTCTTAAAAACTTCAGTGATGGAGCGTCACCCACAACTTCTGGTGGCAAGCTGTTCCACTGGTAATTTTTCTCACTGTTAGGAAGTTTCCCCCTAATTCCAGGTTGCTTCTCTCCTTGATTAATTTCCATTGTTTGTTGCCTTGCCTTCCAACGTTTTGAAAAAAAAATAAGCTGACCCCCTGTTCTTTGTGGCAGCCCTTCAAAATACTGAATAAACTGAAATAAATTGAAAATTGGCATTGAAAAAAAAAATTCATTGAAAAGGGACACCAAATCTCTCAACCCTTTTGTTCCAGTGCATGTAAGCATGTGCTGATTATTTTATCCGACTTTCCTACCCTACCGGAATACATTATCTGGGTGACTGTTATCATTTCTTCTTCTGGAGCACACTTTTGCTATTGTGGCCTGTTTCCAACAGCAGCCAACAAAATCTGTTCGCAATAAGAATGTGTCAGACATGATCTGCCCATTCCTTGATCTCCAGCAACCACTTACAGAACAAAAAATAATAATAATTCTTGCTAAACTTGGTGGTTTCATTCTATGATTGACTTTTGGAGTCAGTATTTATAAACTACTCCAATCTGGCAAAGGAACACCCTGCTGATTATCGCGGGGGGTATCTATCAGCTTTTTAAAAACTTTAATTCTGTCTTCTGCTGTTTTGTTTTCAAAGTCCTCGCTTCATCATTTAAGTGAAAAGCTTTTTGTTTTTCTAAAAAAAATATTTTTATTAAAGTTTTACAAATTAAAAAAAACCACAAATCATGCTTGCAATTTTTGCAATTCATTGTAGCATTGGCTTTTCCAACTTCCATTATTCATGACTATATACATATGTACATTATTCATATTTACCTTATACATTATCTGTTATTCCTGTTATCTATCCAAGTATACTGATTCTCCCAGACCGTATAGAATTCTTTTTTTTCCTTCTCTTGCAACTCCATAGTAAGCTTATTCATTTCCGCACAATCCATAATTTTTTAAATTAACATATTATCCGTGGGATTACCCTCCAGTTTCCAATTTTGAGCATAAGTTATTCTCGCTGCTGTCAGAATATGTATTATGACATATTCGATTTCTTTTTTATATTTGCCTCTAATTATCCCTAATGAAAACATTTCTGGTTTGAATTCGATTTTTTCATTTGTTAGGTATTTCTTGCAGCCAAAGCTTTTTGTAATTAGGAACTCAAGTCCTGACTTACAATTTAATTGGATCAGTAAAAACCTTTGATGTCTAGACTTCGTTTAAAGACAATCTGTTTATTATTACTGCTTTATAAAACCTTAGTTAAGGCCACACCTGGAATGCTGCATCCAGTTTAGGTCGCCACATTACAGAAAAAGATGTTGGGACTTTGCGAAAAGAAGAGCAACTAAGATGATCAAATATACGAAGAAAGGTTGCAGGAATTGGGTTTGGCTAGTCTAGAGAAAAGAAGAACCAGGGGGACATGATAGCAGGATTCCAGTATTTGAGGGGCTGCCACAAAGAGGAGGGGGTCATTTATTCTCCAAAGCATCTTGAAGGCAGGACAAGAACAATGGATGGAAACTAATCAAGAAGAAAAGCAACCTGGAATTAAGGAGAAACTTCCTAACAGTGAGGACAATTAACCAGTGGAACAGCTTGCCACCAGAAGTTGTGGATGCTCCATCACTTTTAAGAAGAGACTGGACAACCCATTTTTCTGGAATGGTATAGGGTTTCTGGAATGGTATAGGCTTGAGATGGGAGTTGGATTAGAAGACCTCCAAGGTCCTTTCCAGTTCTGTTCTGTTCTGTCCTGTCCTGTCCTGTCCTGTTCTGTTCTGTTCTACTCTACTCTACTCTACTCTATTCTACTCTACTCTACTCTACTCCACTCCATTCCACTCCAATCCACTCTACTCTATTATTCATTCCAATATTCTATTCCATTCTACTCTACTCCATTCCAGTCCATTCTACTCTACTCTACTTTATTCTATTCTTCATTCCAATATTCTATTCTACTCTACTCTATTCCATTCCATTCCGTTCTTCTTTCAATATTCTATTCTATTCTATTCTATTCTATTCTACCCTACTCTACCCTACTCTACTCTACTCTACTCTACTCCATTCCATTCCATTCCATTCTATTCTTCATTCCAATATTCTATTCTATTCTATTCTATTCCATCCCATTCCACCCCACCTCACCCTATCCTATTCTTGCTCCCTAGTTTTGACCAAATTGTCTTCCTGCATTTCTACATCGCTTGTGAATGATATGGGACAAAATGTCTGCAGAAAGAAATGAATGGCTTTCCCCTGCCAAAGAATTCACATCCCTATCTCATCTGAAGGGAAACTCAGATATACTTTTCCATGGGGTAGAGGAGGGGGGAATCCTTCAATCTTTTTATCTTGACACCAACAGTGCTCCGAAAAGTATTACGTGTAGTATACTTTGAGTGTGGGTGAATTCCTGGTGACTGCCTTGACTCGTTGCCTCCTGAAATTTAACAGACAGGTTTTTTTGGAAGTGGTTTTCCTTGCCTTCTTCTTGGGCTGAAAGAAGACCTAGTTGATGACCCCCATTATGTCAAGGACCTTGGAGTTCTCATCTCTAATGATCTAAGTGCTAGAGCCCACTGTAACTACATCGTCAAAAAGGCATTAAGAGTTGTTAACCTAATCCTGCGTAGCTTTTTCTCTGGTAATATGGCACTACTTACTAGAGCATACAAAACATTTGCTAGACCAATTATTGAATACAGCTCATCAGTCTGGAACCCGCACTACATATTGCATATTAATACAGTCGAGAAAGTCCAGAGATATTTCACGAGAAGAGTCCTCCACTCCTCTACTTGTAACAAAATACCTTATGCCACCATTTTACGCCTGGACAACTTGGAACCACAAATTTTAGGCCTAGACAACTTGGAACCACACCGCCTTCAATTCGACCTAAGTGTACTACATAAAATTATCCATTGCAATGTCCTACCCGTCAATGATTACTTCAGCTTCAACCCCAACAATACACAAGCACACAATAGATGCAAACTCAAGGTAAACTGCACCAAACTTGATTGCAGGAAATATGACTTCAGCCACAGAGTGGTCAATGTCTGGAATACTCTACCTGACTCTGTGGTTTCTTCCCCAAACCCCAAAAACTTTAACCTTAGAGTATCTACTATTGACCTCACCCTTTTCGTAAGAGGTCTGTAAGGGACGTGCATAAGTGCACCAATGTGCCTACTGTCCCTGTCCTAATGCTCCCTTTTTATTCGTATCCATTTCATGTATTCATAATCATGTTTATACTTATACCTGTTATCTAATACTTGCTTGACAAATAAATTAAATAATAATAATCATCATCATCTTGTGGGACTTCAGAATTCAGACGGACAGGCATTTGGCCCACAATACACCTGACATAACAATAGTTGAAAAGAGAAAGGTTTGGTTCATTGACATGGCAATACCTGGTGATGCATGAATTGAAGACACGCAGCAAGAAAAAATCACAAAGTATCGAGACTTATAAATTGAAGTTGAGCGACTTTGGAAAAAGAAATCGTGTGTTATCCCAATTGTAATTGGAGCAATTACAATTAGTAATACCTAAAGAGTAATACCTAAAGGACTACCTTGCTATTTGGAAATTCTGAATTCATGAGATTTGAATACCCTGATTCTACAAAAAGCCACCCTACTTGGAACAGCTTATATCCTCCGAGGCTATCTGAACAGTTCCTAGGTCCTTGGTTAAGACTCGAGCTGTTGAGCTACCAACCAGCCTCAAAGGCTGTGAATCTCACTAAAGTTTAAATAACAACAACAACAACGATAATATGACCAACCCATTCTAAATCCAGTTGGCTTCATGCCTAAGGCAAAACTAGAACTCCTCACCGCGTCGGTTCTAGTTTGGCTCTTTAACCACTAACAGCCAAACTGGTTTTCTTTTGCTAAATTACGGGTGTAAAAGTGCTGATCTGAACTACCAGCAGCAAAAGCTTATCGAGACTGTCAATTCTTTATCATTGCAGCTTTGTAATTTTTTATAATTACAAAGCTGGCAAGGACTGATTTTCACCCCACCCCCCCGGAATTCAAGATATATGTTGGCCTCAAACATTTGACAATTTGTAAAAAAAAAATTTTCCCTTCCCAGTCTCTAGATTCTATCTCAGACTTGGTTCCCAGCTGCAGATTGCAATGGCTGAAGCATCTGGCCAATTTAAAAAGGGAAATTAATGAGAGGGGGAATAATGGAATATATGAAATGGTATTTGAATGATAGTTGAAAATAGTGATTAGCACAAAAACAATGTATTGAAATATTGATTAATTAAATAATGGAAATATGGAATCTAATATGAACAGGCTTAGTACTAATAGAATTATAAGAATTTGTTAAATGTATTAAATATGATAATAAAAGGGTAAGACGACTCCCCTCAGAGAGAAATAAAATTAAGACCAGATATTTTGAAAATTAGACAATGAAACAGGGTAGAGAAGGGAGAGGAACTTAAAATGTGGAAGTAGATAGGAATAAAGATTTGAGAGAGGAATTTGGAGGTGAACTAAAAAAAATATGGTTAAAGAAAAAAACTCTACTCCCATTAAATTTATTTTAATGTTTTCTTCTTCCTCCAATGTAATAAAGATATAATTAAAACAAGAATAAGGTTCGAAATAAGAGGGAAAGGGAATAATGGAATATATGAAATGGAATTTGATTGATTGTTAAAGTGGTGATCTAATATGAATAGGACTAATATTAGTAGAGCTACAAAGACTGGTCAAATGCATTAAATATGATAAATAGAATAGAACAGAACAGAAAAAAATAGAATAGAATTCTTTATTGGCCAGGTGTGGTTGGACACACAAGGAATTTGTCGGTGCAAATACTCTCAATATACATAAAATAAAAGATACATTAATGATGTTTTATCTGTGGTAAAAGGAAGGATATATTTGATGAATGAAATGTTACATTAAAAAATAAAATACATTTTGGGAATATTCTTGGGAACTGTAGTGGCATAACTTGAAAGTTAGAATTGGGATGGAATTGGAGGGAAAATAAGGGTATACAATTCCTTTATAATGAGATGATATAAGAAAAAGAAATTAGAATTTGAATGAGGGTGCTATTAAGTATATTTGAATAATATGAGGATGAAGATAAAAGAACTAATATAATAAAATATTGAATATATAAATGAATAAGAGATTATAAGGGAATATAAAGATATGTATTAAGGTTGGAATGAAATAAAAATATGGAAAAAATAGTGAATATGGTTATTAATATGTTATTGGATGTAAAATGTAAAACACCCAGGGGTTCTATTGTTCACACACTAATATGTATGTAAAATAAAAATAAAAAACTTTGGAAAATAAAAACGGGGAAAAATGTTTTGGTTCCTCCTTATCAGTTCCTTTACTACATCCTTGGGGGGGGGAAATTCTGGAGAATTTGAAAACCAGAATATTCCTCGGTCGCATTTGGGTTGTCCCCAGTAAAGATGTTCGGCAGCTGTGAATTTTGAATGCTGTTTTTTAAACGGGTCGTAGAGACAACTGTGAAGAGACTACACGAATGGATGCTCTTTTGTCATCCTTTCGGCTAATGTCCAGTCTTCAAACACAGAATTGCTTTCACAGAGTGCTCGCCATTCATCTAAAGAACAAGCTCGATACCCGTGCTTCGCTACGAAAGTATGTGGCTGGGCTTAGTTTTTGGGGAGGAAAATAAGGTGGGGGGAATTCTGCCTCTGCCTACCAACATCCATCGGTGTTCATCTGGCTAGCATCCTGTCAGTGTGTGAGAGAGTTGAGGGCTGTTTGGAAACTGAAACAGTATTTGCTGTGTGAGCAAGGAGGAGACAGCAAGGAGCCTGGGCTTGGCTTAGCTCAATTGTTCTGTACTAAAGCTGCTTGCTGCTCTGAAACGGAGAGTGAACCTCCTCTCCTCTGCTTGTGTTTTGCATTTGGAACAGATTTCTTTCCAGATGGGGAGGGAGAGTAGAACTCCTTAGCATCAGAGTGTGTTAATAATAATAATAATATAGGAAATATTCTAAATGCTCTGATGGTCATTTCAAAAAATCCTTTCTTAGTGAACCCCTAGAAGCCAAGAGGAACATATGGGCCAAATTTCAAGTTTGTAGGCTTTACGGTTCTGGAGATTTTCATTTGATGCATGAGTGGTATTTCGCTTTTATATAGATAGATTTAGAAAATTGATATTGCCACCTACTCGCACCTGGCAACTCAAGGCGGCTTACAAGGCCATAAAAACATAACAGGAAAGAAATAGAAAATGAGAAAAAAATATTTTTTAAAAAAAATAAATAAATATCAGACGGGAAGGGACTGAAATTCCTCCTACTAATTTCCCAGCCTTAAAAATGTCTATCTCCTTCCTTCCATGAAGAATTTGAAAGTGCTGCCAGGGAACAAACCGTCCTCAAAAACTGACATTGTAACCCCCCTCAATTCTTCTACGCAAGACTGAAGGGAAATCAAATGTCGAATTCTGGTTCTGCTCCGAATCCAGCCATCCATACAAGAAAAAGAACCTCCATCTGTTCCAAAAAATGAGCTGTATTTCAAAGCTTTGGGGTGGAGAGAATTTTATTTCTTTATTTTTCCAGATCGCAAGCGTAAGGCCAATTGTCCACAATTTTCTCCATTTAAATTTTATCGGATGGCGGGGTCTTCTCCCTCATCGGATGGCGGGGTCTTCTCCCTCAGAATTAAGACCATCAAGGCTTGGATGCAAAAACCAGGACTGGGGCCCAGTTTGTCCCACAACAATCGTAGTCTTTGAAAGAAAAAAGCAAGAAAAGTCCAGTTGCCTCCTGAAAAAAGGGACAGCCATGACTTGGATGACGGAGAATCTCTACAGAGTTTTAGCTACGCAATTTGGGATAAACACTCTTGGAATGAGGTGGGAATGGATTTCCAGAGGGTAAAAAATTGCAGACCACAGGAGAGCCTGAGGGAACAGATAAACCTCCAAGTGGCCTCAGTGTCTATCTAAGAGGATGCAAATGACCAACTGTCTGAAATAAATCCTTCCATTCCCCACCATCCAATCAGAACTGAAGAAGCTTCTTGGATGAGAAGCAAAATGTCTTCAAAAGAAAAAAACAAGAAAGATCCAGTTGCCTCCTGAAAAAAAAGCACCTTTGGGACAACCAGGACCTGGAGGACTGAGAATTTCTACCGACTTTTTAGCTACACAATTTGGGATGAACCCCCTTGGAATGGGGTAGGAGTAGGAATGGATTTCTAGAGGGGAAAAATTGCAGACTATAAGAACCATTTGTACCACTCAGGTAACCCTGGGGACACGGAGAAACCTCCAAGTGGCCTCAACGATCCTCTAAAAGGATGCAAATGACCAGCTTTCTGCAAGGAGTATAAATCCTTCCACTCCACACCATCCAGTCAGAGCTGAAGAAGCTTCTTGGAGGAGAAGTAAAATGACTTCAAAGAAAAACACGGAAATCCAGTTGCCTCCTATAAAAAGCACCCTTGGAACAACCACAATCTGGAGGACGGAGAGCCTACTTTGAAAATGTTTTGCTTCTCATCCAAGTGGCTTCTTCCATTCTGAAGAAGAACTGAAGAAGCTTCTTGGATGAGAAGCAAAAAGTCTTCAAGGAAAAACCAAGGAAGTCAAGTTGCCTCCTGAAAAAAAAGCACCTTTGGGACAACCACGATCTGAATGATGGAGAATATCTACAGATTTGGGACAATCGTAGTTGAGCAAACCATGACTTGAGAAACAGCTGCAGAGTAAGGGATCCTCGACTTACAACCAAAACCGGGATCAAAATTTCAGTCACCGGTAGTGAGTGAAGTCAGTTCTATCTTTGCCAGGGTCGTTAAGTGAACCTTGTGGTCATGAAGCAGATCTGGCTTTCCCCATGGACTCTTGCTTGTTGGAAGCCAACTGGGAAGGTCTCAAATGGTGACCATGGGATACCGGGACCCTGCAACCCTCAGAAATCTACGCCGGTTGCCAAGCGCTCGAATTTGGATCAAGTGGCCACAAGGATTCTGCGACGGTCGTAAGCGTGAAAAACAAACCATGAATTACTTTTTTCCCAGCAGTGTTGTTAAGTCTGAACGGTCGTAAGTCGAGGATTACCTTCTCATGAAACCAAGTCTTCCATCCCCAGCGGAAAAGGAATTGGATTGTCGTCATTATGATCAGAATAGAGTTGGAAGGGACCTTGGAGGTCATCTAGTCCAATTTCCTGCTGAAGCAGGAGACTGTACACCATTTAAAACAAATGGATGTTCAGTCTCTTCTTAAAAGCTTCCAGTGATGGAGCACCCACAACTTCTGGTGGCAAGCTGTTCCACTGGTTAAAAGAATTACAGAATAATATTTAGAAGGGACCTTGGAGGTCTTCTAGTCCAGCTCCTTCCTCAAGCAGGAGAACCTATACAATCTCAAGACTAGTGACTGTCCAGTCGCTTCTTAAAAGCCTCCAGTGTTGGAGTACCCACAACTTCTGGTGGCAAGCTGTTCCACTGGTTAATTGTCCTCCCTGTTAGGAAGTTTCTCCTTAATTCCAAGTTGCTTCTCTCCTTGATGAGTTTCCATCCATTGTTTCTTGTCCTGCCTTCAAGATGCTTTGGAGAATAAATTGACCCCCTCCTCTTTGTGGCAGCCCCTCAAATACTGGAATACTGCTCTCATGTCGTCGTCCCCCCCCCCCAGTCTTTCTTTTCTCTAGAATGGCCCAACCCAAATCCATGTCAGTTGCACGTTGCAGACTACTTCATAACTGTTCAGGGAACTCTTTAATCCTACTAGACTTCCTTCGTCCCTCTTCCTTTTCCACTAAGCCTTCGTGCCTCAGTTAGCATCTGTGATTATTAATCATGGCCAATCTGTGATTATCATGAATATTATTATGAGATCACTCTGCTAAAAAAACTCATTCCCACAACACTGTCAAACTATTTACGGTAGTAAGACGGTATTATACTATTCTTCTTCTCATCCTTTCTATTACCTCTCTCTTCCCATTTATAACTATAACCCTGTTGCTTGTATCTTTCACAATTTGTATTGTTTTATTTGTTCCCTAGTGTGATTTGATTGCTTATTAGTAACCTATGACTAACCTAAGTGTTGTATCTTAGGATTCTTGATGAATGTATTTTATTTTTTCCTTTATGTACACTGAGAGCATTTGCACCAAAGACAAATTCCTTCTGTGTCCATTCACACTTGGCCAATAAAGAATTCTATTCTGTTCTATTCTATTCTAAATTTAATTCTATTCTATTCTATATTTTATATTCCATTTCTTTCCATTCTATTCTATTCTTTATCCAATCACACTTGGCCAATAAAGAATTCTATTCTGTTCTATTCGATTCTAATTGTAATTCTATTCTATTCTATATTTTATATTCCATTTCTTTCCATTCTATTCTATTCTCTATCCAATCACACTTGGCCAATAAAGAATTCTATTCTGTTCTATTCTATTCTAATTTTAATTCTATTCTATTCTATATTTTATATTCCATTTCTTTCCATTCTATTCTATTCTCTATCCAATCACACTTGGCCAATAAAGAATTCTATTCTGTTCTATTCTATTCTAATTTTAATTCTATTCTATTCTGTATTATTCTATTCTAATTTTAATTCTGTTCTATTCTGTATTATTCGATTCTATTCATCATGGCTAATCTGTGATTATTAATTATGGCCAAACTGTGATTATTAATTATGGCCAATCCTACAACAGGCAAGCAACCACACACCAAGAGAAAAATCCACACGAACAGCTACAATGTTAGGTGGACCAGGCGAAGCCCACGCTGACTGTCCCAAAACTTATGTCCCCTTTGTCTTAGAACAGAATAGAGCTGGAAGGGATCTTGGAGGTCTTCTAGTCCAGCCCAGTGCTCGAGCAGCAGAACTATACTCTCTCAAACAAGTGACTGTCTAGTCTCTTCTTCAAAACCTCCCTTGAAAATGCCAACAAAAGCATGAAAAACATCGACAGTTTTGCCGTTCCAAAGAGAGAAACGAGACTGGACCAGTGGTGGCATGCTACCGGTTTGGCCCGGTTCAAGTGAACCGGTAGTAAAAATCACTACCTATTCCCGTGATGGCGAACCTATGGCGCGCCATTTGTGCAGGCACACGAGCCCCAGCCAAACTTATCTGCACTGCGCATGTGCACACCTCCCAGCTGATTTTCAGACCACTTGAGGCCTTTTTCGCCCTCCCGGAGGATCGGAGCAAGTCTCTGCAGCCTCAGGAGGCCGAAAAATGGGCCTTCTGGAAATACCGGAAGTGCCCATTTTCAGCCTCTGAGGGGGGCCTCTGGAACCCGGGAGAGGCCATTTTCGCTCTCCTGGAGGCTCGAGGGAAGCCTCTGCAGCCTTTGGAGGCCAAAAATGGGCCCGTTTCGGCACTGAAATACCGGAAGTGCTGAAACGGGCCTATTTTTTGGCCTGCCGAAGCTGCAGTGGCTTCCCTCGAGCCTCCGGGAGGGTGAAAAAAGGCCTCAAATGGGCCAAATATCAATTGGGAGGTGCACGCGTGCGCAGTCCAGGTAAGGGGGCAGGGGATTGCGTAAGTATGTGCAGCGGGGTACATTGCATTGTGGGTGCTGGCACATGCGCGCTTTCAGAACACCACAACAAAAAGGTTCGCCATCACTGAACTATCGATCACCCATCGAACCGATAGCGACTAAGGTAGGATCCCGCGACTGCACCGGACATCCAATTCTCCAAAGTTAGCCTCCTTTTCAAGGTAGGAGAACCACGCAGGCATTCCTTGAGTTGCAACCGTTCGTTTAGTGACCGCTCGAAGTTACAAACAGCCCGGAAAAATGGAGACTTAGGATTGTTTCTCACGATTAAGGACCATGGTAGCATCTCCGTGGTCAAAAATTCGGACTCTTGGCAACAAATTCAGACTTATATGACGGTTGGGGCATCCCGGGAGGGGGGGGGAGTCACGTGATCCCCTTTTGCGACCTTCTGATGAGGAAAAAACAATGTGGGAAGCCGGATTTGCTTAATGACCGTGTCGCTAACTTAACAACTGCAATGATTCACTTAACCATGGTGGCTAGAAAAGTTGTAAAATGGGGCGAACTCACTTAACCAATGTTTCATTTACCAACCTAAATGTTGGGCTCAATTGTAGTTGTAACTTAAGGACTATCTATCTGTAAATCCATCCATCTATCTATCTACCTACCTATCATCTTCTTTTAATGACCCCATTAAAAGGAATGGCGTCTAGCCAACTGAATGGAGCTGAGTGTTTACTGGCCAGATGCCCTTCCTGTCACCAGTGTGGAGTTATATTCAGCAGATATATTCATCTATCTATCTATCTATCTATCTATCTATCTATCCATCTATCATCTATCTCTATTATCTATCTTATCTATCTATCTATCTATCTATCTATCTATCTATCTATCTATCTATCTATCTATCTATCCGTCTATCATCTATCTCTATCTATCTATCTTATCTATCTATCTATCTATCTATCTATCTATCTATCTATCTATCTATCTATCTATCTATCTATCCATCTATCATCTATCTCTATTATCTATCTATCTATCTTATCTATCTATCTATCTATCTATCTATCTATCTATCTATCTATCTATCTATCTATCTATCCGTCTATCATCTATCTCTATTATCTATCTATCTTATCTATCTATCTATCTATCTATCTATCTATCTATCTATCTATCTATCTATCTATCTATCTATCTATCTATCTATCCGTCTATCATCTATCTCTATTATCTATCTATCTATCTATCTATCTATCTATCTATCTATCTATCTATCTATCTATCTATCTATCTATCTATCAACTTCTTATGACCCCATAATCCTTTGCAGGGTGGACTCTGGGCAACTGAATGGAGCTGAGTATTTACTGGCCAGATGCCCTTCCTGTCATCAACACGGAGTTATATTCAATAAATATATTCGTCTATCTATCTATCTATCTATCTATCTATCTATCTATCTATCTATCTATCTGTATCTATCTATTTCTTTTAATGACCCCATAATCCTTTGCAGGATGGAGTTTGGGCAACTGAATGGAGCTGTTTACTGGCCGGATGCCCTTCCTGTCACCAACACAGAATTATATTCAGCAGATATATTAATCTGCCTGCCTGCCTGCCTGCCTGCCTGCCTGCCTGTCACCAAATCATCTCTGGTGTTGCTGGTGGCTCAGGCCAGCCCAGCCCTTGCCACTTCCTTGGTTTCCATCCCAGCTTTTTGGAGGATCCCCAATAAATGTGCTGGTTGAGCAGCTGGTTAAAGAGGTCACGGGGAAACTCAGCCCTGGGGTCACCAAGGGAGCGTGAAGAAAGGGAGCGTGGCTTTGAGCCAAGAAACTTACCACGCTGGCAAGCGTGGAAAGGTGGAACTAGACTCCCAAGTGGCCAACACAAGACACAGCTGCTTCCCCCTTGCCTTGGGCTACTACTACTCGATCCTTTCCAGCTACAGTGTCTATGGAGACTCTCCGTGATCCAGCTCATGGTGGTCCCAAAGGTGCTTTTTGCAAAAGGCAACTGGACTTCCTTGGGGGTTTTTTTCCCCTCCTTCTCACCCAGGAAGCTTCTTCAGTCCCTGCTGTATTTTTAAGGTGCTTTGAGAAAACTCTTTGACCTGGAAGGAGGCCCCACACACACACACAACTCCACCCCACCCAGATCCAACACAAGAGAAGGCTCTGTGCAAACTGCCAGCTGCTTTTCTCTCTATTTCTTATGGGGTTCTCCCAGATGATTAAAGGCCTGGAGAGTAAAACACACAAAAAACGGTTGCATGAATTGGGTTTGGCTAGTCTAGAGAAAAGAAGGACTAGGGGGGACATGATAGCAGTGATCCAGTATTTGAGGGGCTGCCACAAAGAAGAAGGGGGTCAAATTATTCCCCAAAGCACCTGAAAACAGGACAAGAAACAATGGATGGAAACTAACCAGCTAAATAGGAGCCAGCCGTGAGCAGCAGCAGCCAAAAAAGCTAATGCAATCCTAAGTTGTATTAACAGAGGGATACAATCAAGATCAAGGGAAGTACTAATACCACTATATAACCTTAGTAAGACCACACTTAGTAAGACCACACCTAAACTGCATCCGGTTTTGTTCACCACATTATAAAAAAGATGTTGAGACTCTAGAAAGAGTGCAGAAAAGAGCAACCAGGATGATGAGGGGACTGGAGACTAAAACATACAATGAACAGTTGCAGGAACTGGGCATGGCTAGTCTAGTAAAGAGAAGGACCAGGGGACATATGATAGTGGTCTTCCAATATTTGAGGGATGCCACAGAGAGGAGGAAGAGGTCAAGCTATTTTCTAAAGCACCTGAAGGCCAGACAAGGAATAATGGATGGAAACTGAACAAAGAGAGATTCAACCTGGAAATAAGGAGAAACTTTCTGACGGTGAGAACAATCAACCCATGGAATAGAAGTTGCCTTTAGAAGTTGTGGGAGTTTCATCACTGGAGGCTTTCAAGAAGAGATTGGACTGTCCTCTGTCAGAAATGGTGTAGGGTCTCCTGCTTGGGCGGAGGGTTGGACTAGATGACCTACAAGGTTCCTTCCAACTCTGATTATCTGTTACCTGTTATCTGTTAATCAAGGAGAGAAGCAACTTAGAACTAAGGAGAAATTTCCTGAAAGTGAGAACAATTAATTGGTGGAAGGACTTGCCTCCAGAAATTGTGGTTGCTCCATCACTGAAGGTTCTTGACAAGAGGTTGAACAACTGTTGTCCAGAATGGTAGAGGGTGTCTCCAAGGGGTTGGACTAGAAGACCTCCAAGGTCCTTTCCAACTCTGTGATTCTGTTACTCATAGTTTCATTTAAAGTCTATAGGGAGAAGAGTTGCAGGAATTGAGTATGGCTAGTCTAGAGAAAAGAAGGATTAGGGGTGACATGAAAGAAGTATTCCAGTATTTGAGGGGCTGCCACAAAAAAGAGAGGATCAAAATATTTTCCAAAGCACCAGGGGGCAGGACAAGAAACAACTGATGGAAACTCAACTAGAAGAGAAGCAACCTGGAATTAAGGAGAAACTTCCTAACAGTGAGGACAATTAGCCAGTGGAACAGCTTGCCACCAGAAGTTATGGGTGCTTCATCAATTGAGGTTTTTAAGAAGAGACTGGAGAGTCACTTGTCTGAAATGGTATAGATTCTCCTGCTTGAACAGGGTTGGACTAGAAGACTTCCAAGGTCCCTTCTGTTATTCTGTTATTCTGAATAGTTTGCCTTCAGAAGTTGTGGGTGCTTCATCACTGGAGGCTTTTAAAAGACTGGACAGCCCCTGTACCTTTAAATGGTATAGCTTCTCCTGCTTGAACAGGGGGTTGGTTTAGAAGACCTCCAAAGTCCCAACTCTTGTTATTCTGAATAGTTTGCCTTCAGAAGTTGGGAGTGGCTTCATCACTGGAGGCTTTTAAGAACAAACGGGACAGCCCCTGTACCCGTCAATGTCAATGGCACAGGGTCTTTTCCTTGAGCGAAGGGGTCGGACTAGACGCCCTCCAAGGCCCCTTCCACATCTGGAGCGCGATTCACCGTGGCCAGGCGAGCCAGAGCTTCGGAGGGGAGGGCAGGAAGCAGAGGCAGGCAGACCTGGGTCACCCCCCTCCCCACCCCAGCGCTGTCTCTCTCTCTCCCGGACGCGGGGAAGGGGAAGCCGGCGGGAGGGGAGGGGAGGGAAGGAGGTGGCTGGGACTCCTCCAGCTGCGCGCAACCGGACAGGCAAACAGGAGCGGCGGCCACACAAGGCAACCAGGCGCCGCCGCTGCGCTCAGCTCCCGTCTTTCCCTCCGAGGCAAAGGAGCAGCGCGGCCAGTCCCGGGGTACCCCCCCCCCGCCCCCAATTCCCCTCCCCTCCAATCCCGGGGCGGCGGCGCCCACCTTGCTCCGGATCTGCCCCGAGGTGGAGACTTTGCGGATGAGTTTCTGCGGTCCTTCGGGCTCCCCTTCGCTGTCCGACGACTCTTCGCCCGGGGCGGCTGCGGGGGCCGGGAGCGGGACAGCGGCACCCCCGGGGTCCCCCGGCGGCTGTTCCCGGAGCCCGGCGGCGCTCAGCCCCGCCTCGGCCCCGGCCATCTTCCCTCCGCCGTCGGCCGGCCGAGGCGCCGGAGACCCAGCCCGGGCACGGGAAGCAGCGGGGCAGGAGCGCGTAAAGGCGGCGGAGTCCGACGGGCGCAACAGCCGCTCCCTGCTTCTCCTCCTCTTTTTTCTCCTCCTCCTTCCTCCTCCCTCTCTTCCTTCTCCTCCTCTTTTTCTCCTCCTCCTTCTTCCTCCTCCCTCTCTTTTTCTTCTCCTCCTCCTTCTTCCTTCCTCTCTTTTTTCTCCTCCTCCTCTTCCTTCCTCCTCCCTCTTTTTCTTCTCCTCTTCCCTCTTTTTTCTCCTCCTTCCTCCCTCTCTTTTTCTTCTCCTCCTTCCTTCCTTCCTCTCTTTCTCCTCCTCCTCCTCCTTCCTCCTTCCTCTCTCCCTTTCTTTTTTCTCCTCCTCCTTCTTCCTCTTCCCTCTCTTTTTTCTCCTCCTCCTCCTCCTCCTCCTCCTCCTCTTCCTCTTCTTCCTCCTCCGCCCGGGCTCTTTGCTCTTCCCTGGGCGGAGATGGAGGCGGTGGCGGGGATCAAAGCCGAGGAGGAGCGGCCGCCACCGCCAGGCTCCAACCCGGCCCCGCCTCGGCTCCAGAGACCGCCTCTGCCGGCTTCCGCAGCCGTCGCCGCCTCTTGTCGGGGAAGCCGCGCAAAAGCCGGAGGCGAGCAAGTGGCGGGCTGGGGAGGAAAGAGGAGGGAGGGAGTCTTTGCAAGAAACCCGGTCGGGGGTTAGGGGTGCAAGGGAGGGAGGGAGGGTGGGGACCTGACCGGCTAGCGCGCCCCGGCGCAGGGGGATCCGGGCACGGAGAGGGAAGAGAGGCGGTGCGCAAAGGAGGGCTGGTTTCCAAGAGCATAGGAGCGTGTGCGCTCGGAGCTCGCTTATTTGGGAGAGGGGGGCAAGAAAGCGAGGTACCCAGGATTGAACATCTGGCAGAAGGGCTTCTGGGGAAGCTGGGGGGGGGCTAAATAGAGCCGGAAGGGACTTTAGAGGTCTTCTAGACCAACCCCCCTTGCTCAAAGTTTTTAAGAAGAGATTGGACAGGCACTTGTCTGGAATGGTAGAGTGAGAGACCCTCTTATCATTTCAGACAAGTGGCCGTCCAGTCTCTTAAAAGCCTCCAGGGATGGAGCACCCACAACTCCTGGTGGCAAGGAGTTCCACGGGTTAATTGTTCTCACCACCATCAGCTTAATTCCAAATTGCTTCTCTCCTTGGATTAGTTTCCAGTCATTGTTTCTTGTTCTGCCTTGAGGTGCTTCGGAGAATAAATTGACCCCCTCCTCTTTGTGGCAGCCCCTCAAATACTGGATCACTGCTATCATGTCACCCCTAATCCTTCTTTTCCCTAGACTGGCCAAACCCAAATCCTGCAATTGTTCATATGTTTTAGTCTCCAGGCCTATAAATCATCTTAATTGCTCTTCTCTGCACTTTTTCCAAAGTCCCAACATCTTTTTTGTAATGTGGTGACTAAAACTGGACGCAAGTATTCCGGATGTGGCCTTACTAAAGCTTTACAAAGCGGTGCTAACACTTCACGGTAGTTTTGATTCTGTGCCTCTGTTTACACAACCCGGGATTGTATTGGCCTTTTTGGCTGCTGCCACACCCGGCTGGCTCACACTTTAATGGATTGTCTACTAGGATTCCAAGGTCCCTCTCACAGTCTTTGAGCCAGGTTTCACCTCATCCGTACTGTATTTGTACCTTTGGGTTTTTTTCCTGCCCAGGTGTAAAACCTTGCTAGAGAAAGCATGCTTGCACACCGAATCATTGTGCATTGCACGTTGTTCCAAGAAATAGAAGATGGTGTGACTATTCCAGCAAGGAAAGAGAGAGGGAGGGGGGAGAGAGAGAGAAAGAAAGAGAGAGAGAGAAAGAGAGAAAGAAAGAGAGAGAGAGAGAAAGAACAAGAGGTAAATTTGACAAGAAAAACATTATTAATGATGGTTAAATAACTGAAATATGTAGCTAATCGACACATGATTGAGATGGAATGGATTTGTTGTATATAAAAATAAAAAACTTTTTACAGAAATAAATAAATACGAGTCAGTGGCCAAGCGTCCAGATTTTGACCTGTTGTTCCTTGTTCCAAGGAAACAAACATGAAAAAGGAGGTAACAGCAAAACCTTTTAATGATTCTTTACGAATTCCGTTCCTTCCCGGTTAAAAAGCTGTTTCAAACAAATGGTCTCCGATAAGAAGGAGCCTTGCCAAGGTTGTGCAAGGCTGCCAAGAACACTAGATAAAGTTGCCAAAAAATAGTTCAAACACAGAGAGTATCCAAACACCAACCAAGATTTCCCAAACATCCACAAGGCTTGAGTGCAAAAACTTCTTTGCTTCCTGCAAAGTATTCCAGTTTCTCAGCTGGCTTTTATCTCTGAAGGGAGGGGTCATTTCCTTGCAGCCTTACTCCTGAGTCGCCCATGCTGCTGCAGCTCTTTCCTTCGAGCAGCCTTGCATGTGCTCGCACTGGGCACAGGCTCCTCAGAGGCCTCTTCCTCATTGCTGCCAGCCTCCACAAACTCCAAAGGAAGCACTCCACTCCCTGATGGTCCTGGCCCCATCCCTGCATCACACACAGGCCCCTCATCCGAGTCCTCGCTCTCCAAGGCCTCAGCCGTCCACGCCTGCTGCCGGCGAACCTCAACACCTGTGGGGATATCACAACGGCCATAAGGGTGAAAAAAACATTCCTACATTTTTTTTCCAGGGCCAACTTTCAACGGTCACTTCATTGAACCGTTGTAATTGGAGGACAGCCTGAAGTTGTGCTTGTTGTAATGTTCTCTCGGCTGCGCAGCCCACTCCAAAGGACCAAAGAAGAGGCCACCGTGAGTTGGAAGCCTCCTGTTTCCCCATCCTGAGTACTGGCAGGAAATCCTATTGGCACGAGGTTGACGCTCTCCAGGCCTGATTCCTCACTCCTATTTTTTTATTTCCTGTGTTCCTATACGATGGAGTCGAACAGATTGTAGCTACAGATGCCTTTGGCCAGCGCCAGGAAAAGGGGAAAACATTTCTTTTCCTCCCCCCCCCCCCCAAGTTTTTCATTTTTATTTCTTTAAATTGAATTCTACTGTATAGTGCAATATGAATGCAATATCAGGGGTTTTCAAGTCAATGTATAGAATGCGAAGGAGGTCTGTTTGTGTCTTATTTTCATAGTCATAATGTATACTGAAGATGGTATTTAATTTCGTTGTACAAGGTGCAAGGACAATAAACTAAACCAGGGGTCACCAACCAGTGGGCCAAAGATCACTGGTGGTCCGTGAGAAAATGTTGGTGGTCCGCAGAGAAATGTCATCCTCAAAGCAATTAATCCAGGCTGCACAGGAACACAAGGCTTGCATCACTTGCATTGAGGTAGTGAGGGGAGAGGAGAAAGGGTGGAGGAGTTTGGGTGAGAGAAAGCAAGACTTCTGCTGCTTCTGCTGTTTTCCTTGCATGAAGCCAAAAGTCTTTCTCTCCTCCTCTCCCCCCAAGAATGGAGCTGGAGACGGTATCCTGTGATCCCAAATAAAGAACAATTGGTTGGTAGGAAAACATGGTGGAGGATTTTCCTGCAGATATTTTGGGGGGATTTTCCACAGGATCTCTGGTTCGCGGGATTTAAAATTATGAGTTTGGTGGTCCCTGAGGTCCAAAAAGTTGGCGACCCCTGAACTAAACTAAACTGAACTAAATACATCTTTATGCCAACAGTGTGGATCCAAGTCTTTTAACATTTCAAAGCAAACACGACCCTATTTACACATTGCTATTATTAGCTTTCTTCAATATTTTCATACATTACTTTATATCAATTACTACATTCTTAATGTCATTTTATTACATATTCATTGTAATCCCCATATTTGCTAATTTTAGCAAGTTATATTCTTCAAATAATTATTCATGAATCCATTTTAATTTGTATTATCCCATATTTTCCCCTTTTGAATGTTAATTTCCCTACCCTTGCATTTTTAATATGAGATCCCTCTTTAATCTCATTAAATTACACAAATCACACTTTCCATCTTAATTTCTTGTAACAAATTATATATTCTAATAATTCTTTTTTATCTATTACTATAAACTATATGCATATATATTTTCCATCATGAAATTCCCTTCTCCATATTATCATAATAATTCCTTATATGTTCCATAAATAATTATACATGTTGAATAGCAATCACTTCTTTAATGGCTTAGAAAACTCTCTCCAGGAACTGGGGGAAATGTTGAAGGCAAAATATATATATTTTTTTTACCATAAAGTTTTTTTTATTTTTAAATATACATCAATATTATTGCATGGACAGGGTGGCATCTGAGTGTCATTCATTTTGATACAAAAATAATATTGATACAAATGACAATTACTACATTAATCCAACATATGTG
The DNA here is from genome assembly GCA_023653725.1 of Bungarus multicinctus. Classification (NCBI taxonomy): domain Eukaryota; kingdom Metazoa; phylum Chordata; class Lepidosauria; order Squamata; family Elapidae; genus Bungarus; species Bungarus multicinctus. The sequence goes on along the minus strand of CM042851.1, from coordinate 53,206,676 downwards.
GTTCTAATGTTATTATACATAATTTGTGTCAGCACATAGTCCTTCATTCTTCAGTTATTCAATATTTGCTACATCCTTTTAACAGTAGTAACATTATTCTTGAGCATACATGATAACACCCTTTTTCAAAATCTGATCTCAACCTCTACTGTTCATTTTTAATGGGTTATGCAAAAATATATATAACAATATCCCCCCTATTCCTAATTTCTTTTTAATTTTAAAAAGCCTTTATTGAAATTAAAATATTAAAATTCAAATATGTCTAAAAAGAAAAATAAGTTGATGCAATTCATCATCGTTCTCTGACAGTACAAAAAAAATATTGGCTATATTCATACATTCCAAATATCCATCCAACAGGTTCTCATTAATCATGTGGATATTTTAAAAATTAGCTTATTTTTAACCTATATCTGTCATATTTCTACTGTCTATCCATTGATACAATTTGTTCCAAGCTGCATAATCAAGTCTTCTCTGTTATTCAGTTCTTTGGTGAGTCTATCCATTTCTGCGCATTCAAAAAATTTTCGGATTATTAAACAGTCTGATGGTATGGTAGACATTTTCCAAGCTTGTGCTAGTGCAATTCTTGCTGCTGTAATAATATGTACAATCAAACATTTAATCTTTTGGGGAGTATTTACCCTTAATAATTCCCAGGAGAAACAATTCAGGCTTCAACTTTATTCGACAGTGGGTGATTTCATTTAGCCATTTTTGTATTTTGATCCAAGAAGGTACTTGGGGCTTGTTTGCATTTCCAACAGTTAAGGTTTAGGTTGGAATATATCTTTGCAAGCACTTACGACTTAAGTACTTTGCAAGTACTTATCCCCTTTTCCTAATTTCTTAATCTATTTTACGGTAATTCTTAGTACAGCCAATCTTGTGTTTTTTTAAAAAAGATCCTTTCTATCCATCATCCACCGGTCACTTCAACTACTGGTTCGGTGAACCAGGTGTAAATTTAACATCCGGTTCATCTGAACCAGTCCGAACTGGCTGAATTCCACCCCTGGTTGTAAGTTGAGGATTATCTGGGAAAACCTTCCCATCAAAACCTTTTCATCAACACAACATTAGCAAAATTACACCTTGCTTCCTTTGGATATCTTCCAAATTTGCTTTAAAAGGATTGGAAGATTCTACAGAGAAATTCGGTGGCGTGTAAGGATAGAGAAGCAATGAGAAATCTACCAGCACAACACTGGAGCTAGCTAAATATTTTCCAGCCTAAATGTTGGAAATGACAAAGCAGATAGATAGATAGATAGATAGATAGATAGATAGATAGATAGATAGATAGATAGATAGATAGATAGATGTTAGATAGATAGATAGATAGATTATAGATAGATAGATAGATAGATAGATAGATAGATAGATAGATAGATAGATAGATAGATAGATAGACAGATAGACAGATTAGATCGATAGATAGATAGATAGATAGATAGATAGATAGATAGATAGATAGATAGATAGATAGATAGATAGATAGATAGATAGATGATAGACAGACAGACAGACAGACAGACAGACAGACATAGAGATATACATAGATGGAGAGATAGAGAGATAGAGAGAGATACATAGATGGAGAGACAGATTAGAGACATAAGAAAGAAAGAAAAAGAAAGAAAGAAAGAAAGAAAGAAAGAAAGAAAGAAAGAAAGAAAGAAAGAAAGAAGGGAGGGAGGGAGGGAGGGAGGGAGGGAGGGAGGGAGGGAGGAAGGAAAGAAAGAAAGAAAGAAAGAAAGAAAGAAAGAAAGAAAGAAAGAAAGAAAGAAAGATACAGACAGACAGAGAGATAGAGAGAGAGAGATACATAGACGGAAAGAGGGATTAGAGAAATTAGGTAGGTAGGTAGGTAGGTAGGTAGGTAGTAGATAGATAGAGATAGATAGATAGATAGATAGATAGATAGATAGATAGATAGATAGATAGATAGATAGAGATAAATAGATAGATAGATAGATAGATAGATAGATAGATAGATAGATAGATAGATAGATAGATAGATGATAGACAGACAGACAGACAGACATAGAGATATACATAGATGGAGAGACAGATTAGAGATATTAGAAAGAAAGAAAGAAAGAAAGAAAGAAAGAAAGAAAGAAAGAAAGAAAGAAAGAAAGAAAGAAAGAAAGAAAGAAAGAAAGATACAGACAGACAGACAGAGAGAGAGAGAGAGAGAGATACAAAGATGTAGAGAGAGATTAGAGAAATTAGGTAGGTAGGTAGGTAGGTAGGTAGATAGATAGATAGATAGATAGAGAATAGATAGACAGATATAGAGAGATAGATACATAGATGGAGAGAGAGACAGAGAGAAATAAATAAGGGAGATCTCCCCTTTGTAAATCAGTCTATCAAAATTTTCTATATCAATTATTAATTGTTGAGCTGCGATAAGGGCTCTTCGCCACCGAAAGCATTAAGGGAAGACAATGGATATCCGGGATACCCAAATGGACAAAAGCTTCATCCCCGTCTAGCCGAAAAATTGAAAAAGGCTTTCTCCTCCGCCAAAAAGCACTTAATTAAATTTGGTATATAGGACTTTTTACTGGGAAATGTGCTGATTGAAGGCAAACTATTATCATCATGGTTATTAGCGTTTACGCTCCATGATGGATTAGGGTCCATTTAGAAGTGCTTTGTGGAGGGAGCTATTAGGCGAAGTGGTAGCTTTAAAGAAACTTTTTGTTTAATTGGTTGTATTTGAATTTTTTATTATTGTTATTATTCGTTTGTTTGGGATTTGGAATTCAATGCCACTGCGCTAAATCAAAAAACTTTTACCAGTTTTTCTCAATTTTGAAGGGTTTTGCAAGTCATGCAGGGCAGGCAGTCCTCAGTTTATGACTGTTTCCTTAGTGTCTGTTTGACGTTACAGCACTGGGGCAAAAATGGGACCGATTTTCACACTTACGACCCTTGTTCAAAACTTATGGTCCCTGTGGTCGTGTGATTAAAATTCTGGCACTTGGCAACTGGTTCACACTTATGACGGTTGCAGAGTGCCCCTTTTGTGACCACATGACAAGTAGTATCAATGGGGGATTCTGAAAGGTCATCGACCTTTCTGGCCCACATTGCTAAGTGAATATTCACCTAACAAAGGTCTCACTTAACGACAGAGAGAGATAGAGGGTCCATTGTGGCCATAAGCCGAGGACTACTTGCATGCAGCCAGAGGGCCAGGAATTAAACTTTGAACGGAGAGAGTAAAAAGTTCCACTGTGCATAGTTTAATAATAATGGTGGGATCACAGCATCTCGCACATCGTAACTTTGGCTTTTCACGGCGTGTGAGAAAAAAGCGAAGTGGTAGCTATTAGGCGAAGTGGTAGCTTTAAAGAAACTTTTTTTTAATTGGTGTATTTGATTTTTTTAAAAAATTATTATTTGTTTGTTTGGGATTTGGAATTCAATGCCACCATGCTAAATCGAGAAAATCCAGAGTGAGAAAAATCCGGAGTGCGCAGATCTTCCTAATGTCACAGCTTCCTCACACGTTGCGGTGTCGAAGGCGCCACGCCAAGCCACATATTTCAGGAATCACACAGACGGAAACTTCACTTCAGAGTCGGCAGCAGTGGCCAGAGCTTGTGATGAATTGCACCTGGAAGGAGCTCCTTCATTCTTCTGCCATATATGCAGATAAAAATGACATTTCCCCAGAAGCCGTTTCCCCTGGAAGACTCGAGTCAAGTTCGCACGGGTTGCTAGGCTTAACCTGGTCAGAACGACAGAGTTGGGGCCCTGGGAGGTCTTCTAGTCCAACCCACCACCACCCCTGGCTCAAGCAGGGGGCCCTTTGTGCCCAGTGGTGTGATTCAACTGGTTCACACCAATTCGGCCGAACCGGTTGTTAAATTTCCCCGCTCTGCCCTACCCCTTCCAAGAGTCCACACGCACTCTATTTTGGCTCCCAGGTAAGCTCGGGGAGGCCCACTAGGCCCAAAATGGAGTGTGGGGTGTGTGGTGTGGCCCATTTTTGCTCCCAGGGGGGTGCAGGAGGCCGAGTGCTGCCCCACCACGGCCACATCCACCCAGCCAGTCATTAGGGCAGAGAACCGGTTGTTAAATTATCTGAATCCCACCACTGCCTTCACAATTTCAGACAATTGATTGTCCAGTCTTTTCTTAAAAAAAAAAACACCAAACCTCCAGGAATGGAGCACCCACAACGTCTGGTGGCAAGCAGTTCCACGAGTTAAATTGTCCTTAACGTCAGGAAATTTCTCCTTAAATTCAAGGTTGCTTCTCTGCTTGAGTAACTTCCATCCATTGCTTCTTCTCTTCTCTTCTGGTCCTTTGGAAAATAAGTTGAGCCCCTCCTCTTTGTGGCAGCCCCTCCAATACTTGCAATACTGCTCTCATGTCCCCCCTAGTCAGGGGTGGGATTCAAATTTTTTAACAACTGGTTCTGTGGGCGTGGCTTAGTTGGTGGTCATGGCCAACTCAATATCACTCACATTGAGGCACGCATCTTCTCGCCTGGCCTCGCGTGACTGTGGGGATGCTGCAACAGTCGTAAGTGTGAAAAATGGTCATAAGTCACTTTTTTCAGTGCCATTGTAGCTTTGAATGGTCACTCCACACAAGCAAAGTACCAGCAAAGGAGGGGAAAAAAACTCCAGAGAGGTTTCTGAGACAGGAAGTCTAGTCCTGCCAAGAATATAATAAGGGTTAACGGAGAGGCAGTTTCTGTAAGCAACACCAGAATGTTTCCTTCCTGCCTTCCTTACAGGATTAGGCCAGTAATTTCTTCTAACAACCGGTTCTCCGAACTGCTTAGAATGTTAACAACCGGTTCTAGCGAATAGGTGCAAACTGGTAGAATCCCACCCTTGCCCCTAGTCCTTCTTTTCACTAAACTAGACATATCCAGTTCCTGCAATTGTTCTTCCTATGTTTTAGTCTCCAGACCTGGATTCCTTTCCATCCATTGCTTCTTGTCCTGCCTTTTAAGAACAGACTTGTCTGGAATGGTATAGGGCAGGGGTCGCCAACCTTTTGGACCTCAGGGACCACCAAACTCATAATTTTAAATCCCGCAGACCAGAGACCCTGGGAAAATCCCAAAAAAAGTCTGCAGGAAGTTCCCCCATCCTGTTTTCCTACTGATCGATCGTTCTTTATTTGGGATCGCAGGATACCGTCTCCAGCTCCGTTCTCAGGGGGAGAGAGAGAGAGAGAGAGACTTTTGGCTTCGTGCAAGGAAAGCAGCAGAAGCAGCAGAAGTCTTTCTTTCTCTCCCCCAAACTCCGCCAGGAATGCGTCCTTGTGAGACTTGTTGCATCGGTGCAGCCTCTCGGTGCAGGAGGCCTTGCAGGGTCCCAAAGACTCATTTCTGGCGGAGTTTGGGGGAGAGAAAGAAAGACTTTTGCTGCTTTCCTTGCGTGCAGCCAAAAGCAGAAGGAGAAAGAAGTGGAAAGAAGCAGCTTGGTGGCCAGGTCAGGTGCATGGGGTGCGTGGTGCAAGATCCCCCTCTCCTCCCTTTCCACCTTCTCCTCACTACCTCATGTTGTTCACAATGCAAGTGATGCAAGCCTTGTGTTCCCACAGGCCATGTGGGCGACGCCAACTTGTGTTCCTGCACATCCTCGATTAATTGCTTTGCGGGGGGACATTACTCTGTGGGCCACCAACATTTTCTCGTGGACCACCAGTGGTCCCTGGCCCATTGATTGGCAACCACTGATATAGGGATCTCCTGTTTGTGCAGGGGTTGGACTAGAAGATCTCCAAGGTCCCTTTCCCATTCTGTTATTTTGTTAGTTGCAGCAAAAGAGAAAGCTTGAACACTTGACGCCCAGTTTTCGACTTCCATTCCACCCTGCCTCATGAACAATTCACCTCTTTTTTTAAACATTAATCTTGTCATTTCTTTGTTCTTTGACAGTTCAGAGCACTTTTTATCTTTTTTTTTTCTATTGACTTTTTTTTTTTTTTTAAACTCTTTTAAAGCCTTCTTGGCACTATGTCTGATGCCAGGAACAAAGAGGGCAGTCAGGCTGTCTTGTGACTCACTCAAGAGGCGTGTTAGGCAGAAACGGATCCGGTTAAAAAAATAAAAAATAAAAGAGAGAGAAGCATCTGGCTCATTTGGGAATCGCATCCTTCCATGCGCAAAGGATGGGATCTCTCATTTCAAGGGTAGGTTCTGGCTTTTCAGCTGATGGCGAGATTCGAGGGAGCATGTGCAGAGACCAGGGGGTGGAGTGAGAAATAATTCGATGTTTATTTATTTATTTTATTTGTCAAACATGTGCAAGATAACAAGTGTAGGCAATGAACATAAACAGGAACGAAGGAAGTAAATACAGATCAATGGGGACAGTAAGTCAGGGACGGTAGGCACACTGGTGCGCTTATGCACGCCCCCTTTAAGGAGCTCTCAGGAATGGGGTGAGATCCACGATAGACAGTTTGAGGTTGAAGCTGTGAGGGGTTGAGGCTGTAACCACGTAGTTGGGTAGTGCATTCCAGGCATTGACCACTCTGTGGCTGAAGTCGTATATTCCGCAATCAAGTTTGGAGCAGTTTACCTTGAGATTGTATCGGTTGTTTGCCTGTGTGTTGTTGTGTTGGAAGCTGAAGTAGTCGTTGACAGGCAAGGCATTGTAGCAGACAATTTTGTGTTCTATGCTTAGATCGGACCACAAGCGGCGCAATTTCAGATTGTCCAAGCCCAAAATGTTGAGCCTGGAGGCATACTATTGTGAGTAGAGGAGCAGAGGACTCTCCTCAAGACATACCTCCAGACCCACACAATCGTGTTAATGTCCGATATACAGTGTGAATGCCAGGCAGACAAGCTGTATTCCAGAATTGGTTTGGCAAAGGTTTTGTATGTCCCACAGATTTCTTCCCCTCTCATTGATGGAAGAACTTTTCCTTTGCCCTGAATTTCCCCACTAAATATAATTCAGAATGAGACACAGGTTTTCTCTCCTCCGGGAACACGAAATATTAAAAGGCTACATAGGAAGCCATTTTGTGTCTCGGGATCATTTTCTCCCTGGTGGGAAATTTAGCTTCCTCCCATTTCTCAGCATCATCTTCTTAATCCATATATTGATTGAAACACTGTAGCCTGTTGTGAAATCAAATGGGAGAGGAGGAGGAGGAGGAGGAGGAGGAGAGAGGAGGGAAGGAAAAGGAGAAGAGAAAGAAGAGGAGGAGGAGGAAGAAGAGGAGGAGGAGGAGGAAGGAGGAGGAGGAGAATGAAGAAGAGGAAGAGGAGGAAAAAGAGGGAGGGGGAGGAGAGAAGGAGAAGAAAGAAGAGAAAGGAGGAGGAAAAGGAGGAGGAGGAGGGAGGAGAAAGGAGGGAAGGAAAAGAGGAGAAGAGAAAGAAGAAGAGGAGGAGGAAGAACCGGATGAGGAGGATGAGAAGGAGGAGGGAGGAGGAGGAGGAGAATGAAGAAGAGGAAGAGAAGGAAGAAGAGGAGGGAGAGGGAGAGGAAGAGAAGACAATGACTTTATTTGGCCAAGTGTGATTAGACACACAAGGAATTTGTCTCCTTAATGCTGGTTTATGTCATTCTTAATGCTAAGTTTTGTCAAAAGTGTGGCTAACTGTGTTGAGAGAAGAGGGGGCTATATTACTGCTTTGAAACTGGCATGGTTAAAGACAATTTTAAGCTGCATCAGTTGTAGACTTGAGAAGATTATGAAGACATCAGAAGGAGGTGGGATTTTTAAAGCAATTAAATACGACATTTATGGGCCACATTTGCATCATTTGAGGAGGAGGTAAGGATAAAGGGGAGAGTTTAATCCCAGAGCCAAGTTTACACACCGTACCGTGATGTGAGATTAAACAGGAAAACCGGCTTGTTTTCCAGAGCAGGAGATATTAAAATGCAGTTATCGATGACATTGGAGTGGAAAGGAGATAAGACCCAAGTCAGGTGCTCAAAAGGGAACATCTAAAGTTGCCAAGGCATCTTGTTGCCTGGAAACTACAAGCAGAGAAAGGGCTCATAGTTGAGAATAAAAAATACCGAAGGCATGGATTGTTTCCAGTATTTTGTAGGTACACACCAACACCACTGTGAGCATTTTGTGGCTAGGCCCACCCTTCCAGATGTGCTCTCTCTCCAGAAAGATGCCCTCGTAGGTTAGCTGTGCGGTGAATTCTAATTTAGGCAATTTTATCACACCAACTTTCCTTTAAATCTCTCTATATATAAAAGCAAAATGCCACTCAAGCATCATCACAAAATCTCCAGAACCGTAAAACCTACAAACTTGAAATTTGGCACATATGTTCCTCTTGGCTTCTAGGGGCTAAGAAAGGATTTTTTGAAACGGCCATCAGAATATTTCCTATATTATTATTATTATTATTATTATTATTGTTATTGTTATTGTTATTGTTATTATTATTATCACGTTCTGATGCTAAGGAGTTCTACTCCCCCACCCCACCTGAAAAGAAATCTCTTCCAAATGCAAAACACAAGCAGAGGAGTTTCAGTTTCACAGCACCAAACAGCTTTAGTACAGAACAGTTGAGCTAAGCCACGGCCCGGCTCCTTGCTGTCTCCTTCTTGCTCATACAGCAAATACTATGAAGGGCAGAGGCCGGCTGGGCAGTCAGAGGAGGACCCAGGCCCATCCCCTCTGCATCCTAGGACACGCAGGGAGGAACGGAGAAGGAAACAACTTGGCTTACGAGAGAAGACGTGGCCATGATCCCCTTCATTGGTTGGAGCTGGGGAGAATAGTATATAAGAGAGACGGTTAAAACACAGCATTGCCAGAAGCAAAACATGTGTTTTTTTGAGATGTAGTTATCTTGGTTGGCGTCCTTCCAATAGATTGTGCCTTGTAAAGCTCCTTGCAGTTGGTAATTATTTATCCTGGTCCATTGTGGAAATTCCTTCATTGTAATTTGTTTTAGTTTTTTATTTCACCTCTATCTGCTCATTAAGATTGGACTGTATTGCCTACTTTTGAAGACTATTTTTGAATAAGTTTTACCTCCAACTGAGAATTACTGAACAGCGGGGCCAAATTGGAGGCATTAAAGGACATTTATTTATGTTTTGGATTTTGTTATGTTTGTGTTACACTCTGGGTCATCACAGGGAGATTCTCAGACATCCAGGTCATGGTTGTCCCAAAGGTGTTTTTTCCCCCTCAAAACCAACTGGACTTTGTTTTTCCTTGAAGATGTTTCACTTCTCATCCAAGAAGCTTCTTCGGTTCTGACTGAACGTTGGAGGATGGAAGGATTTATATTCAATAGAGTCATCTGGTTGTTAGCACTCTTTCTGAGAGTTGTTGAAGCCACTTAGAGGTTTGTCTGTGGTTTCAGACTCCACATTCTGGACAGAGAATGTCTGTGATGACCCAAAGGGGCATGACACAAAAGTAATCAAAGTAGATAAATTCCCTTTAATGCCTCCAACTTGGCCCCAATGTTCAATTATCCTCAGCTTTTTTCTCTTCAAAAAACAGTTTACGGGCAGAAATGCTGTCCAAACCCAAAGTAAAGATTTAAAAAAACCAACACAAACCACGCTGAAGTCAGTAACACGGCAGGCCAGGATGATAAAAATTTACAGATTCCCACAAGATAACGCAGCAACCGCAGTTGGGAGGACGCCAAAACCCAGATAAGCCTCGACAAAGGTAATGCACGCTTTGCTTCCAGCAAGGGGCCGTGTGCAAACGCCCCACTTATATCCTGTTCTCCCAGCTGCAACTAATGAAAGGGATCAGGGCCTTTTCCTCTCCCGTAAGCCATGTTGCTCCCTTCTCTAACCTCCCTGCATGCCCTAGAATAAAGAGGGGATGGCCCTGGATCTTCCTCTGAATGCCCAGCCGGACAATGCTCTTTCACAGCCACTGGAGCCCCACTCCCACTCCCTGTCAGCTGCTCAATCTCCCCCTCAGAATCAGACTCCAACAAGGACATGACAACGTCTCCGGAGGTTCTCAGTCCTCCAGGTCACGATTGTCCCAAAGGTGCTTTTTCAAGAGGCAACTGGACTTCCTCGTTTTTTCCTTGAAGACGCTTCGCTTCTCATCCAGGAAGCTTCAGAAACTTCTTGTATGAGAAGCTAAACATCTTCAAGGAAAAAGAAAGGAAGTCCAGTTGCCTCGTGAAAAAACACCTTTAGGACGATCGTGACCAGGATGACCAAGAATCTCCATAGACATTGTCTATGCAGATCTGTACAATGAGGAAACAAAACAGCCACTTCATTAATACAGATAACAGATAATCAGAGCTGGAAGGGACCTTGTAGGTCATCTAGCCCAACCCCCCGCCCAAAGGGGAGACCCTACACCATTTCTGACCAATGGCTGTCCAGTCTCTTCTTGAAAGCCTCCAGTGATGAAGCTCCCACAACTTCTGAAGGCAACTTTAGTTCCATGGGTTGATTGTTCTCACGGTCAGAAAGTTTCTCCTTCTTTCCAGGTTGAATCTCTCCTTGATCAGTTTTCATCCATTGTTCCTTGTCTGGCCTTCAGGTGCTTTAGAAAATAGCTTGACCCCTCTCTGAGGCAGCCCCTCAAATATTGGAAGGCTGCTCTCCTGTCTCCGCTGGTCCTTCTCTTCACTAAACTAGCCAGGCCCAGTTCTTCCAACCGTTCATCGTATGCTTGAGCCTCCAGTCCCCTCATCATCGTGGTTGCTCTTCTCTGCACTCTTTCTAGAGCCTCAACATCTTGTTGATAGTGTGGTGACCAAAGTGGATGCAGTTATCTAGGTATGATCTTACTAAGGCTTTATAGAGTGGTATTAGTACCTCCCTTGATCTTGATTGTATCCCTCTGTTAATGCAACTTAGGATCGCATTGGCTTTTTTGGCTGCTGCTGCTGCACACGGCTGGCTCCTATTTAGCTGGTTGTCCACTAAGACTCCAAGATCCCTCTCCCAGTTCCTGCTATTGAGCCTGGTTTCACCCAGTCTATTTGTGTCCTTTTGGTTTTTGTTGCCTAAGTGTAGGACTTTCATTTTCTCTACATTGAATTTCATTTTGTTAGATATGGCCCAGTGTTCCAGTCTGTCAAGATCCATCTGGATCTTGAGCCTATCTTCTCGGGTGTTAGCTATTCCTGCCAGCTTAGTATCATCTGCAAATTTGGTAAGTTCCCCTTCTATTCCCTCATCAATACATGGTGCAAAATAGGAGAACAAACTGAGTAAGGTAAATTAAGCGGTCCATCTGCATTTGAAACTACAAAGGCCACTCTTTTGAAGACAGCAAAGTCCACATTTTGGACAGAGAATATTACTGGTTTGAAAGAGGCCATCTGAAAGTCAAAAGTGAACAGCCCTCCCTCAATAGAGGGTGAAGGATACGACATCATCTACCTCCAGTCTACAACACAGTCCTTTCAGTAGTTCTACGAAGGCTCCACACCCATTTGCACCACTCAGGTGACCCTGAGAGCACAGATAAATCTCCAAGTACCCTCAATGGCTCACTAAAAGGATGCAAATGACCAGCCGCCTGCAAGGAGTCTCAATCCTTCGAATTCCCCACTGTTCAGTCAGAACTGAAGAAGTTTCTTGGATGAGGAGCGAAACGTCTTCAAGAAAGAACAAAGTCCAGTTGTCTTTGGGGGGGGGGGGGAAGCATCGTTGGGTTTCTATCCTCTGTGTTCCTGAAACAAAAAAATCTGTTTGGAAGCTGCAGCGGCTTTTATTGACGGTTGCATTTGCCGCAGCGTTAAGCAAAATTAGATCGTTGGAAGTTCAATGTTTTCTCCGGGAGAAATCTAGTTGAGAAAGGAATTGATGGGCAAACAGCAGAGACAGGAAGAGGACTTTAATCCATTACTGAGTAGATCTTATATTTCGGTGCTCCGGCAATATCGTTCCGGTTGTAATTGGCTGTCATGCAACGGGGAGAAACTTTCAGTTACAACTTCTCCCCCTTTAGACAATCCAGGATAATTTCTCTAATTGGAACGTTCGCTAATGAGAGGCTTGTAGACGTAAAAGGCGCAGAATGAGACATTAAGCCTAATTTCTCTCTAACTGCAGCTTATTGCGAGAATAGTTAAAGCTAGATATCCTTAACTGGGAAGCATGGTGTGCCGAGTTGCACAACTACTTGGCAGGAGTGCCCAAGGATGTGCAAAGTGCCCTTTGTACCAAAGACATTTGGTACAAAGATATTAGCACAGTTGAGAAAGTCCAGAAATATTTCACAAGAAGAGTTCTCCATTCCTCTATTCATTGCAGAATACCTTATGCCAACAGACTCGAAATTCTAGACTTAGAAAACCTAGAACTACACCGCCTTCGGTCCAATCTAAGTATAGTATATAAAATCATACATTGCAATGTCCTACAGGTCAATGAATACTTCAGCTTCAACCATAACAACACAAGAGTAAACAATAGATACAAACTCAAGGTTAACCACACCAAACTTCATTGCAGGAAATACTTCAGCAACAGAGTGGTCAATGTCTAGAATACTCTGACTCTGTGGTTTCTTCCCCAAACCCCAAAAACTTTAACCTTAGACTGTCTACTATTGACCTCACCCCTTTCCTAAGAGGTCTGTAGGGGGCGTGCATAAGCGCACCAATGTGCCTACTGTCCCTGTCCTATTGTTTCTTTTTATTTTTCTTATATGTACCCATTTCATGCATTCATAACTATGTATATAGTTATACCTGTTATCTTGTAAACGATTGACAAATCAAATAAATTCTAAATTCTAAATACCCAGACAAGTAACACAACCAACCGCTCCCGGAATCACTTCCACAAAATAGTCTGTAGAAATTCTTCATCCTCCATGTCGTGGTTGTCCCAAAGGTGTTTTTTTTCAGGAGACAACTGGACTTCCTTATTTTTTTCTTTTGAAGACGTTTCGCTTCTCATCCAAGAAGCTTCTTCAGATCTGACTGGATGGCGGGGAATGGAAGGATTTATATTCCTTGCAGACAACTGGTCATTTGCATCAGTGGTGGGATTCAAAAATTTTTTTACTACCGATTCTATGGGTGTGGCTTGGTGGGCATGGTTAGGTGGGCGTGACCACGTGACTGGATGGGCATGGCTTTTTTTGCAGCCACCCCCCACCAGTTTTTGGGCCCTTCTGGGCCTCAGAGGAGCCTCTAGGGGGGCCGTTTTTGCTCCGAGAAAGCTCCTCTGGGGCTCAGGAAGGCCAAAAGTAGAGGAGGCTGAGCCCCTCCCTCCATTTTTTGCCTTCCTGGGCCTCAGCAAGGGGAATCCCGGCACAGCTGATTGTATGAACAACTGATTGTTGGAGGGGAAAAAAATAAATACCTTGAGAAGCGAATGTCCGGCAGGCAGGGTAAGCAAGCCAGAGGCGACCAGGCGACCAGGCCGGGGGCGTGGCCAGCCAGAACTTACTACCAGTTTGGTGACCCACGTCAAAACCTTGCTACTGGTTCACCCGATCCGGTGTGAACCGGCTGAATACCACCACTGATTTGTATCCTTTTTAGAGGGTCGTTGAGGCCACTTGGAGGTTTCTCTGCGTCCTCAGGGTCAGCTGAGTGGTGCAAATGGTTCCTGTAGTCTGCAATTTTTCCCCCTCTGGAGATCCATTTCTACGCCCAGACCATTCAAAAGGTGTTCATCCCAAATTGTATAGCTAAAAGTCTATAAAACGTCCAAAGTACAAAAATAACGCAAATATTTTTAAAATAGGGAAGAGAAAAAGAACCGTAGATAAATGCCAGAACTTTAAAAAGAAAACAGAACAAAAAATTGGATAGAAGAAAAAGCAGCCAAAATACTCAGGATGGAATAGATAGGGGAAAACACCCTTATAAGTTTTCAGGCATTCATTTCCAATTCTCAGACACCATTATTTACCAATTATTTACAAAGTCTGCACTACTATTACTATTAATCAGATAACAGATAATCAGAGTTGGAAGGGACCTTGTAGGTCATCTAGTTCAACCCCTCGCCTAAGCGGGAGACCCTACACCATTTCTGACAGATGGCAGTCCAATCTCTTCTTGAAAGCCACCAGTGATGAAGCTCCCACAACTTCCGAAAGAAAACTTCTGTTCCTTTGATTGATTGTTCTCACTGTCAGAAAGTCTCTCCTTATTTCCAGATTAAATCTCTCTTTGTTCAGTTTCCATCCATTAATCCTTGTCTGGCCTTCGGTGCTTTAGCCCCTCCCACTTGTGACTGTATGACTGTAAGTTTGTCCTTGTGTCCTTATGATTTATATTGACTGTTTCCTAGTAGAATTCAATTGCTTATTGTACTTTATGACTATCATTAAGTGTCGTATTTTATGATTCTCGACTCTTGACGAATGTATCTTTTCTTTTATGTGCACTGAGAACATTTGCACCAAGACAAATTCCTTGTGTGTCCAACCACACTTGGCCAATAAGGAATTATATTCTATTCCATTCCATTCTACCATTATTTGTTGTTTAGCAATGAAGAATTTGTCTTTGCTTACTGATGATATCTCCGTTATTGCACGAAAATGATTATTTTTCGAAAGATGGAAAAGTATTGACAGGGTCACACATTTTTAAGTTTTATGTGTGTATCCACTTTTCAGTCATCTTAATTCCTGGCAACTGCCTGCAAAAGTCTCTCCAGGTTTTTGGGCATGCATGCACGTACGACCTCAACCGAGCCCAACATTTATGTTGCTAAGCGGGACATTTGTTAAGTGACTTCTGCCCTGTTTTACGACCTTTCTTGCCACAGTTGTTCAGTGAATCACTTCCGTCGTTAACATTAGTATAACACAGTTGTTCAGTGAGTCTGGATTCATCATCGACTTTCATCATTGCAACCGTTGTAAATATGAGTCAGTTGCCAAGCGTCCGAATTTTGACCAGGCGACTCTGTGGTAAGAGTTGTAAGTGTGAAAAACAGTCATAGGTCACTTTTTTCAGGGCCATTGTAACTTCGAATGGTCACTAAATGAAGTTGGAAGTCCAAGACTTCCTGTACAACACACTCTGTATCATCGTGAAAATACAGCTAGTATGTTTTTTAGCAGACAAATATGCAGTCGCGAACTCTGTTCTCGAGGTTTTGCCCCTCTGCTGTGCGCTTATTCAAGTCTGGATTAATTTCTGCGGCAGTCAGAAAAATATGTTAATAATAATTATTGTGTGACTAGCTTCCACTCGAGCTAGAAGTTTAAGAGAACGTACCGATCTAGGAGATCAAATGCCTCTCTCTCCCTCTCTCTCTCCCCGTTCTGGATAATGAACGTACATTGTCCTTTCATACCTGTTCATTTAGAATTCTGTCAAGCACCTTCCCAGGTACAATTAAGAAAGTGATACTCCTTCGGCTGCATTCAGTTTTATAACCTTTCCTATTATTAAAGGGAATAATAAGGGCATTCTGCCAAGGTGTGGGCTTCACACACCTTAAAACAAGCTTAATAGTCATTCCTGAAGACTTGACATCTCCATTTTAACACTAGCAGGGTACCGGTGCTTCGCTATGAAACTATGTGGTTGAGCAGGTTTTTTGGGAGGAAAGTAAGGGGGGAAAATTCTGCCTCTGCCTACCAGCATCCATCGGTATTCATTTGGCTAGCATCCCAACAGAGTTGACGGCTGTTTGGAAACTGAAACAGTATTTGCTGTGTGAGCAAGGAGACAGCAAGGAGCCTGGGCATGGCTTAGCTCAACTGTTCTGGACTAAAGCTGCTTGGTGCTGTGAAACTGAAACTCCTCTCCTCTGCTTCTGTTTTGCATTTGGAAGAGATTTCTTTTTTTCAGGTGGGGAGGGGGAGTAGAACTCCTTAGCATCAGAGCGTGTTAATAATAATATAGGAAATACTGATGCTGTGATGGTCATTTCGAAAAATCCTTTCTTAGGCACCAAGAAGTCAAGAGGAACATATGTGCCAAATGTCAAGTTTGTAGGCTTTACGGTTCTGGAGATATTGTGATGATGCGTGAGAGGTAATTTCACTTTTTTATATATAGATTGCTCCAGCGATACAGGCAGTCCTCGATGTACGACCGCAATTGAAATTTTCACTGCTAAGCAAGACAGTGAGTTTTGCCCCATCTTACAGCCTTTCTGGCTACTGTTGCTAAGCGAATCACTGCGGTTGTTAAGTTGGTAACATGGTTGTTAAGTGAATCTGGCTACCCCCTTGATTTTGCTGGTCAGGAGGTTGCAAAAGGGGACCACATGACACTGATAACTAATAATCAGAGTTGGAAGGGACCTTGTAGGTCATCTAGTCCAACCCCCCACCCAAGTGGGAGACCCTACACCATTTCTGACCAATGGCAGTCCAGTCTCTTCTTGAAAGCCTCCAGGGATGAAGCTCCCACAACTTCCGATGGCAACTTCTGTTCCATGGATTGATTGTTCTCCCTGTCAGAAAGTTTCTCCTTATTTCCAGGCTGAATCTCTCCTTGTTTAGTTTCCATCTATTATTCCTTGTCTGGCCTTTGATGCTTTAGAAAATAGCTTGACTCCTTCCTCTCTGTACCGTCATAAGTATATGCCAGTTACAAAGCTTCTGAATTTTGATCACGTGACCAAAGGGACGTTGCAATGGTCGTTAAGTGTGAAAAATGTTCATAAGTCACTTTTTTCAGTGTCGGTGTAACTTCGAACAGCTACTAAGCGAATGTTGTAAGTCAAAGGCAACCTGTAGTTGCAATGTAGTACTTTTCTGCATTCTCACACTCCTTGTGACTTTTTAGCAATTCTGTTTTGCTTGGACACAAAAAAAAATCATGCATTTATTTAGGTTCTGTTCATCTGCCCATCGCTGTCCTTCTCAAAAAATAATAATAATATCTGAACCATGTCTTCCAGCAGTGCCCCACTTCAGTCTCATTCAAAATCATTTCATCAGTTTTATTTTGCGTGCCCTTCACCCTACTGGAGGCCTTGTTCGTCTCTCTTCATCCACTTCCAAACCATTTTTTAAAAACGTCTATCAAAATCAAACTGCATTTTCTGTGCCATTTTTCATCCGAACCATTCCTTGCTCTCAACTACATTTTTTTTTTTTTTTGGTCATTCCTTATTCAATATGCACATGACTCAGTTTCGCACGCACTCATTTTTCCTCCCTACAATTATTCCCATGATTTTTTTTTCTCACCCACAGACTTTCACACCTTCTATTCTACCAAGCCTACCTTTTCATATTTCTCATTAGTGTAATCCTACATGCTTTTTGTGACATTGTATAATCTACTTTTTTTTCACCTCTTGTCCCAAGCAGCTTTCACATTCTCTTTCCTTAACCATTTTCTATTTACTCTGTCAACCTATTTTTTAAAAAGTTCTATTTCATGCAGGATTATTCTCTTCCCATGTTTGTTCTACAGGTAGTCCTGCCTTCAGGTGTTTTGGAAAATAGGTAGACCTCCCCTTTGCTTTGTGGCAGCCCCTCAAATATTGGAAGACTGCTATCATGTCACCCCTAGTCCTTCTCTTCATTAAACTAGACAAACCCAGTTCCTGCAACCGTTCTTCATATGTTTTAGCCTCCAGTCCCCTAATCCTCTTGGTTGCTCTTCTCTGCACTATTTCCAGAGTGCCTTTCCCCAACTCATCCCTTCCTGAGCTTTTCAAGGCAGATTCTCCCTCTTGGCAGTGTGCTTGCTCCTTGGTGTAATGCCAAAGTTTGGCCATCTTGCAGGGAAGGAAACCAAAGAATGAATTTTCCTTTCTTTTTCATTTCTTTCTTCCCTTCCTTCTCTCTCTCAACTTTCTATTTCAATGGTGACTCTTCCCTCTTCTCTCTTTTGTGATTTTTCTCTCCATTTCTTTCTCTCTCCCTCTTCTGTGACATTTTATTTTCTCACCCATCTTTCATGATTTTCTATTTCTCTCTCTTTGTCTCTGTCCACTATTCATTTCAGTGGTGACCCTTCCCCCCTTCTCGCTTTTCTGAGTTTCTCTCTCTCTCTTATGACTTTCTCTCAATTTCAGTGGTGATCCTTACCCCTTTCTGTCTTTCTCTTTTTTGTAATTTTCTATTTCTCTCTGTCTCCCCTTTCTTTCTATTTCAATGGTGACACACCCTTCTCTCTCTTTCGTGATTCTTTCTTCCTTACTTTTCTTTCCTTGATTTTCTTCTGTAACTCTCTTTCTTAATGGCGAGCCTTCCTTCCTCTTTCTTTCTTTCTTTCTTTCTTTCTTTTCTTTCTTTCTTCTGTAACTCTCTCTTTTTCTCAATGGTGATCCTTCCTTCCTTCCCTCCCTCCTTCTTTTTGTGTTGTTAACTTTCTCTCTTTGTCGATGGTGACCCTCCGTGCTTTCCTTTCTTTCCTCCCTTTCTTTTTCCTTTCCTTTCCTTTCCTTTCCCCTTTCCTTTCATTTTCTTTTCCCCTTTCCCCATCCCTTCCTTTTCCTTTCTTTCTTCCCTTCCCTTTCTTTTCCCTTTCCCCTTTCCTTCCTTTTCTTTTCCTTCTTCCCTTCCCTTATTTTTTTCTTTCCCCTTCCTTTTCCTTTTCCTTTTCCCTTCCCTTTTTTTTATTTTCCCTTCCCTTCCCTCTTTCTTTCCTTTTCCTTTTCCCTCTGTCGTCTTTCTCTCCTATTTCAGCGGGCGACCCTTCTTTCTTTATCCCTTTCTCTCTATCCCCAATCCCAGCCGGATCCAAACCCGCTGTTCCCTCTCCGACCCCCAGGCTGGGAAAGAGCCAGCCGAGCCAACCCTTCGCTGGCGGCGAAAGGAAGAGCGCCTCCCCGGCAGAAGCCGGCCCGGCCCTCTATAACGTCGCCGGCGTTTCCGGGCGGAGTCGGTGCGTCGCCGGACCGCGTCCCCCAGGGCCCTCTTCTTCCTCCAACTCCTCCGGCAGACCATGCAGGCCCGGGTGGTGTGCCTGGGCAGGGCGGGCGGCGGCGGCGGGGGTCCCTGCACGGGCTCCTCAGCTGCCCGCCGAGTCCGCCTCCTCCTGCAGCAGGTGGCCGGGCTGCGGGGCGGGCTGCGGGCCTTGCACGGCGGACAAGGTGAGGGCCAGGGTAGGCGGGTGGGGGGGCGACGGAGCGGGGTTGGGGCGCACCAGAGATCCCGCAGGGCGTGGAGAGCTCGGGAGCTGGGAATAGGGGGCGAGGGGGAAGAGGGGCTGCTTGATCTGCGGTGAGGGGGGGCTCGGAGGGATCGGTGGGAGGCTGGGTGAGCTGGGGGCTCAGCCTCTCTTCTCTTCCTTTTCTCTCTCCTTCCTTCTTCCCATCCTTCTTTATTTCCCTCCTCCCTCTCTGACTCTCTTTTTACTTTCTCACTGGTGCTTCCTTTCTTTCTGACTTTCTTCTGTAACTTTCTCTCAATAGTAACCTTCCCTTCTTATCTTTCTGACTTCCTTCCTGCCTTCCTGCCTTCCTTCCTTCTCTGACTTCTGTAACTTTCTCTCTCAGTGATGAACTTTCCTTTTTTCTTTTCTTTCTTTCTGACTTCTTTCTGACTTTCTTTTGTAACTTTCTCTCAATAGTGATCTTTCTTTCTTTCTTTCTTTCTTTCTTTCTTCTTTCTTTCTTTCGTTCTTTCTTTCTTTCTTTCTTTCTTTCTTTCTTTCTTTCTTTCTTATCTTTCTGACTGTTTTTGTATCTCTCTCTCTCTCTTGACCTTCCTTCTTTCTTTCTTTTCTTTCTTTCTGACTTTCTTCTGTAACCTTTTCTCTCTCAATGGTGACCTTTCTCTCTTTCTTTCTTTTTCTGATTCTTCTTTCTGATCTTTCTTTCATTCTTCTGACTTTCTTCTGTAAATTTCTCTTTCTCTCAATGATGACCCTTCCTTCCTTCCTTCCCTCCCTCCCTCCCTCCCTGACTTCTATAACTTTCTCTCTCAGTGATGACCTTTCCTTCTTTCTTTTCTTTCTGACTTTCTTCTGTAACCTTTTCTCTCTCAGTGGTGACCTTTCTTTCTCTCCTTCTTTCTCTTTCTGACTTTTCTTTCCAATCTTTCTTTCATTCTTTATGACTTCTGTAAATTTTTCTTTCTCTCAATGGTGATCCTTCCTTCCTTCCTTCCTTCCTTGACCTCTGTAACTTTCTCTCAATAGTGACCTTTCTTTCTTTCTTTCTTTCTTTCTTTCTTTCTTTCTTTCTTTCTTTCTTTCTTTCTTTCTTTCTTTCTTTCTTTCTTTCTTTCTTTCTTTCTTTCTTTTATCTCTTTGTCTCTTCCCTTCTTTCTTTCTTCTCTTTCTTTCTGACTTCTGTAACTTTTTCTCTCTCAATGGTGACCTTTCTTTCTTTCTTTTTCTAACTTTTCTTTCTGATCTTTCTTTCATTCTTGATGACTTTCCTCTGTAAATTTCTCTTTCTTTCAGTGGTGACCTTTCCTTCCTTCCTTCCTTCCTTCCTTCCTTCCTTCTTGACTTTTTCTCTCTCTCAGTTGTGACCCTCCCTTTTCCCAGTTGATAGTAGATATAGGTATGGAGAGATAGAGCGTAAAAACTTCATAGCTGGAGCACTATGCAGCTATTGGCCGTTGTGTGAACCAAAAGTAGAAATATGTCCTTAACTGCTCTGGGTACCTTGTTGTGTGAAGAGGGCCTGTGTTCTTGGGACTGGTGGAAAAACAAGAAGAAAGCTACAGTTGCCTTCTAAGAAAAATGTAGCACAGGAAAAAAAAAACACATTGTACTCCCTTCTGTTTCTCACGCTGAATTGATCCCATGATGAAACACAAATGACACAACACAAGCTGGGGCGTGCACCATGCGTAGGCTGAAATGTGGTTCTCCAACTGTGGGCTTGTGGTGACTTGCCCACATGTCACAACAACTTTTGACAGGCAGCATTTTTGTTCCTCCTCCTGCTATATCCGATCACGGTTGTACATTTGCTTTAATTTCATTGTTGTCAGTCACACACTTCCTGGAAATGACCCCATTGTGCAAAGAGCCTCTCTTCGTGGCTTTCTGAGTGCCTGGGTTTCCACAGGGGGAAGGGCAGAGGTGAAGATAACATGGTTTTTTCCCCCCTTCCATGCTTCTGCTATCTGCGCTGGGTCATTTCAGCTCCAAAGCTGTAACAATGGGATCAAGCTACTTACGAAAACCCAGAGACTGCAGAAAAGAGGCAGAGAATATAAAACAGCCCAGGCTATCTTGTCTCCATAATTGGAACTCAAATTTTCCTGACCAGTTTTCTAAAACTACACTCAGAATCGGAATAGAGCTGGAAGGAACCTTGGAGGTCTTCTAGTCCAACCCCTTGCTCAAGCAGCAGACTTTTTAGACCAGGGGGGGTCTTCAAACTTGACAGCTTGAAGAATTGTGGACTTCAACTCCCAGAATTCCTCCTCCAGTCAGGTTAGCTCAGGAATTCTGGGAATCGAAGTCCACAAGTCATCAAATGGCCACGTTTGAAGACCCTTATTTTAGACCGTGGTAGCCTTTTAGAAAGCTTGAAAAAGGAGGTGCCATTCTGAAGTATTTCTGCTCTTATTTCTCTCTGGAAGCTGTCAGAATGTAGCATCAACAGAATAATAGAGTTGGAAAGGACCTTGGAGGTCTTCTAGTCCAACCCCCTGCTCAAGCAGGAGACCCACACACCATTCCAGATAAATGGCTGTCTAGTCTCTTCTTAAAAGCTCCAGTGATGGAGCACCCACAACTCCTGGTGGCAAGCTGTTCCACTGGTTGATTGTTCTCACTGTTAGGATGTTTCTCCTGAATTCCAGGTTGCTTCTCTCCTTGATTAGTTCCCACCCGTTGTTTCTTGTCCTGCCTTCAGGGGCTTTGGAGAATAGCTTCACCCCCTCCTCTTTGTGGCAGCCCCTCAAATATTGGAAGATTGCTATCACGTTACCCTGAATCTTTCTTTTCTCTAAACGGGCCAAACCCCAATCCTGCAACCGTTCTTCATATATTTTAATCTCCAGACCTTTCATCATCTTAGTTGGTCTTCTCTGCACTTTTTTCAAAGTCCCAACATCTTTTTTTGTATTGTGTTGACCAAAACCCGATACAGTATGCTTGGACTCAACATTCCCACACAGCATGCAAATACTGTATAATGCAGGTAGTCCTCGACTTACAACTATTTATTTAGGGACCGTTCAAAGTTACAATGGTTTGAAGCGACGTAGGACTTGTTTTTCCACACTCCACAATTGTTGCAGCAACCCCGTGGTCATGCGATCAAAATTCAGAGGCTTGGCAACTGGCATGTACTTATGACGGTTGTTATGTCCCCGGCGGGTCACATCAACGTGACGCGCAAAGTCAGTGGGGATGCCAGATTCACTTAACGACCAGGTTATTCATCCACCGCAGTGATTCACTGAACGACGTGTGGCAAGAAAGGTCATAAGATGCGGCAAGACTCACTTAACGAATGCCTCACTTAACAACAGAAATTTTTGGCTCAGTTGTAATAAGTTGAGGACTACCCATAGTTGTTATCCAGTTTGTGAATAAGGCACTAAAAGACTATTATTATTATTTTTTTGTTTTAAAACAGAGAAGATAATCTGTTCTTGTAGGACAATGGAGACCGAGTGGAGCAAGTGGCTAGTTTTAAGTTTCTGGGTGTTACCCTAAAAGGGGACCTGACCTGGGATGCCCACATTGCAGCCCTGGTCAAAAGGGCCCAGCAGAGAATATTCTACCTGAGTCTTCTCAGAAAACAACAACTGCATGAAAAACTGCTGGTGACCTTCTACTGCTGCACCAGGGAGAGTATCTTAACTTACTCCACCTCTGTAGGGTTTGCCACTTGCACAGAGGCAGATGGGACAACGTTCCAGAGGGTTAACGTCGTTGCCCAGAGGATCATGGGTTGCCCTCTCCCCTCTTTGGAAGAGCTTTAGAGCTCCTTAAGAAAGTTCAAACTATTCTCAAAGATCCACCTCATCCTGGGATCCCTTTTTTTGAACTATTACCATCTGGCAGACGGTACAGGACAATAAAAACAAGGACAAATAGCTTCTATCCCAGGGCACTAACTCTATTGAATTCTACTGTGTAGTGCATTATTAATGCAATATTATAGGGATTTTCAATGCAATTGTATAGAATGTGAAGAAGGTGTGCTTGTGTTTGATTTATTTATAATTATAATTTACACTGAAGATGGTATTTAATTTCGTTGTACGAGGTGCTGACAAGTAAACCAAGCATGCCAGATGGCTAACAGTGTGTTTGGGCCTATAGGTGAGCGATGATAAATAACTTTTATTTCTCCCTTTCAGGTGACACTGTGACTATTGGAGATGTGTCCTACAAACTGAGAAAGCCCAAAAATCCAGAACTGGTCCCGGTGAACTACAGTAAGAAGCTGTGTGATCTTAAAATTAAGCTCAAAGTAAAAGACCTAGTCCAGTGATTCTTGATCTATGGTCTGCAGAACTGCTGGGGGGAGGACTGTGATGTCATCAAGGAATCCACGAACACTTGAAAAAAATGTTGATTTAAATCTCCTAAAGGTGCATTTTCAAGAAGCAACTGGACTTCCCGGTTTTTCTTTGAAGACAGTTCACGTCTCATCCAAGAAGCTTCTTCAGCTCCAGCTGGATGGTGGGAAAGGGAAGAATTGATATTCCTTGCAGACAGCTGGTCATTTGCATCCTTTTTAGAGGGTGGTTGAGGCCACCTGGAGGTTCATCTGTGTCCTCAGGGTCACCTGAATGGTGCAAATAGGTGTGAAGCTTCTTCTTGGAACTCTTGAAAGGACTGTGTTATAGACTGGAGATAGATGATGCCATATCCTTCCTCCTCCTGTTGAGAGAGGGCTGTTCATAGATGGCCTCATCTATCTCCACTCTACAACACAATCCTTTCAGCATTTCCAAGAAAGCTCCACACCCATTTGCACTAGTCAGGTGACCCTGAGGACACAGATAAACCTCCAAGTGGCCTCAAGGACTCTCTAAAAAGGATGCAAATGACCAGCTGTCTGCAAGGAGTCTCAATCCTTCCCTTCCCGACCATCCAACCAGAACTGAAGAAGTTTCTCAGATAAGAAGCGAAATGTCTTCAAAGAAAAACAAGAAAGCCCAGTTGCCTCTTGAAAAAAAAAAAAAACATTTTGGGACAACCATGACCTGGATGATTGAGAATCACCATAGACATTTAAATTTTGACTTAAGTCTTGGGAGTTCGTGACTGTGGTCTTTAATATTTAAAGGAGGTCTGTGGTGAAGAAACGGATCAAGAACCACCAGTCTAGCTGAATACATTTTATTGCAGAAACCTAGTGTTGACGACCCGGAGCATGGCACAAAAGCAACCAAGTCACAAAAATAGATAAAGTCCCTTTAATATCTCCAACTTGGCCCCCAATGTCCAGCTATCATTGGCTAGAGAAAAAAACTCTGCCAAGAACAGTTTTTAAAGGGAAGAAATTCCATCCAAACCTAAAGTATATATAAATTATAAATAAAAACCAACACAAACCACGCTGCAGCAATTAACGAGACAGGGCAGGATAAGGAATTGCAGACTTCAAAAGATAACGAAACACACACAGTTGGGAGAATGCCAGAACCCAGATAAGACTTGACAAACAAAGATAATCCCCACTTTGCTTCCAGCAAGGAGCTGTGCGCAAACACCCTTTTTAAATCCTGTTTCCCCAGCTGAAGCTAATGAAGGGAATCAGGGCCCTTTTCTCCCCCGTAACCCAGGTTGCTCCCTTCTCCGTTCCTCCCTGCGTGCTCTAGGATGCAGAGGGGGTGGGCCTGGGTCTTCCTCTGAATGCCCAGCCAGACTGTGCCCTTCCCCAGTTTCCTCCACAGCCACCGGAGCCACACTCTCACTCCCTGTCAGTTGCTCGATCTCCCCCTCAGAATCAGATTCCAACAGGGGCATGACACCTAGTCCTTTGTGCGGAAAATATCAGAATTTCAGAAATGTTGCTCCACCATCAATAAAATCAACCAAACAATATTCAGCTGGTTACCAAACTCCAGTTTAACGTAATCAGCTTTTCGGTTTTCTAAAATGTCATGCCAAAAAATACACAGGTGGTCCTCGGCTTAACGACCACAATCAAGCCCACAATTTCTGTTGTTGAGCAAGACATTTGTGAAGGGAGTGTTGTCCCGTCTTAACGACCTTTCCTGCCTGCCACCGTGGTTAAGTGAATCACTGCAAATGTGAAGCTGTTATCACAGTTGTTAATTGAATCTGGCTTCCTGTGATGACCTAAAGGGGCGTGGCACAAAAGTAACCGAGTCAGATAATCAGTAGGAGTCCCTTTATTAGCTCCAACTTTGCCCCCAATGTCCTGGTTACTTTCCGGGCTGGAGAAAAAACTCTCCCAGGAACAGCCTGGTTGTTCCGTTGGCTATGGAGGAAACTGGGGAAGAGCAAAGTCCGGCTGGGCAGAGCAGGGAAAAGGGAGAACAAGGGAGAGGGAGTTCAGAGGAAGACCCAGGCCCACCCCTTCTTCATCCTAGGGCACGAAGGGAGGAGCGGAGAAGGGAGCAACGTGGGTTGTGTGGCTTACAGGGGAGGAAAGGGCCCTGATTCCCTTCATTAGCCACATCTGGAAAGAGAGTTTAAAAGAGATGCATACTGAGTGCAGCAGCTGCTGGGAGCAAACGTGAGTTTATCTTGTGTTGACTTTGCTTATCTGCGTTCCTGACATCTTCCCAACCATGTTGAGTTACTATCGTGTCTTCACGCCTGGAATTCTTGCTCCTGCCCTGCCAAATTAATTGCCTCATTTTGCCTTGATTGGACTTATAGTTACAGTTTTTGTTGACCACGTTTTGGACTTGAATCTCTGCAGCCAAAGGCTGTTTACCTGGGAGAGTTTTTCTCTAGCCCAGAAGGTAACCAGGACATTAAGGGCAAAATTGGAGCTAATAGAGGGACTCTTACTGATTATCTGATTGTGTTGCCTTTGTGCCACGCCCCTTTGGGTCCTCACAATCCCATCTAATTAAAGCAGGCAATTACGTTAGTTAAAGTGCATTGCAATTTTTTTTTTACCCATTTACTCACATGTCAATCTTTCTTTTTAATGTGACAGTTCAAATAAGAATTTCTTTGTAAACTCTGCAAACCAGATTATAGAGATTAGCAATTCCTTTAATGCAGATGTTGGCTTACAAAATGTAGTCCAATATTGGCTAAGGGAAGCTTTTAAGATTTTCATGGTCCTGTAGAGCACACCCAACAGAATAAATACTGTCATAAGAATTATTTATTTTCCTTGCTCCAGCAGCCAAATTATTCAGTACTGTATATACAATTTTAGAGGCAGATTTTGATTGATTATGTGCTATCAAATTGTTTTCAGTTCCTAGCAATTATATAGATATAATTTCTGCGTGACAGTTCAGAGGCAGTGCATTCATACAAAACACCCATTTTGAGCAAAATTATTACTTTCAAAACAATTAACCTTGTTTGCGTTCGTTTCACCCATTTACGCATCATGATAAACAAAATGGAATAGTTTGAATCTGATAACATTAGTGGAATGTGAAGATAGATATACAGTAATAAATCATTTTGGATGTTTATGCTTGTAGTTCAGGAATTTTAAAAATTTATCTATTTCTGCGTTTATAATGCAATATAATATTGGAGAAAAAAATAAGATTTGTTTTAAATGCTGGATGCTTAAATATCAGAGTTTTTAAAAATCAAAATGGGTGGCAATGATTTTAAGAATCATTAGGACATTTGTGTCAATTCTAGATTTTAATTGTACATAGCTTGTGTTTATTTAACATAAGGCTCAATTACATTAAATGTATCTTATATAGTTCCAATTTGATTTTAATTTTGGTTTTTGCTTTTCTGAAGTCCCTTTGCAAATAAAATGGTTCTAATCTCATCCAGTTCTTTGTGATGCTTAAAGCAAGGAGAATCATTCTTGCGAGTTTTCTTAAAATGATTTTTTTGACCAAACAAAACAATGAAATTAATTTTATTGAAATGAAACAGGATAAATACACGAAACAACAGCTGAAAGAGGAAAGGTTTTATTGTCCTTCTGGGCTCCTTAACTGCATTGGTGAATTCTATAAATAAGTTCAACTAAATATTTGTGAATTTAAGTGAGATGCAAATAAAGGATTAAAATTCTAGACTAAATATTAGGAATGAAGATAAGTAAGAAGTCATAAATGCATTTGGAGGTTTAACTGGTTATCCCCTTAAATCCTTGGGGGTATTCTTGTTTTCAGAATAGCATTTGCGTTATTTATGTTTTGTTCTTCATGGAAGATTTTTTTGAATTGAGTTTCTATTTTAGGCATTTCTTAAGTTTGATCCAATTCCTTTCCTTCAAACTGTATCTAAAATAGAGTGATCTGAGCTTACTAATTTACTAGCAACATTCTGCTAGATTGCAAAAAATAAACAGAATTGCTATGAAGGTTGTAACTCTTTAGCAATTTAAAAACCTAGATTAAGACCTGAGTTATAGGCTTTATTGTCATTTTTAAAAATGAAATTCTGTTGTCTGCTCTCCAAAGTGTACACACACATAACACACATGTAGACATGCTACATACATACATGCATGATGATTTCTGATATTGTGTGCGCCATGAAGCCAGAAATTCAAATTAAGAGAAACAACCCACAGTTGAGAATTATGTTATACAGAGTCACATAAAAAGTTCAGAGGCTTGGTGTCGGCTTCAGGAAGTGAGGGGAGCCGAATGTCAACTCCTAAGGCATTCCTGGCTTGCTCTCGGGTTGCCATAAGAAGGCGGGGGCGATCTGATGGAGCAGTTCATTGCTATGACCAGAAGCACATTCCACACATACCTTTTTCCAGATTGTGTCTCAGGTTATCAAGCCCAGCCGGAGAGGTGTGTTTTCCACAGCCCGCAAAAGGGCTTCATTGGAGAATGTGATTTATAGCACACCCTGGAGGGTGGGAGGGAAACACTTGGCCAATAAAAAATTCTATCTATTCAGTGGGATGAATTTGGTTGGACAATGTAGGGATGCTATTATAAAGTCTTGGCCATGACAAACCAAGTAGAATCATCTTCAGGGAACCACACAGAGCAGCTCTTTAGTATAATGGGTGGATGAGGTGGTTGTTAGATGTCCCATCCTAATAGAAGACCTGTAAGAAATCTTAAGAGGAAATAGATTCATTCCAGTGGGTCTTCAGGTCCACATTTGGCCCTGAATATGGCTTTGGGGTCTCTTCTTTGTATTAGAAGACAGATAAGGCAGGTGGTCTGTGGATATTCTGGGTTTCTCCACTTTTTAGACCAGGGGCCTTCAAACTTGACAGCTTGAAGACTTGTGGACTTCAACTCCCAGAATTCCTCCTCCAGTCAGGTTAGCTCAGGAATTCTGGGAATTGAAATCCACAAGTCTTATACTGGCCACATTTTGCCTTTTAGACAGCTTGAAAAAGGCGGTGCCATTCTCAGGTATTTCTGCTCTTACTTGTCTCTGGATGCTGTCAGAATGTAGCATCAACAGAATAGCAGAGTTGGAAGGGACCTTGGAGGTCTTCTAGTCCAACCCCCTGCTCAAGCAAGAGACCCACACACCATTTCCAGATAAATGGCTGTCTAGCCTCTTCTTAAAAGCCTCCAGTGATGGATCACCCACAACTCCCGGAGGCAAGTTGTTCCACCGGTTGATCGTTTCTCACTGTCAGGAAGTTTCCCCTTAGTTCCAGGTTGCTTCTCACCTTCATTAATTTCCACCCATTGCTTCCTGTCCTGCCTTCAGGGGCTTTGGAGAATAGCTGGACTTCCTCTTCTTTGGGGCAGCCCCCCTTTTGTTCCCCCCAATGCCGCTCTAACTTTGAACGGTCACTAACCGAACTGTCGTTAAGTTGAGGACTACCTGTGATTGACATGTTGTGAAAACCCCTTTCGGTTGCTCTGCGCAAACTCTTAAGGCTCAGGGCCTTTTTTGGGGGGGGAGGATAAACCTGGCACAGTTGTGTGTTTGCACTTTTCTCTCTGGGAGATTGCCCTCTCCTCCAGTCTCCTGTTCTTCGTTTTTGTGGTGTTGTTGGGTTTTTTTTTTTTGCCCTTTATTCTAGTGAAGTTGCATACTTATTTCCTGAGGATGACACACTCCATTCCTGGGTTCCTGCCCACTGACTGCGATCCTGGGTTTATCATCTATCACGAGACCATTTTTCCCCTGGCAGCTGCTCTTTTCCAGTAGGGAAAAGGTTAAACAGTGAGAAAGGGAGGGCATTGTCGCAAAGAAAATTTACTGTTTTAATATTTTTATTGTTTTTGTATCGCAAATTCCATTTCTATATTGAACAGTGTGTTTTCTAGGTATCCCAAGGGTTGAAATATAAGCATTGTCCTAATCATAATCGTATCAACATACAAACATATCTATATATATATCAAAATGAAATACCACTCAGGCATCATCACAATATCTCCAGAACTGTAAAGCCTACAAACTTGATATTCGACCTGTGTGTTCCTCTTGGCTTTTAGGTGCTCACTAAGAAAGGATTTTTCAAAATGACCATCAGAACATCAGTTTTTCCTATATTATTATTATTATTAACACGCTCTGATGCTAAGGAGTTCCACTCCCCCTCCCTATCTGAAAATAAGTAATCTCTTCCAAATGCAAAACACAAGCAGAGGAGAAGAGCTTCAGTTTCAGTTTTAGTTTCACAGCACCAAGCAGCTTTAGTACAGAACAGTTGAGTTAAGCCACGCCCAGGCTCCTTGCTGTCTCCTTCTTGCGCACACAGCCAATACTGCTTCAGTTTCCAAACAGCCCTCAACACTCTCACATACTGAGAAGACACTAGCCAGATGAATACCGATGGATGCTGGGAGGCAGAGGCAGAATTCCCCTCTAAAAAAACTAAGCCCGACCACGTAGTTTTGTAGCGAAGCATGGAGCCAGTATTCGATAATATCAATCGTTCTTAAAAAAATATAGCATAGAAGATAGTCACAAAGAAAATTTAAATTTTCATGCAGTCAGTGAGAACCATACAAGAGCAAATTTTGTTGCACCCACGTGGAATTGAGGCAAACAGGATCCGGTGTAATCCAGAGAGAAGGCCAAGCACTTACCTAAGAGTAGGAAAGACAAAGAAAATTCAAAGTGGGGTCTGAAAGTTTTTTTTGCTTTTGTTTTAAAGACATTTGATTAGGTTATAAGATAAGATACAAAATACAAAAGTAAGTAAGGCAGTTGGAGGGGGAAAGAGAAGTGATAGAGAGATATCTATCATATCTCTCTATCTTCTCATGTTTGTGTAGTGTGTACTGGAGGTGGAGACCCTTTGAGTGCCGCACGCAATGAAATTTCATTTTAATGTATGCCGATTCGTCTACATTCAAAGGGACAATAAAGTCCTTCTAAGACAGTGTCAGCGCCGGAACGCAGAACGAATTCTTTAAAAACTTCTCAAAGGAGCCGCGAGTTCATGCCACGGCCTTTCCTTCAGTTTCAGATTCCGTGGCTCAATCTGTGATTCAGCATCTCAGGTGGATCATGCAGAAGGACCTCCTGGGACAAGATGTTTTCCTGATTGGGCCTCCGGGACCCCTTCGACGTTCTATCGCCATGCAATACCTGGTAAGGTTTGGGCGCCAGATTTTCGTTTAGGGCAGGGGTGTCAAACTCAAGGCCCCAGTGCGGGGGGCAAATCTGGGCCATGGGGCTGGCCTGGAAGCAGCAAAGGACCGGCCCGCAATGCCTCTGCCATCAGCGCCCCCATGCCCCGTTTTCAGCCATGACGGCTTCCTGCATCCCTCTGCCAGTGAAAATGGAGCTCAGGGGAGCTGAGTGTGACCCCCCCCCCCACCTCCATGCCTCATTGTCCCTGGCAGAGTGTTGCAGGAGGCTGTCGCAGCAGAAAACGGAGGCTCCCGTTTTTGCTGGCAGAGGACTATCAAAACAAACTAAAAACAAAGCAAAAGGAGATTTGTTTTCCCTTTTTTTTTTTTTGCATTTGAGCCTGCAAGAAGGGGCAGGGAAGGAGAAAGAGAAAGAGGAAAGACAAAGAAGGAAAGATGGGAAGAGAGCAAGGAAGGAAAAAGAAGGGAAGAGGGGAAGCAAGAAGAAAGAATGAAGAGGGAAAAAGAAGAAAAAGAAAGAAAGAGGGGGAGGAAGAAGAAAGGAGATGAAGAGGGAAGGAAAAAGAAAGGAGAATGAAGAGGGAAGGAAAAAGGAGAAAAAGAAGGAAAGAGGGGAAGGAAGAAGAAAGGAGATGAAGAGGGAAGGAAAAAAGAAAAAGAAGGAAAGAGGGGAAGGAAGAAGAAAGGAGATGAAGAGGGAAGGAAAAAAGAAAAAGAAGGAAAGAGGGGAAGGAAGAAGAAAGAAGAATGAAGAGGAAAGGAAAAAAGAGAAGGGAGGGAGGAAAGAAAGAAAGGGAAAGAGGAAAGACTGAGAAAAAGAAGGGAAGATGGGAAGAGAGCAAGGAAGGAAGAAGAAAGAACAAAGAGAAGGAAAAAGGGAAGGAAGGAAGGAAGGAAGGAAGGAAAGAAGGAATGAAGATTATAATGAGAGTGGAAGAGGGTCTAAGGAAGTCCTCCCTTAGCACTTGGCCACCACAGGCGCCCCCAACACGAGTGATGTTGAGCTGCCCCCCCTCCCAGCCCCCAAGGTCAAACACAACCCTGATGCAGCCCTCAATGAAATTGAGTTTAACCCCCTACTCCACCCCTGAGTTAAAGCATTATTTCTCAACCCTTGGCAACTTTAACATGTGTGGACTTCAACTCCCAGGATTCCCCAGTCAGCTATCTTTTTTTTCCAAAATCCAAGAGAAGCTTTTAGGATGAGAAGTGAAATTTATTTATTTATTTATTTAATTAATTTATTTATTTAATTAAATTTCTATACCGCCCCCTCTCCCCAAAAGGGACTCGGGGCGGTGTACAGCCTACTAAAAATAGAATATATACAATTTAAAAACAAATTAAATACAAGAATCCGGCTGAATCCCTTCAATTATAAAATACAAAATTTTATAATTGAAGGGATGTTTTCAAAAGAAAAAACAAACAAACAAACAAAAGTCCAGTGGCTTTTTTGTAAAAAAAAAAGCACCTTTGGGACAACCATGACCTGCATTCTTTGGAATCTCATTAACATTCAGTTGTCCAGACTGTCTGCCTTAAGGCCTGAATATAACATTGATAAGATATCTTTATTGCTAGAAATGGGAAGGAAGACAAAGTCCTTGGTTTCTTCACCCATTTTTACCCTGGTCACTCTTTAACCGGTGAACTTCCTCTGTAGAGAAATTGATAAGTTGCATCTTGATTATTGATAAAACCACGTATAATTTTAACACATGAAACCGTGATGACTGAAAGGGAACACCAAACTTAAGTTTCAAAATAACAGTATAACAGAGTTGGAAAGGATCTTGGAGGTCTTCTAGTCCAACCCCCTGCTTAAGCTGGAAATCCTACACCACTTCAGACAATTGGTTATCCTGCATGTTTTTAAAAACTTCCAGTGTTGGAGCATTTGCAACTTCTGGAGGCAAGTTGTTCCACTGATTCATTGTTCTAACTGTCAGGAAATTCCTCCTTTGTTTTAGGTTGCTTCTCTCCTTGATTAGTTTCCACCCATTGCTTCTTGCTCTGCCTTCAGGTGCTTTGGAGAATAGTTTGACTTCCTCTTCTTTGGGGCAGCCCCTCAAATTTATTTATTTATTTATTTAAATTTATATACCGCCCTCCCAAAGGGACTCGGGGCGGTGAACAGCCAAGATAAAATACACATATAAAACACATATACAATATTTAAAAATTAAAAAAGAATTAAATACATTGGCCCTTTCAAAAGATTAAAAATAAGGGAATTAAGAAAGTTAAAACCAGATTAAAAGATTTAAAAACCCCTAGGCCAGACCGGCTTGCTGAAATAAATGAGTTTTCAACGCACGGCGGAAGGTCAGGAGATTAGGGATGGTCCTCATCTCCAGGGGTAATTCAGAGAGTTCCAGAGAGAGGGTGCCCCCAATGAGAAGGCCCGCATCCTCAGGGTTTCCAGCCGGCGGCACCCCGAGGAGGCCGACTCTATGGGAGCGTATCGGTCGGCGGGAGGCCGATAATGGCAGGAGGCAGTCTCGCAAATATCCTGGTCCTGAGCCATGGAGCGCTTTAAAGATGATAACTAAGACCTTGAAGCGCACCTGGAGGGCCACCGGGAGCCAATGCAGCTCGCGCAGAAGTGGCATAACATGGGAGCCCCGAGGAGCCCCCAACACCACCCGCGTGGCCGCACTCTGCACCAGCTGGAGCCTCCGGAGGACTGCTATCATGTCACCCTTAGTCCTTCTTTTCATTAAACTAGACCAGTGGTTGCCAACCTTTTGGACCTCAGGGATCACCAAACTCATAATTTTAAATCCCGGGGACCATTAATATGAATTTTGACTAACGGTGGCTTGCTGACATTGGTGGGAGAGAGAGAGAGAAAGAGAGAGAGAGATCTGATCTAACATCTCTCTCCCTCCCTCCCTCTCTCTCTCTCTACACACACACACAAACACAAACACACAGAGGCAGGGGTGGGATTCAAATTTCTTAACCGGTTTTGTGGGCGTGACCTAATTGGTGAGTGTGGCTAGGGCATGGCTTGTATGTAAATATTATAAATATTTATGTAAATATTGATTTTTTTTTTATTTTAAAAAAAGAGCAACTTTGACCCAAAAGCAGACAAAGCAGGCAGGCCGATTGAGTTGCTCACAGAATCACAGATTCACTTAGAGATCTATCATTCTTCAATCTATTGCCTGGGTCTGCATTGAAAAGTAGAAGCTTCGGTCCTAAAGAAGGTTCAGCTCGGCTTTTAGATTAGCTAGAAAGCGAAAAATCCAACCATTTCCTGCTTTCTAGCTAATCTAAATCTCCCGGCACAGCAGAACAGCTGATGGTCGGGGTGGGGGGAAAAAAAAAGGAAAAATAGCAACTTAGCAGGCAAGTTTGCCAGGTAAGGAGTGGGGGGGGGGTTGGAGGGTTCTCTTCGGCCATGTGGGCGGTGCAGCCGTGTGTTCCTACACTGCCTGGATTAATTGCTTTGGGAGATGCTCTGGGGGGTGACATTTCTCTGTGGCCCACCCAAGTTTTCTCGCGGACCACCAAAGTTTTCTCGCGACCACTGGACTACACAATACCCAATCCCTACAACCGTCTCTAAAACGCTCACAACCGTTCCTTCAGCCTTAGATTCATTTCCATTCGGTGGCTGTTTGAGCTTGTGCTGCATTGAATCGTTTGGGGTTAAATTCTGCAGCTTAAAAATATTTTTCTCGTCCAATTCAATTCCACTTTCTGTAGGAACTGACCAAACGAGAGGTGGAATATATGGCACTTTCAAGGGACACAACGGAAACCGATCTCAAACAGCGACGGGAGATACGAGCGGGCACCGCCTACTACATCGATCAGGTGAGTAGCAATAACAACCTCAGCTCTGGGATTTATTGGTCAAAAACCCTAAGGGTAATCTGGAGAGACTGATGTGGTCACTATTTTTTTACATTTTATAAATTTTCTATTAATTACGTTTCTTAGTGCTGTCTGGGTATTTAATTTGCTTAACAATACAAATTTACATTCTTACTCTTCACCCCTTTTTTTCCAACTACTGGTAAAGTAAGTTCCATGTTTGATGATATTCTGTGTCTACTTTCTGTTTGATTTTCAGTGTAAGTCTATCCATTTCTGCACAATCTAATATCTTCTTAATTATCTCTTCATCTTGTGGTGTTCCTTCATCTTCCCAATATTGTGCCTAGATGATCCTCGCTGCTGTTAAAACATCCAATACTAAATACATTTTCTTATCAAATTTTTTCTGATTACATCCCTAATAAAAACAGTTCAGGTTTAAAATCTACAATGTTTCCCTGTTATCTTTTCTAGCCATCTATGTATTTTTGCCCATTTTTTTTTAGCACAAGTCCACCATATATGATAAAATGTCCTATCTTTTGATTACATTTCCAACATTTGCTAGACATTTTTAAACATTTTAGCTAACCTAGTAGTGGTTAATGCCATCTCTAAAACAGTTTATATAGATTTTATTTATAAGGAGTTGCCATTGTTAATCTAGTTCCTTTCCCATAAATTTTAGCATTTCTCTAATTCTATGTTATAGCCAAAGTTTTATCCCATTGTACCATTTTGTCTTTTATTTGTTTATCCTCCATTTTTAAATTTAGCAAAAAGTGACACATGCACACACACACACAGAGGTTCATGTATATGAGGACCCTTCAAGAGGGTAATACTGTATATGTATTTGCTTCTGCTGTTGACCCAGTTCTAAGGTTCAATTCTAAGTCCGATTGTTGGACTATTGTTTGAATTGTTTATTTCTTGTTTGAATGTTGCAGATTGTTGCCTTTATTGATAGTGAGTTGCCCCTTAGGCCAGAAGGGCAGAATGCAAGTGTAATAAACTAACTTACTAAATAAAGGTAAATGCATCTAAACTTAAATAAATACATCTAAACT
Organism: Bungarus multicinctus; assembly: GCA_023653725.1. NCBI lineage: Eukaryota > Metazoa > Chordata > Lepidosauria > Squamata > Elapidae > Bungarus > Bungarus multicinctus. The sequence continues at coordinate 53,171,313 of CM042851.1, read as the reverse complement.
AAACTAAATAAATGCCTCTAAACTAAACTTAAATACATCTCAACTAAACTGAACTAAATAAATAAATGCATCTAAAATATATCTAAACTAAATTAAACAAAACTAAACTTAAATCAATAAATCTAAATAGATAGATATAGATGGATGGGTAGATGGATGGATCAATGGATGGATAGATAGATAGGTAGATAGATTATAGATAGATGGATCTGTGGATAGATAGATAGATGGATGGATGGATAGATGGATGGATGGATGAATGGATAGATAGATGATGGATGGATCGATGGATAGATAGATTAGATAGATGATGGATGGATGGATGGATTAATGAATGGATAGATAGATGAGTAGATAGATGATGGATGGATCGATGGATAGATAGATTAGTAGATAGATGATGGGTGTATGGATCAATGGATGGATGGATGAATGAATGGATAGATAGATGAGTAGATAAATGATAGATGGATGGATAGATGGATGGCTCAATGTATGGATAGATAGATTAGTAGATAGATGATGGATGGATCAGTGGATGGATGGATCGATGGATGAATGGATGGATAGATAGATTAGTAGATGATGGCTGGCTGGCTGGCTGTATGTATCAATAGATAGATAAGTAGATAGATGATCGATGGATGAATCAGTGGATGGATCGATGGATAGATAGATAAGTAGATAGGTGATAGATGGATCGATGGATGGGTAGATAGATAGATAGATAGATAAATATTCTCTTTTCCTCTGTTCTGGATCTGGACTGTTGGGCGGAGGTAAACCATAGATGAACAGGTCTGCCCTGCGAAGTTTTTACAGATCTATTTGCAAAGTGTATCCAGCCGTCGGGTGCTGATTCTCTTTTGCTTCCCCAGTGTGCGGTGAGGGCCGCAACGGAAGGCCGGATCCTGGTCCTGGAAGGGCTGGAGAAGGCAGAGAGGAACGTCCTGCCCGTCTTGAACAACCTGCTGGAGAACCGGGAGATGCAGCTGGAGGACGGCCGCTTCCTCATGTCGGCTGAACGTTACGATAAACTGCTGAAGGTGAGCAGGGGCCTCCGGGGTTCTCTTCAAGGTTGGCAGCCGAGGAAACCTGGCCAAGGAATGCTTAATCTTCTGATAGTTTATTTTACAGGCTGTCATTTAGCCAGGGCTTCCTTTTAAGCCCAATAGCTTCCGCTTTCCTTTCTGCTTCCCTGGATGCCAGTGCCCTGCACACACTTGGCATGCATTGATGTATCCCGAGAAAGGAGAATATTGGTAGCTCAGGGTTGAAACGAGGGTCCCTGGTGCTCTCTGAGCTTGGGTGTTTTCTTTCAGACGTTTCATGACCTAGCTAGGTAACATCAACAGTGCTAGGAGGGAGTAATGGTTGCAGGGGGGAGGAGGAGGAGGAAGAAGAAGAATAGGAAGACTGTGGGGTCCTTGGTGCTCTCTGAACTTGGTGTTTTCTTGCAGACGTTTCATGACCTAGCTAAGTAACATCATCAATGTTAGGAGGGAGTAATGGTTGCAGGGAGGAGGAGGAGGAGGAAGAAGAAGAATAGGAAGACTGTGGGGTCCTTGGTGCCCTCTGAGCTTGAGTGTTTTCTTGCAGATGTTTCGTGACCCAACTAGATAACATCATCAGTGCTGGAAGAGAGTGGGGTTTGTGGAGAAGGAGAAAGGGAGCAGGAGGAGGAGGAGGAAAAGGAGAAGGAGGCAGTGGCTTATGGGATCCCTGGTGCCCTCTGAGCTGAATTGTTTTCTTGCAGACGTTTCATTACCCGACTAGGTAACATCATCAGTAGGTGTCTTCAGTAGATTGTCTACCCCTGAAGTTCATTGCTGAATTATAATAATAGTTTAAAAACAGGTTTTTTTTTTATATTACTTCTGTTTAGGAGCACGACAAAGAAGCCCTGGATGCTTGGAGAATTGTTAGAGTCAGTGAAGACTTCAGGGTGATTGCATTGGGGCTCCCTGTACCCCGATATTTGGGCAATCCATTAGACCCGCCGCTTCGATCTAGGTTTCAGGCCCGAGATGTTTATTATTTACCCTTCAAGGTAAGAAAAACATGGCAAATTTTTAATTTTGAAATGTTCGCTTGAAGCGCCTGAATTCCTTAAGCAGCCAATCCATTAATTAAAACAAAAACTCTGCTCAAGATTAAAAGCGATTTGATTTTCTAAAGTTCCACACTTTGGCATCAAAGACTGTATATATAAAGCATTTGAGTCAGCAGGAAAACTCAGACCCAACCTGTCAAAACCTAGTTAATGATATCCTGGAACAGAACGGTTCTGGCACAAAAAAAAGATTTATACCATCATTTCTGTTGCATTTTCTTTCAGGACCACCTCTCACAACTGTATTTTATTGGAAATAACATTTCAACCGAAAGGTAAATAGGCATATTGAATTTCTGCATGAGTGTTTCTAGAATTAAGTTTTCAAATCCAGACCTCTGGCTGTAGCATTGGAACGCCTCTTAAAAAGTGGTAGCAGAATTTACATATTTGTAATAGGTTCACGAAGAACTCTCTGTAATAAATTTAAACCTGAAATCTTTAATCATCCTGAGCTTCAAATTCTGACTGTGTACAGAGACGGTGATGTATTTTGCAAGTAGCAAAATTCTGATTTAAGTCCTGTGGGTCTGGTTCTAAAACTGTGGTAAATGAAATCACGGTCCCCCAAATTCAGATACGGTGGAAAACTACTCTTTGGTTAAAGGGGAAGGTAGTTGTCCTGCATGCAAAATTAAGAAGGTTGGAACCCCAGTTTTGTTGGTAGGGCAGTGTGAAAGCAGATCTCATCTAATTGGTGCAAGTGAATGACCGATTTGTTTTATTTCCAGAATCTCCCAGCTCTTGTCCTTTGCCATGACTCTCTGCACCCAAGAATCATCTTCACTGGGCCTTCCCGATTTCCCTTTGGACAGTCTGTCTTCTGCTGTGCGGATTCTGGTAGGTGTACGCTCATAAGATAGTCCTCAACTTGCAAAATTTCACTTAGTGACTTGTTCTGACCCCAAACCCTTGTCCAATAAAACAACACAAACCAAAGGGAGCAGAAACCTTTTAATGATTCTTACGAATCTTCAGTTAAAAGGCTGCTGCAAACTAATTAACTTGGATAAGCCAAGACTGTGTGAGGCTGCCAAGAATAACAGATAAGGTTACCTAGAGATATTTCACAACATAAGAGTCTTCAAAAACCAACTTCAGATACTGCAATGTCCACGAGGCTTGAGTTTCAAAATGTTTTTGCTTCCCGCAAAGAATGTCCGATTCACAGCTGGCTTTTTATCTTCTTGAAGAAAGGGCCATTACCTTGCAGCCTTACTCCCAAGTCGCCTGTGCTGCTGTAGTTGTTCTTTCCTCCGAGTAATCCGTCGTGCATGTGCACTTGGCACAGGCTCCTCGGGAACCTCCTCATTGCTGCTGCCAGCCCCCCACAATCTCTAAAGGCAGCAGCCCACTCTCTAATGGTCCTGGCCCCACAACATGACTGTTCAAAGGTTGGTTGGTTGTTTTGTTTTGCAACAAACCATTTCGTAACCTCCCTGGTCAATACAGATGTCAACTCATCAAACATTCCTAGCCTGTTTTAGTAGCTGCCATCAAAAAAAGGAAGGAAGGAAATCTGGGAGAGCAAAGCGGAAGTACATTCCAACTCTTTTATCTTTAAAAGATTGGAACTAAAAATACCAGAGCTTTTTCCCGCAAATATCATCTCCGGGCGAGAGGGCGACGTCAGATATCGGTGAGGTCATCTGGGCTGAGTTCGACTCTGTTACCAAAGAACACGTTGACAGAATACTGGGGGGACTGAACGCCACCACTTATTTATTAGACCCGTGTCCCTCCTGGCTGGTCTTAGCCACTCGGGAGGTAACACGAGGCTGGCTCCAAGGCATTATTAATACTTCCTTGAGAGAGGGGTTTCTACCCGCCGCTTTGAAAGAAGCGGTGGTTCGACCCCTCCTCAAGAAACCGTCCTTGGATCCAACATTGCTATCCAATTATCGTCCTGTCTCCAACCTTCGCTTTGTAGCAAAGGTCATAGAGACTGTGGTGGCACGTCAGTTCCCGCAGTACCTGGATGAAGCGGATTATCTCGACCCCCTCCAATCGGGCTTCAGGCCAGGGCACAGCACTGAGACGGCGTTGGTCGCGTTGATGGATGATCTCTGGAGGGCACGGGACAGAGGCTATTCCTCTGTTCTGGTCCTTCTGGATCTATCAGCGGCTTTTGATACTGTCGACCACAGTATCCTATTGCATCGGTTGGAGTGGTTAGGGATTGGAGGCACCGTTCTACGATGGTTCTCCTCCTTCCTCTCCGACCGTTCGCAATTTGTGTTGACGGGGGGACAGAGATCGACCCCAAGGCCCCTACTTTGTGGGGTACCTCAGGGGTCGGTGCTCTCTCCCCTGCTGTTCAACATTTATATGATGCCGCTAGGTGAGATCATCCGTGGCTTTGGGGTGGAATTCCACCAGTACGCTGATGATACTCAGCTGTACATCTCCACCCCTGACCACCCCAACGAAGCCGTCTTAGTGCTGACCCGATGCCTGGAGGCCGTACGGAGTTGGATGGGTCATAACAGACTTCGTCTCAACCCGACCAAAACCGAGTGGCTGTGGTTTCCTGCCCCCAGATTCAGTCAGCTTATTCCATCGCTGACCGTGGGAGGAGAGACATTATCCCCTGTGGAAAGGGCACGCAACTTGGGTGTACTCCTGGACGTGCGGCTATCCTTGGATAATCATATTGCGGCCGCCACCAGGAGTGCTTTTTATCAAATTCGTCTTATCTACCAATTGCGACCCTTTCTGGATCTGGACGCACTTCGCACAGTCACCTCTGCCCTCGTCATCTCCCGCTTGGACTACTGTAATTCTCTCTACATGGGGCTCCCCTTGAAAAGTCTCCGAAGGTTACAGTTAGTTCAGAATGCAGCCGCACGGATGATCTTGGGCGCCCCTCGGGACGCCCACATAACACCTCTTCTCCGCTGCCTGCACTGGCTTCCTGTGGCCTTCCGGATTCGTTTCAAGGTGGTACTTACAGTTTTCAAAGTGCTCCATGGCTCGGGACCTGGATACTTACGGGATCGCCTGCTGCCACCAACAACCTCCCGCCGCCCAGTACGCTCCCACAGAGTTGCCTTGCTCGGGGTACCACCACTGGATCGCTGTCGTCTAGCAGCCCCGAGACTACGCGCTTTCTCTGTGGGAGCCCCATCCCTCTGGAATTGTCTCCCCCTGGATATACGAGCCATGTCAGACATCCTAACCTTCCGGCGCGCAGTTAAGACCTTGCTGTTCAAACAAGCCGGTCTAGCCAAATAAAATCATTGGGGTTTATATTTTGGAATTTTATAGGGGTGATTCTTGGCCATCTTGATTATTTACCTGTTTTCGCTTCTGTTTTCTGTATTATCTTGTTTGTTGAGTGTACACCGCCTTGAGTCCCTTTTTGGGAGAGGGAGCGGTATAGAAGTACGAATAAATAAATAAATAAATAAATATATTTAATTGGAGAACATGAATGATGACACCCAGCCTGGCTTCATTGGAGAATCTGATTTATGACACACTCAGTGGGGAGAGGGGGAAAACAGGGTCCCAGGAGACTGTAAATTACGTATGCCGGAGTTGGCTTCATACAGGGCAGGGCCAATATGTTGTCTCTCATAAATCCTTTGAAGTTTGGCTCGAGAATCATGATTTAATTAGAGTGATGGCTGGAATCCTGACAACAATATTTTAGGCTCAATTTATTCTTTTTTTAAAAAAAATGGACTAATCAAAATGAATCACAGTTAATACATTACAAGAAAACCACCCTGATCGTGAGATGAATCTTTCTCTTATCATCTTCGAGTTTCTAACTCCTTTTAATTGTGATTCATTTTGATTAGTTTTACTAATTAATACGTATCAACGTTACGAGGAAAAAGCACTGTTATCATGAAATTATCATTAGAGAAGACTGTGATTAGGATTATGACAAATATCACTCGAAGAAATGTAACCAGGCAACACACTGTCTATGTGGATTTTGAACACGTTGCTCTTTCTTTTTATTTATATATTAATTTTTTTTAAAAAAAAATTAAAAATGGAACTTGTCTAAATGTCTATGGAGATACTCAGTCATCCAGATCATGGTTGTCCCAAAGGTGCTTTTTATTTCAAGAGGCAACTGGACTTTCTTGTTTTTGCTTTGAAGATGTTTCACTTCTCATCCAAGAAGCTTCTTCAGCTCTGGTAGGTTCAGTGAACACTTCCAATTCCTTGACCCAAGTATCGTCCATGTTCAGAGTTGAAGAAGCTGCTTGGATGACGAACGAAACGTCTTCAAAGAAAAACCAAGGAAGTTCAGTTGCTTCTTGAAAAAAAAGGCACCTTTGGGACAACGTGTTTAACTATTCAGTAGACCTTTGATTTCCCAGTCCATTGATGGTGGTAGGTGGATGCATTAAATTTAAATCTCCATCCTTGGTTCAGGTTGTTTTCTTCTATTTGCAACATTGGCTTAATTCTACAAACTCAGATCTCTGCCTCTTTGTATTGAGATACACAGATATCCCAACCTTGAAAAATACTAGGAAAAGGAAGATAAAAGGAAGGAGAAGAGACACATAAACAGACAGTCATTCAAGAGGCTCCTGCTTGAGCAGGGGGCTGGACTAGAAGACCTCCAAGGTCCCTTCCAGCTCCTATTCTATTCTATTCTATTCTATTCTATTCTATTCTATTCTACTTTATTCTTTTCTATTCTATTCTTTTCCTTATTCTATTAAATTCTCTTCCAATATTCTATACCAATATTCTATTCTACTCTACTCTACTCTACTCTACTCTACTCTACTCTACTCTACTCTACTCTTTTCCATTCTATTCTATTCCTTATTCTATTATATTCTCTTCCAATATTCTATTCTATTCCTTATTCTATTATATTCTCTTCCAATATTCTATTCTATTCCTTATTCTATTATATTCTCTTCCAATATACTATTCCAATGTTCTGCTCTATTCTACTCTATTCCATTCTATTCTTTTCTTTTCTTTTCCTTATTCTATTCTCTTCCAATATTCTATTCTATTCCTTATTCTATTCTAATATTCTATCCTACCCTTTTCTTTTCTAATCTTTCCTAATCTCGTGAGATGTTTCTCCCCCAAGCTGGGCCAGAGACTTGGAATCTCAGCAAACAAACTTTATAATTTAACCTTAGAAGTTTGCAAATATTTGACCAAAGGACACAGATTAGTTCTTCTCTCAAGTACATCGGTCTGATTTTTATTTTTATTTTCTTTTTTCTTATTTAGAATTCCTTTCCTATGATGTCAGTGCAGCATATCATCAACTGGCTGTATCCATATAATGTTTTGCTAGGAAAGGAAGGCCAGACAGCTGTCGAAGATGCCTTAAAAGTAAGTATTTAATGAATTGCTACACCAACCGATTAGAAAAAGGTGTTGAAAAAACTTAATTCAGCCTAGAGAGAATATCCCTTCCGTTCCTTGATCTCTGTTTTCTTAATTTGTGGAAAATTTTAATATGTTAGAATATAGCAGCCCATGGATTATTAGGCCCCCAAATTTTTCTGGAACAGAAACATGTGGCATAGGGTTTCCTGCCTGAGCAATGGGTTGGACTAGAAGACCTCTAAGGTCCCTTCCAACTCTGTTAATCTGTTATTCTCTGTTACGCTAAAATATGTTCGCTTGGTTTTACATTCTAAACACGGAAATATTCTAAGAGCTTTTTATTCCACAAATGTGTTGCTGTGGTTTTCCCAAATGCATATTCTGGGTTTTTTTGTGTGTGTGTGTGTTGGTTTTTAATTTATAATTTATATGTAGTTCGGGTTCGGACTGAATTTCTTCCCTTTAAAGACTGTTCTTGGGAGAGTTTTTTCTCCAGCTGATGATAACTAGACATTAGGGGCCAAGTTGGAGGAATTAAAGGGACTTTATCTACTTTTGTGACTTCGTTGCTTTTGTGCCACACCCCTCTGTGTCATCACACTAGGTGACTGAAGTTTCTGTCATGCAAAATTTCTAACTGGAGAGCATGCTTGGTGACTCTGGGCTATGGAGGTGTCCCATTGGAGGATATGAATTACGATACACCCTGGGGGTTGGAGGGGGAAAACCAGGGTCAAGGGTGACAATGAATGATGTGTCTCAGAGTCAGCTGCACACAGACAGTGCCGGCATATTTACTCCCAATAAATCCTTTTTGAGTTTTGGAAGTTTGGCTCGAGACTCATGATTTAAATGAGGGTAACTGGCGGAATCCTGACAGTAATTTCATTGTAAGTCCTCAGGTAGGTCGTGCATCTAAAAACCCATCTCCTTTGGCAATAAAAGATAAAAATGACTTGAGAAAATGACTTCAGGGGCCGCAGCCAAGAATTTCCGCGGCCGCCTATAACCGTCGCTCTGCCCTCGACGCTCCTTTTTTGACCTCAAAAGAGAAACTTGATGCCTGGTTTTTTAAATTTGCCCAGCGATCCCTTGTATGTCTGATGAGGCAGATTGCCAAGCCAAGGACTTATTTGGGCCTGCTCGGTTCTGAAAAGCCTGTGATTTGATTTGTTTGCTTTTCTTCGAAGGAGCGAAATGAAGGACAGAAAGACTGGGTGGGGTGGCGGGGGGAAGGAATCTTATTGAACTTAATTTGTAGCCATTGCTTTTACAACTCAAAGATGCAAAAAGAAAAAAAAAAAAGGTCTCTTTTTCGTAGCGATTTGAACTCCAGGATTCCAGAAAATTTTCTGTCCCTACAAACGTTGTAAGTGTGAAGAAGAGGGAGGAGGAGCAAAGCTTGCAGGCTGACGTGACCATCTCGATAGGTGGAGAAGCTGTGACATGCCAGGTAATTGCTGAAAGGTTGAATGTGAAGAAAGGATAGGCTTGGTTTTTGCCCTTCCTTCCTTCCTTCCTTCCTTCCTTCCTTCCTTCCTTCCTTCCTTCCTTCCTTCCTTCCTTCCTTCCTTCCTTCTTTCTTTCTTTTTTATTTCTTTCTTCCTTACCCTAACCCTAACCCTAACTCTCCCCCTTCCTTCCTTCCTTCCTTCCATACATACATACATACAGTGCATACATACATACATACATCTCCTTCTGCAATCCCTTCCCTCCCTCCTTTCTTTCCTGCCTCTCTCTCTCCCTTCCTTCTTTTCTTCCTTCCTTCTTCCCTCTCTCCCTCTCTCCCTTCCTCTTTCATGTCTTTCAGTGATGAACCTTCTTCCTTCCATACATACGTATGTACGTACATTCATACGCACATACACATACCGTACATCACCTCTTGCCATCTCTTCCTTCCTCCCTTCTTTCTTTCCTTCCTCCCACCCTTCTTTCTTTCCTCTCCCTCCTTCCTTTCTTCTTCCCTCCCTTCTTTCCTTCTCTCTCTCCTTCCTTCCTTCATGTCTTTCAGTGGTGATCCTTCCTTCCTTCCATACATATGTACATACATACATATACATCTCCTCTTGCCATTCCTTCCTTCCTTCTTCTCCCTCCCTTCTTCCCTTCTTTCTTTCCTCTCTCCTTCCTGCCTTTCCTTCCTCTCTTCTTTCCTTCCTCTCTCTCTCTCTCTCTCTCCTTCCTTCCTTCCTTCCTTCCTTCCTTTCTTCCTTCCTTCCTTCCTTCCTTCCTTCCGTACATACATACATACAGTACATACATAGACATACTGTACATCTCCTCTTGCCACCCCTTCCTTCCTTCTTTCATCTGCCTCCCTCCCTCTCTTCCTTCTCCATCCATCCTTCTTCACTCTCTCGTTCCCCTGTTCCTTCTTTCATCTCCCTCCCTCCTTCCCATCCATCTATATCTCCTCTCTCCTTCCTTCCCTCCCTCCCTCTCTTCCTTCCTAATTTTTTAAAATAAAAGAATAGCCAATTTTGGGGGTCAAAACCCGACTGATTGGAAGAAGAACAAAAAAACCACCAACAACAGGGCAGCAACTTCAATCCACGAGCCAAGAGTTGAAGGTCAACTCTGTGAGCGTCAATGCCCCAAACCTTAAGTATCCCGTCCACGGCATAACGGGTGCTGAGTGGACTTCCTCCTCCTCCTCCTCCTCCTCTTCCTGCCACCCTCTTGCCATCACCTTCCTTTGCAGGTTCCTGCTGGGACTCACCCCTCCGGGGTCCAGAGCCCCGAGGCCGAAGGCTTCGTCCGGACCTTCAGCCATGAGCAGCTGCTGGCCCAGATGATGCAGTCCCACATGGTGAAGGATCTCTGCCTGATTGGACAGAAAGTAAGCACTGGGTCGAAAGGCCTCGGGGTGTCTCCAGTTTGAAGGGCTGGTGGGCCTGGACGGCGTCACCAGCTCCGCCCTCTGCCTTCTCTCCTCTCAGGGTTGTGGCAAAACAGTGGTTGCCAAAGCGTTTGCGGCTCTCTTGGGATACAACGTAGAACCCATCATGCTCTACCAGGCAAGTTCTTGGCTTGGGGAATTGGGCCTCACTTCTCCAGACTCAGCCTTCCTTTTTCCTCTCTCTCTCTCTCTCTCTCTCTGTCTCCCCCCCCTCTTCCTCTCCTCCCCTCCCTCCCTCTTCCTCCCACTCCCTCCCACTCCCTCCCTTCCTGTCTCTTCCTCCCTCCCTCTTCCTCTCTCCCTCCCCCTCCCTCCCTCCCTCTTCCTCCCTCCCTCTTCCTCTCTCCCCCTGCCTCCCTCTCCCTCCTTCTCTCTCCCACTTCCTCTCAGTCTCTTTCTCCTTTTCTCTCATTCTCTTTCCTCTTTCTCCCTCTCTCCCCCCCTCTCTTTTGCCCTCCTCTCTCCCTCCCTCTTTCTCTCCCTCTTTTTCCTCCCTCTCCCTCTTCCTCTCCTTTTCCCTCCCTCTTTCCTCCTTCCCTATCTCCCTTTTCCTCTTCCATCCTCTCCCTCCATCTCTCCCTCCCTCTTTTTCCTCCCTCTCTCCCTCTCCCTCCCCCTTCCCCTCTCTTTCCTCCCTCTCTCTCCCTTTTCCTCTGTTTCTCTCCCTCTCTTCCTCCCCCTCCCCCTCTTCCTCTCCTTTTCCCTCCCTCTCTTTCCTCCTTCCCTATCTCCCTTTTCCTCTTCCATCCTCTCCCTCCATCTCTCCCTCCCTCTTTTTCCTCCCTCTCTCCCTCTTCCTCCCCCTTCCTTTCTCTTTCCTTCCTCCCTCTCCCTTTTCTTCTCCGTCTCCCTTTCTCTCTTTCCTCCCTCTCCCTCCCTCTCCCTTTTCCTCTCTGTTTCCCTCCCCCTCTTCCTCCCCCTCCCTCTCTCTCTTCCCTCCCTCCCTCTCCCTTTTCCTCTCCCGCTCCCTCCCTCTCTTCCCTCTTTTTCTCCTGCACTTCATAAGGAGGAAAGAGAACGATGCATTCTAGATGCTGAATCTCCACTAGTTTGCCTCCAGGGCGGGAGTTCACCATTTCTGCGGTGGGGGCCGTCCTTGTTCTTCACAGGACATGACAGCGCGAGACCTCCTGCAGCAAAGGTACACGCTGCCCAACGGGGACACCTCCTGGAGACCGTCCCCCCTGGTCACCGCTGCCCTCCAGGGGAAGCTGCTCATTCTGGACGGCCTTCACCGCGTCAACCCAGGCACACTGGCCGTCCTCCAAAGGTACCGCAACGGTGGTGGGGAGAGCTTTGCGGATGGCTGGCGGAGGGAGGGAAGCGTTGGGCCCCGGGCGCACTTCGGTCTGGGAAGCGGCTCCTTGACTGTAATTGCAAGACGCCTGCAGAATATGTGGGGTCCTTGGTGCCCTCTGAGCTGGGTGGCTTTTCCTGCTGGTGGTTCATTATCCAAGATAGGTAACATGATCAGCACTGATGGGCCATGAAAAATCTGCAAGGGAGCAACCAAGCTCAAGAACCACACAGTTCTCCTTTTCCTCCTCCTCTTCGTCCTCCTCCTCTCCACTAACCCCCCTCCCTTCTAGCACTGATGATGTTCCCTAGTTGGGTCATGAAACATCTGCAAGGAAGCGTCCCAAGCTCAGAGAGTACCAAGGACCCCACAGTCATTGTTTTCCTCCTCCTCCTCCTTTCCACAACCCCCCCCCCTTTTTTTTCTAACACTGATGATGTTCCCTAGTTGGGTCATGAAAAGTCTACAAGAAAGCAACCAAGCTCAAGAGCCATGCAGTTCTCATAATCATCTTCCTTCTCCTCTTCCTCCTTCCTCCCTCCCTCTTCCTCCTCCTCTCCACACACCCCACTGCCTTCTAGCATTGATGATATATTTGGGTCATGAAACGTCCACAAGAAAGCAACCAAGCTCAAGAATCACGCAGTTCTCCTCTTCTCCCTTCTCTTCCTCCTCTCCACAACCCCCCCTCCCTTCTACCACTGATGATGTTCCCTAGTTGAGTCATGAAATGTCAACAAGAAAGCGACCAAGCTCAAGAGCCATGCAGTTCTCATAATCATCTTCTTTCCTCCTTCCTCCCTCCCTGTTCCTCCTCCTCCTCTCCACAAACCCCCCTCCCCTTCTAGCACTGATGATGTTCCCTAGTTGGGTCATGAAACATAGCCAAGAAAGCAGCCAAGCTCAAGAACCACACAGTTCTCTTCCCATTTATTCGTTGATTTCTTTCACAAAATCTGTTGCAGATTGCTTCACGACAGAGAGATCACCCTTTACGATGGTACCAGATTGTTGAGGGAAGACAGATACCGGAAGCTACAGGAAGAACTTCAAATCTCAGATAAGGAATTACAACAAAGGTAAGCTGCCTGGATCTTCATTAAAATTAATTACATTTTCTTTTTTTTCTTTTTTTTTTCCAAAGTAACCTTTATTGAAAATTTAAAACATTAAAATACAAAATACATTACAGATATTTAAAAAGAAAATGTTTTGTATATTACAATCCATTTTGACAGTACTTACATTTCAATTGTTATTCCAGTGTGTATTTTATATTCCTAATTGTTTGTATGTATGTATGTATGTGTATATACATATATATATATATATACTTTGTATTACAACACCCTGTTAAGCCCCAATTAAGGGAGAAAGCATACTTAGATAGAGCCAGTGGTGTAGTGGCAATTACAACTGCCTCACATGTAATACTTCCCTGGTTCGAATCCCAGTAAGGGTATGGCTAGCTGAAAAGAGCTAACTAGCTCGAAATAGATCTATACTAGTCTCCCTTATTTATTATTTAAAATTATCAGCTTAAAAACCTTACACACACACACATATATATGTATATATATATATTTCTAAACTATACATTCCTTATTTATTTGATTGCTTGTTTCTATTATTTATCCATTGATACCAATTTTCCCAAACTGTATAATAATCCGAGTCTTCCTTCTCTTTTAATTCTAATGTGAGTTTGTCTATTTCTGCGCAATCAAAAATCTTTTGGATTATTAAGCCGTCTGTCGGCATAGAATCTCTTTTCCAACATTGTTTATTTTATTTATTTATTTGATTTATCAATCGCTTACAAGATAATAGGTCTAAGTATAAACATGAGTAAGAATATAGGAAATAGGTACAAATAAATGAGGACAATAGAACAGGGACGGTAGGCATGATGGTGCGTTTATGCACGCCCCTTACAGACCTCTTAGGATTGGGGTGAGGTCAATAGTGGATAGTTTGAGGTTAAAGTTTTGGGGGTTAGAGGATGTAACAACAGAGTCAGGTAGTGCATTCCAGGCATTGACCACTCTGTGGCCGAAGTCGTACTTTCTCCAATCAAGTTTGAAACCGTTTACATTGAGTTGTATCTGTTTTGTGCTCTTGTATTGTGGTTGAAGCTGAAGTAGTCATTGACTGGTAGGACATTATAGCAGATAATTTTGTGTGCTACGCTTAAGTCCAACCGTAGGCGGCATAGTTCAAGGTTGTCCAAGCCCAAAATCTCAAGCCTGGTGATTGTACGAGTGCTATTCTCGCTGTTCTAATTACATGCAGGATTAGATATTTTATCTCTTTTGGATAATTCCCTTTGATAAATCCCAGGAGAAATATTTCTGCTTTAAGTTCTATTTGGACTTTTGTAACGATCAAACTCAATGGGGAAGCCAGATTCGCTTAAGAACTGCAATGATTCGCTTGCCCAACTGCGGCTAGAATGTTCTTAAAATGAGACCTAGCGATGTCTCCCTTAACAGCATAAATTTTGGGCTCCATTGTTGTTGTAAGTGGAGGGCTACCTGTACTGTTAGACCAACTGGCAGCCTGCAGAGATGGCAGCAAAGTCGGACAGTGGGGAGGAACATGGGCCAATCTGGGAATCTCGGGAGGACTCAGACCAAATATGCATCTGATACTGAGATGGGGCCAGGACCATCTGGGAGTTATGTGCTGATTGTGGACCTCCAGAATCTGACAGCAGTGAGGAAGAGGAGCAAGGGGAGCCTGTTCCCAGTGCGCGCATGCACAGAGCTGCCAGAAGGCAAGAACTGTTAAGTCAAAAGGGGCGACTCGGCAGTGAGGCTTGAAGGTGATTGGCCCTCCCATAAGACATAAAGGAGGAGCAAAGGGACAGGGGCCTTTGCAGGAAGCAACTTTGTTCGTACTGGTCGGTTTCAAACCTGAAGCTCTGTGTTGAATTTGTGCTCCATTTTTAGCCTCGTATAACTAATTGGAAATTTAGTCGTTGGCAGCATTTTAAGGAAGATAAAGGTGGGTGCTTATCAGACTTCTCCTGAAGGACTTTAGCAGACTTCCATGGGACTATTTACAAATTGTTTGAGACTCCTTACAGGCTGTGAATGACTAAAATTCACAGCCGTTGAAATGCAGAAAAAAAGAGTTTTGGGACTAATGTGTGTTTATTAGTGTCTCCGTAAGCCTCCACCAACGGGAGAACCTGAGAAGAATGGATTGATGTTGACGTTGAACAATGTCATCTAAAAAGAGTTTTTTAAAAATAAAACGATGCATCGCGGCTGCCCTTCTGCATGTCGACAGCTGCCTTCAAGTCATTTGTCCCCATTTCTCATGTTCCTTTCCGATCTTTCTCTGTCCGTGTTTATCGCTAAAGGACGACATTCGGCTAAAAATAACCCCTTTGAACTTCAGAGCTTTGATCTGCAGGAGCTGTTTTTTCAACAGGCAGTTGAGTTCTCCCTTCGGCATTTTTGTTTGGGTTTTCCAAAAAAAAAGAGAGAGAGAGAGAGAGAGAGAGCTCACTGCGGTACAATTTGTGCATGTTATTCTTGCAGGCCAAAGTTGGACTAAATCTTTTGCCTCGGAATAGACAAGTCTCTTGGGAACACTGGCAAAGAACTTAGAATAGCTTTACTGTAAACGTTACACTAACAGGCACAGGTTAAAATGAAATTTCATTGCATGCGGCGCTCACAGTGCCACCGCCTCCAATGTATATTACGTGAACATGAGAAGATGGATGGATGGATGGATGATAAATAGATGATGGATGGATGGATGGATGGATGGATAGATAGAAGGATAGATAGATGGATGGATAGATGATAAATGGATGGATGGATGATAAATAGATGATGGATGGATAGAGGGATAGATGGATAGATAGATGGATAGAAGGATAGATAGATAGATAAATAGATAGATAGATAGATAGGTAGATAGATAGATGGCTAGATGGATGGATAGATATAAATAGATGATGGGATGGATGGATGGATGGACGGATGAATAGATGCGTAGATAGATGATGGATGGATAGATGGACGGATGGATGGATAGATGGATGATAAATAGATGGTGATAGATGATAGATAGATAGATAGATAGATAGATGGATGGATGGATGGATGGATGGATGGATGGATGGATGGATGGATAAATAGATGGTGAAAGATGATAGATGATGATGACAATAGATAGATAGGTAGGTAGGTAGATGGATGGATGGATGGATGGATGGATGGATGGATGGATAGATAGATAGATAGATAGATAGATAGATAGATAGATAGATAGATGATAAATAGATGGTGATAGATGATGATGGATGGATGGATGGATGGATGGATGGACGGATAGATAGATGATAAATAAATGATGATAGATAGATGATAAATAGATGATGGATGGATGGATAGAATAGATCTGGAAGGGACCTTGGAGGTCTTCTACTCCAGCCCTCTGCTCAAACAGGAGAACCTATACAATCTCAGACAAGTGAGTGTTCAGTCTCTTCTTAAAAACCTCCAGCGATGGAGCATCCATGATTTCTGGTGGCAAGCTATTCCACTGGT
Organism: Bungarus multicinctus; assembly: GCA_023653725.1. Classification (NCBI taxonomy): domain Eukaryota; kingdom Metazoa; phylum Chordata; class Lepidosauria; order Squamata; family Elapidae; genus Bungarus; species Bungarus multicinctus. The sequence goes on along the minus strand of CM042851.1, from coordinate 53,155,105 downwards.
TAATTGTCCTCATTGTTAGGAAGTTTCTCCTTAATTCCAGGTTGCTTCTCTTCTAGTTGAGTTTCCATCCATTGTTTCTTGTCCTGCCCCCTGGTGATTTGGAAAATATTTTGATCCTCTCTTTTTTGTGGCAGCCCCTCAAATACTGGAATACTTCTTTCATGTCACCCCTAATCCTTCTTTTCTCTAGACTAGCCAAATCCTGCAACTGTTCTTCATATGGTTTACTCTCCAGGCCTTTGATCACCTTAGTTGCCTTTCCAAAGTCTCAACATCTTTTTTGTAGTATGATGACCAAAATTGGTTGCAGTATTTCAGGTGTGGTCTTACTAGGGTATTAAGCAGTATTAATACTTCACCTGATCTTGATTCTGTCTCTCTGTTTATACAACCCAAGATTGTATTAGCTTTTTTTGGCTGCTGCTGCACACGGCTGGTTCATATTAGATAGATAGATAGATAGATAGATAGATAGATAGATAGATAGATAGATAGATAGATAGATAGATATAGACTAGATAGATAGATAGATAGATAGATAGATAGATAGATAGATAGATAGATAGATAGATAGATATAGACTAGATAGATATACAGACAGACAGGCATGCATATACCCACATACTCACATATATTACATGACACAGAGAAACAACACAGTCTAGTTCAGATGTATACATGTACATGGTGAGAAAAACGAAAATCTGATAATCCTGCTAGAAACACTTCGAAAAAGGAAGAAACAGGAAGTCTTTTGTTAACTATGGTTTCCATTTAATCCAAGCTTATAATTAGCAGGCAGCAGGTTTATTCAGGTTGAATAAATAGATCATCTCTGCTTACTACTCTGGCTTACTCCAATTAATTGGGCATAATTAATTGTTGGTAATCTGTAGCGAAGGGAAATCTCCCGGGTGAATTAGTCAACTTGGGTGACAGAGAGTTTTAAAAGCAATTACACAGACAGGTGAAGGTTTGATTGCTAATGTCTGGTTAGGTTAGTCAATTCAAGCTACCGAATTGTGTGGAAAAAATATGCCAGTTTAGGTATTTATTTTGGGATCAAGTCATGAACAGTGAGAATAATTAATCAGTGGAACGACTTGCCTCCAGAAGTTGTGAATGCTTCAACGCTGGAAGTTTTCAAGAAGAGATTGGACAAGCATTTGCCTGAAACGGTACTGGGAATCCTGCCTAAGCAGGGGGTTGGACTAGAAGACCTTCCAGGTCCCTTCCAGCTCTGTTATTCTAATTCTAACAGAAATGCAGAAACAGAACATGTGTAGAAGAACAGGCAGAGCCTGGGAGAGGAGTCAAGAGAGGAATCAGCCTGGAATCATTACATTGTCACAAATGGTCCAAGTCCAACCTCTTCTTGAATTCTGTTCATTCTTACCTAGCATCAATTTAGTGCTGACAATTGTCTAGATTCTTGTGTAAAAGTATGAGCAATAAATCCGCCTAATCAGAACTCAGCATGTATCCTTTGCACTAACATCTTGGTTTTAAATAACATTCAGCTGCCCTTCAGTTGTGAAATGGTGTAGGGTCTCCTGCTTGGGCAGGAGGTTGGACTAGATCAGGGCTCACCAACCTTTTGGACCACAAGGACCCCCCAAACTCATAATTTTAAATCCTGTAGACGAGAGACCCTGGGAAAATCCCCCAAAAAGTCTTCAGGAAAACCCCACACCCCGTTTCCCTGCCGATTGATCGTTCTTTATTTGGGATCGCAGGATACCGTCTCAAGCTCTGTTCTCAGGGGGAGGGGAGAGAGAGAGAGAGACTTTTGGCTTCATGCAAGGAAAGCAGCAGGAGCAGCAGAAGTCTTTCTTTCTCTCCCCCAAACTCTGCCAGAAATGAGTCTTTGCCGGCACAGCCTCTTGGAGCAGGAGGCCTTGCAGGGTCCCAAAGACTCATTTCTGACGGAGTTTGGGGGAGAGAAAGAAAGACTTCGGCTGCTTTTCTTGCGTGCAGCCAAAAGCAGAAGAAGAAAGAAGAGGAAAGAAGCAGCTTAGTGACCAGGCCAGGCACGTGGGGTGAGTGGGGCAAGTTCCCCCCCTCCCCCCTCCCCTCTCTCCTCTCACTACCTCATGTTGTTCGCAATGCAAATGGCGCAAGCCTTGTGTTCCCGCCAGCCACGTGGGCAGCACAGCCTTGAGTTCCCGCACAGCTTGGATTAATTGCTTTGGGGGGGGGCATTTCTCTGCGGACCACCCAAATTTTCTCGTGGACCACCAGTGGTTCCCAGCCCACTGGTTGACGACCACTAGACTAGATGACCTACAAGGTCCCTTCCAACTCTGTTAATCTGTAATCTCAGTTCTTTGCGAGGCAAAACAGCTAAACCGGTGTGCATTAAAGACCCACCTTTTTCAACAGGCCGGTCTGGCCTAGTATTAGAATGGTTTTTAAATTTTTTAACTTTTTACCCTGCTTTTCTAGTTCTATTGTAGTTTTAACTTCAGCCATCAGTTTAATCTTTTTAAATCTATTTTAAACTTTCTGTTTGTAACAGTATCGTTTTATTTGGGCTGTACACTTCCCTGAATTCCAATTTGGGAGAGGGGGACAGTATATAAATTAAATAAAATTATAAATAAATAAAAAAATAATAATAAACTATTGCTCTTTTCTTCTTTTAAATTCTTTTCTCCCAGGGCTATCTTTCCCATCCATCCCTCCTTCAGAGTGATCGCGCTGGCGGAACCGCCTTCTGTCGGAAGTACCACTCAGCAGTGGTTGGGCCCAGAGCTCTTAACGCTCTTCCTGTTCCACTATATGAAGCCACTGAGCAAGAACGAAGAAATTGAAGTCATTAAAGAGATGGTGAGCGTTGTGTTCTCTTTGACAGATTCTTTTTCCTGGCAATAGTTCTTTTTTTTCTTGCTGGTTTCAAATTTCCCACTCAGCAGCCTAAATCTCGGGCTCGAATGTAAGTCGTAAGTTGAGGCGTTCCGTTAAGTTGCATTATTTTGTTCCAGGCTCCAAATGTGGCCCGTGCCTCGGCCGAAAAGCTGCTGAAGTTAACCCACAAGCTTCGCGAGACCAACGATCCCACCGTGAGTTTTGAGCTTTCCGGGTTTTGATCCTTCCTCTTGCGTGTCCATCATCGAATCCCTAAAACCACACACACACACACACATACACACACACACACACAGCCTAGGCTGACTTCAAATTTTAATTTTAAATGAGGAGTTTTAGAACTGATTTTGGCTGGAGTATGGTAATTTTAGCTCATTCTTAATCGGGGGTTTTAACGTTTTTTAACGGCAGCCTCATAATTTAATCTCTTTTAATCTTGCAATCTGTAATTTATAATATATTTTAGTTGGCTGTTCACCGCTCTGAGTCCTTCGGGAGAAGGGCTGTTATGGAGCGGCGGCAAACACTTGAGGCAGACAACCAAGGCAAAAGGTTCTGCTCTTACTTTATTTAACAAATAAAGGGTTACCGCTACTGCCGCTCTAACATGGCAGCCAGCTGGAGCGGCAACAGCTGATGCCGTTTGACAGCTCTTTTTATAGCCGGCTGTCAAACGGCATCAACCAATGGGAGAGGTCCGTGCTTCCCACTTAAAGCACGGACCTGAGTGGAAACTGCAGTCAATACACAACAAGGGCAGTATACAAAACTATTAAATAAATAAATAAATAAAATAAATAAACACACACACACCGTTGGCAAAGCCATCAATAATTTTGCAGATTCTCAGGAAGCGATGTTACGTTGCGTTCCTTAGAAGAGTTTTCTATTTAACACATTTTAAGATTTATGTATTTATAGAGATGTGGTGGCTCAATGGCTAGGCGATGACCAAAGGAGCGTGGCACAAAGGCAACACAGTCAGATAAGCAAGAAGAGTCCCTTTAATTTATTTATTTATTAAATAATTTTATATACCGCCCTTCTCCCGAAGGACTCAGAGCGGTGAACAGCCAACTAAAATATATATAAAATTACAAATATAAATACAATTAAAGAAGAATTAAATTAAAGGCTGCCAATTAAAAATTTAAAACCGATTAAAATAAGCTAAAACTTTCATACCCCCCAACCAATCGAATCTAAAACCCCTTATTTAAAAATCCCATTTGAGTCAGCTCAGGCCGGCCTGCTCAAAGAGCCAGGTTTTCAGGTCACATCTGAACGCCCTCAGGTCAGTGGTTGTTCGTAGCCCCGGGGGCAGCCCATTCCAAAGGGTGGGTGCCCCCACAGAGAAGGCCCTATTCCTCGGGGTCACCAGGCGGCACATAGATGCCGTCAGGACCCGAAGGAGACCCTCTCTGTGGGAGCGCACCGGTCGGTGGGAGACTACTGGCAGAATGCGGTCTTGTAAGTATCCTGGTCCGATGCCATGGAGCACTTTAAAGGCCAAAACCAATACTTTAAAGCGAACCCGGAAGGCCACTGCCAACTTTGCTGCCAATGTCCAGGTTGCCTTCTGGGCTGGAGAAAAACTCTCCCAGGAACAGCCTTTGACTATAGAAAATTCAGTCCAAAACAAGGTGCACACAAACTGTATCTTAAACTCCAAACATACCAAACTGAAGTAATGTAGCTTGACAGGGCAGGAGAAGGAATTTCAGGCTTGAAAGCATGGCAAAACTCACACAGTTGGGAAGATGCCAGGAACACAGATAAGCCACAACAAGGCAGAGTAAACTTTTTTCCCAGCATGCACTCAGCACGCATCTCTTTTAAACTTCCCTTCATTAGCCACAGCTGACAGGGAGTGGAGTATGGCTCCGTTGGCTGTGGAAGAAACTGGGGAAGGGCAAAATCCAGTTGGGCAGAAACCGGGGAGAGGTAAAACAAGGGAGTGGGAGTTTCAGAGGAAGACCCAGGCCCACCCCTTCTTCATCCTAGGGCATGCAGGGAAGAACAGAGAAGGGAGCAATGTGGATTGCATGACTTACGGGGGAGGAAAGGGCCCTGATTCCCTTCATTAGCCACAGATGGGATGAAAGTTTATAAGAACTGAATGCTGACTGTGGCAGCCGCTGGGAGCAAATGTGACTTTATCCTGTGTTGTTGTGGCTTATCTGTGTTCCTGGCGTCTTCCCAACTGTGTGAGTTTTGCCGTGCTTTCAGGTCTGCCAATTCCTTCTCCTGCCCCATCAAGCTAATTGGTTTGTTTGGACTTTAAGTTACAGTTTGTGTTGACCACGTTTTGGACTTGATTCTCTGCAGCCAAAGGCTGTTTACCTGGCAGAGTTTTTCTCCAGCCCAGAAGGTAACCAGGACATTGGGGGGCAAAGTTGGAATTAATAAAGGGACTCCTACGGATTATCTGACTGGGTTGCTTTAGTGCCACACCCCTTTGGGTCATCACACCCTTGACTTTATTAGCTTTCACACAAACGCTTTACCTTTGTTTTTTTAATGAGTTATTCTAAGAAAGCAAAATCATTGCAATCATCATCTTCTTCTTTTAACAACCCCATGGTGGAGTCTGGGCAACTGAATGGAGCCGAGTGTTTACTGGCCGGATGCCCTTCCTGTTGCCAACGTGGAGTTATATTCGGCAGATATATTCTCAACAGGCCCAGAGAGAGAGAAATATCTCTACCTAGGATCGAACTCACAGCCTCCGGTTTATGAGGTGAAAGCTCCACCCCTTAGGGCAAGGCACCACTCGTGGAGTTTGCACTCCACCACATTCGTGCAACACGTGTCTTGCAAGATTTCGCGTCGTGGGTCACCTCAATACCGTGTTGTGGTCTGGATTTGTTTCCAAGGAGCCAGTCTGAAACGTAGGCCGCCTTCAGGATTGTTTTCTTAAAATGGCAAATTGTCCTGAAGCTATCACATCGAAATGAGTCACGTTTAGCCCGGGAGGAGATACTTCTTAACAGATGAGTAGTGACAAATCATCCACAGGAAGAAAGAAAAGGGAAAAAAATAAAATAAAATAAAAATAGCTGGCTCTTTGCTGCCAGTTAAACCCTAGGGAAAAAATATAGAAGAAAATCCAGTTGCTTTTTGGAAAAACGCTTTTATTTATTTATTTATTTATTTATTTATTTATTTATTTATTTATTTATTTATTATTTATTTATTTATTTATTAAATTTTTATACCGCCCCCCTCTCCCGCAATGGGATTCGGGGCGGTGTACAGCCAAGATAAAAAGCCCCACAATAACTAGAATTTAAAAAAAGATTTAAAAGAATTAAATTAATGGCTGACAAAACAGTAAAAAACAAGGTAGAAAAGTTAAAATTACCAGAAATTTTTTTTTAAAACCCTAATAATTGGTACTAGGCCAATTATTTTGGGACAATCATGACCTGGATGATTGAGAATCTCCATAAACACAGATTGGAGTTTAGGGGTGGCATGATACTGTGTTTCCCTGAAAATAAGACCTTATCATATACATACATACATGTTTGTATGCATGCATGTATGTATGTATAAAGGCACCAGGTCTTATTTTTAGGGGACGTCAACCACTGACTGACCTCACTTGCATGCATTGCCCCCTGGCCTCCTTTTTGCTGTCAGAGGCCTTCAGGAACTTCTTCTGCGGCCGGTAAGGCTTTCTTGAAGGCCTCTGCGGACGATAATGGAGCTCTGGATCGATCCAGAGCTTTGTTCTCAGCTCCAGAGGCCTTCAGGAAAGCCTTGCCAGCCTTGGCGGCTGCAGAAGAAATGGGCCAGCAAGGCAGGTGTCGTGGGTGTGAGGCCTGGCTACAACTGTCTGAAGGTAAGTAGTAGGGCATCTCCAATCCCTCATCCCCACCCTAGCTTAATTTTTTCCTGTGCCCTCTGGAGCGGGCAGGATCTTAATTAGGGCTTATTTTGGGTGCACGTGTAAACAAATCAACTTACGACTTACCTACAGGGTAGGTCGTATTTTCAGGGAAACAGGGTATCCGACACAGCATTGCTATTTCATAGCAAAGTTTCCCATTAGGTTGACATTTGAAAGAGAAGGCAAAATTGCAGAGAAGGTGCTTTATTCCTTTTTAGTTCCCAGCATGGTCCATCTGTCTGGCGATGCTAGACAGCTTAATAAGACATTAATCTCAGCAAGTTGGATTTGCCCTCAAAGATTTGATCATGCTGGGCCAATGCAGGCTTTCCCCTTCAGCTGTTAGAGCCACAGATAACGGCTTTGGTTCATGTATTTGTTTTTAAATTCATTATTTTGCTTACCTAGCGGAGAAAGTCTTTTGGTTGCCCCAACAGTAACAAAGCACTGCATTCAATTGCCTGATTGGTTTTCTTTTATTCTTTATTTTTTGCTCTCTCTCCAAATTGTCCTTTTTTGTCGGTTTATAATATAAAACACGAAAGCACAAAAACAAATAATAGGAAAAATAGGGGAGGGGAAAGGAAAGCAAAAGGAAGGAAGAGGGAGGGGAAGGGAAGGAAAAAGAGAAAGGGGAGGGGAGGGAAGGGTTGGGAAAGGAAAGGAAAGGAAGAGAGAAAGGAAAAGAAAGGAAGAGAGAAAGGAAAGGAAGAGAGAAGGAAAAGGAAGAGAGAAAGGAAAGGAAGAGAGAAAGGAAAGGAAAGGAAGAAAGAAAGGAAAGGAAAGGAAGAGAGAAAGGAAAGGAAGAGAGAAAGGAAAGGAAGAGAGAAAGGAAAGGAAGAGAGAAGGGAAAGGAAAGGAAGAGAGAAGGAAAAGGAAGAGAGAAAGGAAAGGAAGAGAGAAAGGAAAAGAAAGGAAGAGAGAAAGGAAAGGAAGAGAGAAGGAAAAGGAAGAGAGAAAGGAAAGGAAGAGAGAAAGGAAAGGAAAGGAAGAAAGAAAGGAAAGGAAAGGAAGAGAGAAAGGAAAGGAAAGGAAGAGAGAAAGGAAAGGAAGAGAGAAGGAAAAGGAAGAGAGAAAGGAAAGGAAGAAAGAAAGGAAAGGAAAGGAAGAGAGAAAGGAAAGGAAGAGAGAAGGAAAGGAAGAGAGAAGGAAAAGGAAGAGAAGGTAAAGAAAGGAAAGGAAGAAGGAAAGGAAAGGAAGAGAGAAAGGAAAGGAAGAGAGAAAGGAAAGGAAGAGAGAAGGGAAAGGAAAGGAAGAGAGAAAGGAAAGGAAGAGAGAAGGAAAAGGAAGAGAGAAAGGAAAGGAAGAGAGAAGGGAAAGGAAGAGAGAAGGGAAAGGAAAGGAAGAGGGAAGGGAAGGAAAAAGGGAAGGGAGGAAAGAATTGGGAAAGGAAAGGAAAGGAAAAAGAAAGAAAAAACAACTTTTAGTATAGTAGAATAAGATTGTAACATCCAACCTCAAGTTTTTACTTTTACAGAGTTTTTCTCCAGACTGGAAGGTAACCGGGACACTGGAGGCAAAGTTGGAGCTAATAAAGTGACCTCTACTTACTATCTGGCTTGGTTGCCTTTGTGCCACACCTTGGGTCATCACAGATAAATTAAATTAATTTCATTTCTCATTAACAGGCACAATCTCTGGCCTCCTCCTTATCTACCCGTCAACTTTTGAGAATCTGTCGGCGTCTTTCTCACTACCCGGATGAAAGCCTCCACCACGCTATCCATAAAGCTTGTCTTTCTAGGTAGGTTATTATTATTTTTTTTTGAAGATATATATATATATATATATATGGTTCTTTGGTAATTCGGGTTTTCTCCCACGTAAAATTGGAAGTAGATTACACGGGAGAAAACCCGAATTACCATAGAACCACATACAAATACCCGCGAAAACCTCAGAAAACAGATATACATACATACATACATACATATATATGTGGATCTTTGGTTCTTCGGGTTTTCTCCCGCGTAGAATTGGAAGTATCTAGGCGACGTTTCGATGAAGTCCCATTCATCATCTTCAGGCTTGTGTCTTCGGCCTTGTGCTTCTCAGAGTAATGCGCACAATTCTGATTGAGTACAACCAAACCTCCACCGGAACAGAACACACCCCCAGCCAATCAGAACACAGCCAACCCCCCCAACCAATCAGAACACAGCCAAACCCCCAACCAATGAGAACACACCCCCACCCAATCAGAACACAGTCAAGCCCCCACCCAATCAAGTCACACCCCCACTAGTAGTTAAAAGGAAGAAGCAGCTGCAAGCTCACATCACTCTGAGAAGCACAAGGCCGAAGACACAAGCCTGAAGATGATGAATGAGACTTCATCGAAACGTCGCCTAGATATTTCCAGTTCTACGCGGGAGAAAACCCGAAGAACCAAAGATCCACATACAAATACCCGCAAAAATCTCCGAAAACAAATATATATATTTGGTAGGCATTTTTGTTTTATCTCAAGTCTGGAGATCTGTTATTTCTCTCCTCCTTGTTTGAAAGACGTGGATGAGAAAACTTTGATCAGTTGGCTGTGAATCATTGAATCCGCCGGGATCTCATCAGTCCTCCAGGTCATGCTTGTCCCAAAGGTGCTTTATTCAAGAGGCAACTGGCCTTTCTTCTTCTTTTTTCTCTGAAGACATTTCGCTTCTCATCCAAGGAGCTTCTTCGGTTCTTCTTCAAAACTGAAGAAGCTTCTTGGGTGCGAAGCAAAACCTTTTCAAAGGAATGTCTAGGGAGAGTTTCATTCAATCAGGTCATGGTTGTCCCAAAAATGTTTTTTGCTCAAGAGGCAACTGGACTTTGTGGTTTTTCTTTTGAAGACGTTTCGCTTCTCATTCGAGAAGCTTCTTCGGTTCTGTCTGAAAGGGTGGAGGATGGAAGGATTGATTGTTGCAGCAATAATTCAGCGCCGGAAAAATAAACACAGATGGCTGATGCTTCATTTAACATCTTTATAAACATAAATAAGTAGATTTTACAATACCAGTTGTAGATTTCTCCAACATGGAGCAAACTCAAAACAGAAGCATGTTGCAGGTAACTTCAGCAGACATGTTACAAGTGCAGAGCAGAACAGCAACAGCTTCAGCTCAGAAACAGACATCAGTTTCACTTTAGTTCAGCAGGCAAGCAAGTCAGTTTCATCTTCAATAGACAGACTCAGAGCTTAACATAGCTGCAGAGTTGCAGAGCTTAATACAGAGCCATGCCTAGGCTACTTCTAGTTTCAGTTTCCAAACAGTCCTCATTGGCTGACTTAGTTGCTATGCCTATTCATTGGCTGACCTTGTCACCATTCCAGTTCATGAATATACTCTTGACAAGGATTTATATTCCTTGCAGTCATCTGGTTGTTAGCGCTCTTTCTGAGAGTCGTTGAGGCCGCTTGGAGGCTTATCTCTTCCATCTATCCAAGTGGCCTCAATGACTCTCAGAGGGAGCACTAATGACCAGATGACTGCGAGGAATATAAATCCTTCTGTCCTCCACCCTTCAGTCAGAACGGAAGAAGCTTCTTGGATCAGAAGCGAAACATCTTCAAAACAGTTGCCTCTTGGGGAAAAAAAAAAAAGCACCTTTGGGACTAACCTCTGCAAAATACCGACGGCAAATTGCCAGCGTTACAGGTACCCCCTTGACTGACGACGGTAATCGAGCCCAAAATTTCTTGTCGCTAGGTGAGACTGTTGTTCAGCGAGATTTTGCCCCGTTCTACGGCCTGTCTTGCCACCCTTGTTCAGGGAATTCCTGCAGTCTGCAAAGTTCATGACACGGCCGTTAAGCGAGTCGGGTTTCCCCGTTGACTTTGCTTGTCAGAACGCGACTCTGGGACACTGCAACCGACATAAGGACATGCCGGTTGCCAAGCGTCTGTATTTTGATCACGTGACCGCGGGGAGACCACAGGACTCAATTCAGCGTGAAAAATAGTCCCTTTTTTCAATACCCGTTGTAACTTCGGCCACTAAATGAACTGTCGTAAGTCGAGGACTTGCCTGTATTATACTTTATCTGAGTGAGGGGGAAACGAATCCAGAAGGCAGTAAGCTAAGAAAAGGCCCTTCATGCCCTGATAATATTGAGAGGTGAGAAGATTGCCATAGGACCGTGATGGCGAACCTGTGGCATGCGTGCCACAGGTGGCACGCAGAGCCATTTGTGCGGGCACATGAGCCCCAGCCTGCACTGCACATGCGCGTGGCTCCCAGCTGATTTTTGGCCCGTTTGAGGCCGTTTTCGCCCTCCCGGAGGCTGAAGGGAAGCCTCTGCAGCCTCAGGAGGCCGAAAAACGGGCCTTCCGGAAATACCAGAAGTGGCGAAACGGGCCCATTTTTCGGCCTCCCGTGGCTGCAGAGTCTTCCCTCGAGCTTCCTTGGAGGGCGAAAACAGCCTCAAACGGGCCAAAAATCAGCTGGGAAGCGTGCGCATGCGCAGTGCAGGTAAGGAGGCAGGGCAGGGGTATTGCACACGTATGTGGAGGGGGCGGGCGCATTGCATTGTGGGCGCGCACTTTCGGCACACCACACCGAAAAGGTTCGCCATCACTGCCATAGGATCTGGTCAGGATCTCGTCTCCTGTAAAAAGTTGCTTCTCTCTGAAATAGCCCCCCCCCCTTTTTTTTTTCCCTGGTGGCATCTAGGTTTTTACCCAATCTGGCCAAATCCGCCTTACATAAGAACCTGTTGGATGCCGAGATCGAATCCCGCCCTGCTGACATCCAGGAAACGGAAGGAAAAGACTTTAGCTGTAAGTTCCGGTTGTGTTTTTCTTCTTCTTTTTAAAAACATTTTTTTTTTCCTACAAATGCAATATAATGTATTATGATATTTAAACCAAAATCCTGTATAGATGCCAAGAACGCTGTTGATACCATGACGTTTCACGATGTAAGAAAAAGAAAATTAATAAAAATATATTTTTTAAAAAATGTTTTTTTTTCTGTTAAATCCTATGCTTACAAACTGGGCCCCGACCCCATCATTCTTCTAACTCTGGAATCTCGTTTCGCGCATTAACGTTCAAAAGGATCCGAGGTTCCCTAAAGATGCTGATTCAGAGATGGCTGGATTTAAATCAAGTCGTTTGGATTTTGTCTTATGTTGACTTCTGGCTGTGTTATGTTGCATGGAATCAGGCAGCGTGGTCTCGTTTGATTGTTTAGAGATAATTGGGTCCTTGATGCTCTCTGAGCTTGGTGGTTTTCCTGCGGACGTTTCATGACCCAACTAAGTAACATCATCCATGCTAGAAGGGAGTTGGGTTTCCGGACAGAAAGAGGAGAAGGAGGAGGAAGAGGAAGAGGAGGAGGAGGAGGAGGAGGAAGTGGAGTAGAACTATGGGGTCCTTGGTTCTCTCTGAGCTTGGCGGTTTTCTTGCAGACGTTTCATGACCCAACTAGGTAACATCATCAGTGTTGGAAGGGAGTGGTGTTTTCGAACAGAAAGAGGAGGAGGAAAAAGAAGAAGAGGAGGAAGAGGAAAGGAAGGAGGAGAACTATGGGGTCCTTGATGCTTTCTGAGCTTGGTGGTTTTCTTGAAGATGTTTCATTACCCAACTAGGTAACATCCTCAGTGCTAGAAGAGAGGAGGAGGACTGTAGGATCTTTGGTGCTCTCTGAGCTTGGTGGTTTTCTTGCAGACGTTTCATGACCCAACTAGATCACATCATCAGTGCTAGAAGAGAAGGGGGGAGGAGGAGGAAGAGGAGGAGGACTGTGAGGTCCTTGGTGCTCTCCGAACTAGGTGGTTTTCTTGCAGACCTTTCTTTACCCAACTAGCTAACGCTCTCAGTGCTAAAAGGGAGTCAGGTTTGCTCTCTGTTTATGGGCTGCACAAAAATACAGTAAATAAACTTCAAAAAAATAACTGAAATATACAAGTAGCTTTCTTTATCAATGCGGGTGTGACAGACAATTCTATTTTTTATTTGGGAATAGCTTGAGCTGTTTGTGTTCAAGAGTCCTGGGGTTTTTGAGCCTGGCTATGTATAAGTAATGTTTTAGTGTCAAATTTAACCATATCATTGGTGTGGGCTGTGTAGAATTCAATGGGCCCTAGTCAGGAAGTAAATAACTTAAATAAATGAATTGTTATTGTAGTCTGATCATCTGTAACCAGGAACAGATTGCCAGAATCCGGTCTTTTTACCCATCATTAGATTACGGCTTTTAAACACAAGCTAAAATAAGCTAATCTTTAACAGATATTTAATGGGATTGCTTGTATGTAAAATCTGCAACATCTACTTTATGTTACAAAAACAACAACAGCGCTGTGATATTGGTCCTGTTTTTGCTTGTTTGTTTATCTCTGCTGCGTGGAAAATGTGTTAAAACAATTTAGGGTAAATGTTTTAGCAGGAGGTTCTGTTGAACAGGAATACATACATTTTTAAAATATAATCACCTGTTCTATTGTTTGTAATATATGATGGTTACATTTTCTGAATTGTTCCACTGACGACGTACCATACAGGAGCTAATGATAGATAATTTGCCTGTTCATCCAATTGGGAACAGTAACAGTACAGATTAATATTCATTGCTGATTTAAAAATGCAAGAAGGTGTTTTCTTATTAGAAATCCATATTAATGATTTAGTGTAAATAGTTGGTTGCTGTTTATGCTAATTTATGTTCTCTGTTTAGGGCTTCAGGTTGCTTATCGAAATATCTATAGAGTTTTCATGAGGGAGAATTTTTCTGTATTTCTCTGCACAGAAGGATTAAACGATATGCATCTTTTTTTATATGTGTTCGTGTAGAAACTTTTAAACCCTTGTTCTCTTCTACAGTGCAAATCTAGATCGGTTACTTTGTGCACGTTTTATATTGCAACAAATGAATCACGACTTTTACAATAATTTGCACTGTGAATTTTAGATGCCAAAGGGAACTAGCTGAAATGATAGTTACAATGCTTACACGGCACAAAAAAAATGTTTTAAGAGAATAATGGCATTAGCTTCGTTTTTAAGAGTAGCATGTATTTTGATTTGACCAGCTGCGTTTTTGCAGATTTCTATGCCAGGAAATTCCACAACTGGGATTGCAAGGAAAGGAAATCTTCTTGCAGCACAAACCGTGGTTACATCTTGCTTTTCTGAAAGGCCAGAGTTAGATAGACAAACAAACATCAAGCTAATCATCATCTCCATTTAACGAGTCTGGGCTAGCAGAGTGGGGCTAGCAGAGTGTTTTCATGGCCGGATGCCTTTCCTGTTGCCAATGCGGAGTTTTGTCCAGCAGATAATATCAGAGGTCCCCAAACTTGGCAACTTTAAGACACAGCTGGCTGAGGAATTCTAGGAGTTGAAGTCCACAAGTCTTAAAAGTTGCCAAGTTTGGAGACCTCTGAGATATATTCTCCGTGTGGCCAGAGAGAGAGAGAGAAATATCTGCCTCTCCCCGGGATCGAACTCACAGCCTTCGGATTGTGAGGCGAGCGCTCCGCCTCTAGGCCACCGCACCCACTCCTACAAACATCAAGCCAATATCTCGAAGCAAACCTAGTGGACATCAAAATGCATTTATAACCAACTTTCAAAAGCAACTTTGAAGTCTTTCTCAAAGGACTTTGCAAAAGGAAACATTTCAGTGGCGTTTAGAATGGAAATAGTTGTGCCCCTGTGGGCATAAAGTGACGATGATCCTTGATTTGTGTGACCATCCAGGTGAAATCAAGTCCGGAGTCCTCAGGATCGGGAGTGTCCAAATTCCAGTTTACAATCCTTACGAGAGCATGAAAGTGCCTGACGTTCTTTTCTATGAAAACCCTCAAGTAAGTATCCCTTGATCTCGTTCTGACCTAGGCTTCCTTAAGAAAGCATAAAACACAATCTTAGGTCCCGGCAAAACCTAGTTTATTTCCACAGCTGTGAATTATGTTCATTCACAGCCCGCCGGGCTTTGCAAACAGTCTTTCAGGGGAATGTTGATAAACACCTACCTTATCACACTTGCAATGCGGCCTGTTGTGGTTAGCCGGCAGCAGATGCGGACAGCTGAGGAGAGCGAGGACTCTGATGAGGGGCCAGGACCATCAGGGAGTGGACTGCTGCCTTCAGAGATTGGGGGGGCTGGCAGCAGCAATGAGGATGTTCCCGAGGAGCCTGTGCCAAGTGCGCGTGCACGAAGGATTGCTCGCAGGAAAGAGCAGCAGCAACAGCACAGGCGACTCGGGAGTCAGGCTACAAGGTAATGGCCCCTCTTTCAAGAAGATAAAAGCAAACGTTCTTTGCAGAAGGCAAAGACGTTTTGAAAGTCCAGCCTCGTGGACATTCTAGTATCCTGAGTTTGTATTTGAAGATTCTTGTATTGCAAATTATTTCTGGTCTGTTATCTTTTTGGCAAGTCTCGCACAGTTTGGCAAGGCTTGTGCTTATCACAGCTAATTATTTTATAAAAGCATTACCAGGTTTCTATTCCTTTTGGATTGTGTTTGATTTGTTGGAAAAGGGCATGGATCAGAACAGCAGCCAGAGAACAAATTGCCAAGCGCAGAGCAAGGCCAAACTTGAATTTTTCAAAGCCTGAACCGACCAGATGAACTAATTGCTTCCTGCAAAAGCTCTCCTCCTGTTTGCTCCTCTTTGATATCCTATGGGAGGGGCCAATCATCTCCGAGGTGTGGCCTTATTCCTGAATCGACCCTGCTTTCTCAATTGTTCTTGTCTTCTGGTAGCCCTGCATATGCGCAGGCTGGGAACCGGTTCCCCCCATCACTGCTGTCCGAGCCTGAAGGCAGCTACTGACTGCCAGCCTGCCCTGGCCCCATGTCTACCTCCAATGCAGAGCCCTCATCCGAGTCCTCTTCAGCCTCCAAGACCAGCCCAGGTTCCTCCCCAACCTCCTCACTACTGTCCGACTCTGTTGCCATCTGCGTCAGCCGCTGGCCGGCTCTATCTATCTTCTTTCAGACAGATGAAGACCATCTCTTGGCTGTCTTTTGAGGGTGGACTCTTGGTTGAGGTCCAAAACGGGTGCAATCTGGCATTTTTGAGATCCCCAAAATAGCTATTAGGAGGGAAGTTTGCCTGTTGTGAAGGGTGCGCCATACAGGGATAGGATGTAAGATAGAAGGACTCTATCTTCAGTCTTCTCAAGAGTAACTATACTCAGTTCCTTCACTCTCTCTTCATTGGATGGCTCTTTGTCCCCTCTGCACTTCTCTAAGCCTGTTCTAGGTTGACCTCATCCTTCTTCTAGTAGGGCATCCAGAAATGGACATTCGATCCATCAAGACAGAATAAAGGTTTCCCCATAATTGCATGTTCTGACCCAGGCTTCGTCAAACGTACTTAAAACACAAACTTGTTTTCAAAGCAAAACCTATTTTATTGCAATGCTGGGAATTACTTTCATTCCCAGCCAGAACTAATTATAGTTCCCCAAGATAAGCACACGCCTTTCAGCGCTGTGAAATGCTGCCAAAAACAGAAGTATTCAATCATAACAGAAACCAACCGAAATACCAGAAAAGCCAACCAGAGCTTCAAAGAGGATTCCGAATTTATCAAACTACTTTGCTTCCTGCAAAGGTTTTGTCACCTTGGCCTGACTTTTATCCCTGATGGGAGGGGCAATCACTGCTCTTGCCTTCTAGCAGCTCTGCGCACACGCGCACTGGGAACAGGCTCCCCTTGTTCCTCTGCCTCACTGCTGCCAGACTCCAAAGGCTCCAGAGTCAGCACCCCACTCCCAGATGGTCCTGGCCCCATCCCTGCATTGGATGCAGGACTCTCATCCAAGTCCTCTCCAGACTCCCTGACTCTCCGTTCTTCCCCATTGTCTGATTCCGCTGCCGTCTGCACCGGCTGCTGGTGAGCCACAACATTGCAAAACAGTTCTCCGTTGACCCAAGGATGTTTTTTTCAAGAGGCAACTAGACTTTTCTTTGCTTTTCCTTGAAGGCATTTCGCTTCTCATCCAAGAAGCTTCTTCCGTTCTGACTGAACGGTGGAGAATGGAAGGAGTTACATTCCTTGCAGTCCTCTGGTCGTTAGCGCTCTTTCTGAGAGTTGTTGAGGCCACTTGGACATATAACCAGATAAACTTCCAAGTGGCCTCAATGACTCTCCGTGGGAAAATCCTAACGACCTGATGACGGCAAGGAAAATCAATCCTTCTGTTCTCCACCATTCCTGCAGAACTGAAGAAGCTTCTTTGGGCAAGAAGCGAAACCTCTTCAAGGAAAAATGAAAGTCCAGTTGCCTCTTGAAAAAGCACCTTTGGGACAACCATGACCTGGAGGACTGAGAACTTCCATAGACAGTTCTTCATGGATTTACTCAAACGGCATCGGCCTTTTCCGCAACGTATTAGGTTAATGATTCAACTTTATTTTTTTTAACTGTCTAAAATTAAATCCTACGCTATTTTTACAAGCCCTAAATACACAGTGGGATAATCTCTATTCTCTACTTGTGCAGTGAATTTCTGTTTTTTTTTCCCCAAGTCAAGAAGTTTGCCTTTCTTTCTGTTGTGTGTCTTCAACTATATTTAGCTCAATTCTGGAATCCAAGAGCATTGGGGGGTGGGCAGTATTGCTGCCTTTTTAGTTATTATCTGTGAAGGATCTGGAAAGTGTCTCCTGTTTTAAATCCCAAAGAAAGGTATTGTGTTCTCGGGGTTCTGATGAACCAATCTTGATCGGATTGTGTCTCAGTTAGAAATGAAACCTGGAATATTTGTGTGGGTTTCAGACATCCGTTCTACAAGAATTCTGGGACAATTTTATGGAACGAGTAAGGTACATGGTGACCCACCCACCCCATTTCTCCTAAAGTCTTCACATCATCTCCCAGTTGCAATATTACCACTGGTTGTCAACTCATAAAATATTGTTATGGTCTCTTTAGAGTTGCCAACAGAAAGGGAGGGGGGAACAGTGCAGCCGCTTGCAAAACCGAAAGTGCATTCCATCAATGTTTGCAAAGATAGTAACTAGGTGACTGAAGTTTCTGCCAGTGCAAAATTCTAACTGGAGAGCATGGTGGATAACTCTTGGCTATGGAGGTGTCCCATTGGAGAATATGACTTATGATACACCCAGGGAGTGTGGCGAGGAAAACCAGGGTCAAGGGTGACAATGAATGACGTGTCTCAGAGTTGGCTACACCCAAGCAGCAGCGGCATGTTTACTCCTAATAAATCCTCTTTAAGTTTTGGAAGTTCAGCTAGAGACTCAGGTTTTAAATGTGGGTAACTGCAGGAGCCCTGGCATTGGTCTGTTCACCCCCAAAGCACCTTCTTTTCTCTCCCTTCCATTGAAGTCCCTACCCAGAATAGCAAAACCATAGTAACAATTCCAATAAACGAGAATATTTGTATCTCAGGGTTGAAATGAAGGGTCTTTGGTGCTCTCTGAGTTTGGTGGTTTTCTTGCAGACGTTTCATTACCCAACTAGGTAACATCATCAGTGCTGGAAGGGAGTGGGTATGGAGGGAGGAGGAGGATTGTGGGCTCCTTGCTGCTCTCTGAGCTTGATGGTTTTCTTGCAGATGTTTCGTTACCCAACTAGATAACATCATCAGTGCTATTAGGGACTGGATACGGAGGGAGGATTGTGGGGTCCTTGGTGCTCTCTGAGATTGCTGGTTTCCTTGCAGATGTTTCATTACCCAACTAGGTAACATCATCAGTGCTAGTGATGGTGTTACCTAGTTGGATAATGAATCATCTGCAAGCAAACAACCCAACTCAGAGAACATAAAGAACCTCTCGTAGTAGTGATTATACAGAAAGATAAAAATTTGTTTCTGCTGACCTAGAAGAATTACAGTATTACAGTATTAATAAGTATTGTTTTGTTAACTCGCTTATTTTCTTTCCAATGTTAAAACATGAGTCTCTTTTCTTTATTAGCATATGATGGTGATGGAAGATATGTTAAAAGATTTTTTGCTCGGAGAACATCTTCTTCTAGTTGGTAACCAGGTAAGAACAATCAAATTTTATCAAATCCGTCTTCTATCTTTAAACATGCATAGCTCTTTGTACGTGTGGCTAAACAGTCGATTTCACTAGAATTGTAAATGCGACTTCCAAATAAATGTAAATAAATCTGGCTGCAGCCTTGCCCGAAATAATAAAACAGTTTAAGCTTTCTGCTCATGGATGCCCTGTTTCCCTGAAAATACGACCTGCCCTGAAAGCAAGCCCTAGCTTGATTTTTTTTACACGTGCGTCCAATATAAGCCCTACAGGCCATCACTGACCTGCAGATCTTCCGGCGTGCATTAAAGACCCACCTTTTCCAACAGGCCGATCTGGCCTAGTATTAATTACTAGGGTTTTAAATTTTGGATAATTTTTAACTTTTTTACCCTTTTTACTCTGCTTTTATAATATCATTCCAGCCACTAGTTTAATTTCTTTTAAATCTCTTTTAATTTTTTTACTATTTATGTCATTTTTACCTTGGCTGTACACCGCCCCGAGTCCCTTTTTTGGGAGCAGGGGTGGTATAAAAGTGTAATAATAAATAAATAATAAAATAAATAAATACCCCCCAAAATAAGCCCTAATTAAGATCTGGCTGCAGCCTTGCCCGAAATAACAAAATGGTTTAAGCTTTTTGCTCATTGATGCCCTGTTTCCCTGAAAATATGACCTACCCTGAAAGTAAGCCCTAGCTTGATTTTTACACATGTGCTCAATATAAGCCCTACCTCCCAAAATAAGCCCTAATTAAGATCCCGCCCACTCCAGAGTAGACAGGTAAAAATTAAGCTAGGGTGGGGATTGGGGGGGTAGAGCTGCCCTACTACTTACCTTTGGATAGGTGTAGCCAGGCCTCGCACACCCCAACACCTGCCTTGTCAGCCAATTTTTTCTGCAGCCAGCAAGGCTTTCCTGAAGGCCTCTGGAGCTGGTAACAAAGCTCTGGATCGATCCTGAGGCTGCAGAGGCCTTCAGGAAAGAAGAAGTTCCTGAAGGCCTCTGACAGCGAAAAGGAGGTCGGGGACGATACGTGCAAGTGAGGTTAGTCAGTGGAGGACATTCCCCGAAAATAAGACCTGGTGTTTTTTTTTTGGTGGCAAAAATATATATATAACACAGGGTCTTATGTTCGGGGGGAACACAGTAGTAGACTGCCATTAGCCATAACTGAAGTGATGATACATATGAGGAGTTAGACAGCTCTGTGTGTGTGTATGTTTTGTGTGTGTTTGTGTGTATGTGTATAAATAGTTATCTGGGAATTGTGTTCGGTTATTAAAACCTGGCTGATCTAAAATAAAAGCTAGTTGCAGCTGTGATGGGATTTCAAGCCAAAATAAATGCCTCCCTAGATATTTTACTAGAGGTGGGCGGACCTCAGGCAGCCGATGAATTCTTTGCATGAAAAATATTCATGGACAATCTTCCCTTTTAATTTAAGAATACAAATAAGGCTGTTCGTTTGCAAGTTAACGTAGGTTTCAAGTTTATTTACAATGTGCACAGGGAGTCCTCGACTTACCACCTGTGATGACCTGGGGCGGGACAATAAGCAAGTCACAAAAATAGAATAAATTTCCTTTAATGCCTCCAACTTTGCTCCGATGTCCTATTATCCTCGGCTGGAAATCAAACTCTTAAAGAAAACAGCTTACGGAGGGAGTAAATGCAGTCTGCACCCAAAGTAAAGTTAATTTGAAATTTTAAAAAAACCAACACAAACCACACTGAAGGAATTACTGCGGCAGGCAAGGATGATTAATTGCAGACTTCTACCCGATAACGCAGCAACCACAGTTGGGAGGGAAGCCAAAACACTGATAAGCTCCAACAAGAATAATGCACGCTTTGCATTATTGCACAGTTTGTCCTTTTAAACAGTCCTCCCAGCTGCAGCCCATGAAGGGGATCAGGGCTCTTTCCTCCCCCATAGACCACGTCATTCATGTTGCTCCCTTATCCGTTCCTCCCTGTGTGCCCTAGGATGAAGAGGGGATGGGCCTAGGTCTTTCTCTGAATCCCAGCCGGCCTGTATCCTTCCCCAGCTTCCTCTACAACCTCCGGAGCCATACTTCCATTCCCTGTCAGCTGTTCCATCTCTCCCTCAGA